>CM075818.1:9828590-10428590 GCA_037975025.1 Excoecaria agallocha | reverse complement strand
AAAATATATAAAAATCGATGATTTATTTGAAGTAATTAGAGGATTCAAATTGAAAGAAATGGAGTTGAGTGAAGAATGAGCATACCCCAGTGCCATTGTTGAAGACGACAACACGTTTTTGTTTTTCTCTAAACCCAACCTTTATATCTAAAATTAACATATAAAAGATAATATATTAGAAAAATAACTATACTCTAAAAACTACACCGTTAGAAAATGAAAGCCAATATATATTTTTTTATAATTTAAACAAAATCAAATATATATTTGAATTCCTCACATATCACTAACTTTAGAGCCTACAAAACACACCGTAATAGTCCTTTGGCTTAACTCTAGTTTGTATTAACTCAAGCATACCCATAACGTAAACCAGCAAAATTAGGTAGAAATACATACTTTAGTGAGCATGAAGTTCTAGAGAGAGATAGATCGAGTGAGGGAGAAAGAGAGATAGAGACAGAACGAAAGTGAGGCTGAATAAGGGAGAGAGAGATTGATGGTGTTACTTTAGCGATGGAGTAGGGGTGAAAGGTTGTAGGGCTGAATCATCGGTGGGGTAAGGTCGCTGCCATCAAGATAGAAAGGAGAGCGATGTTGTGGGTGAGAGCAAAATTATCTCACCTAGGGTTAGTTTGTACAAATGGTTAGAATTATCTGTGTTTTCTAAAATATTCTATTACTAAATAAATTTATTAATTTTAAACATTTTTTTATAATAGATGGAGTTATTGGCGGCTTTACTAATGGAATTATCTGTCACAACAATTTATAACTCCGTCGCTTTATATAACTGTCGCTAAAGGGAAGGGCAAAAACCTGTGGCTTTATTTACCGATGGGTCACAAGAACCATTGCAATTCTATCGCTAAAACATTGGAACATTAAGTTGTTACTTATATTACCAACATAAATTTCATTGCCAATATAACTAAATTTATAAGTTTCTTTTGCAATGAATATTTCCATCCATAATATGTTGCTTAAAATTGGCACAAATAATTCCCACCAATTTCACCAATGGTTCACTGATGGAATATCAATTTCATCACTTAAAGTGTCACTGTCATCCAACTCTCACTTTGTTACCTACATATTTATAAATCGGTCACTAATCAGTCGGTAATATATCTATTTTAGTGATAGAATTTGAATCTGTCGGTAAATTCCATCAGTAAAATCAATTTTTTATAGTGACCATTGTCATCAGTAGTTGGCAAATCATCAACAACTTCTAAAATGTATATTCAATTAGTTAAAGAAGCATATTTTAGAAAATCAGGAATGATGGGTAAAGGAATGAAGGACATAAAAGGGCTAGATATGTGCATCGTTTAATAAAGAAATATGTTTTCCTTAAAAGTCACATCCGTGCTTTATCACCATATTCTTTTTAGTTAAACAAAGAACTTTATAAGTTTTAAATTTTGTGCAATAGCCTTTTAAAACACATGGACTAGATCTAACATCCAATTTATCCTTATAAGGATGGGTATCTATAGCATATCAAATACACCAAAATGATTTCAACAAATTGTAATTAGGAAATTTATGATAAAATACCTCAAAAGGAGTTTTCTAGAATAACAACTTTTTTGGAAAGTCTATTGATAAGATATGTAGTATGTAATAAATCTTCGCCTTAAAAACAATTTGGTAATTGAGATTGTAGTAACAAGCTCTTAGTGACTTAAAGTAAATGCTTTTGTTTTCTTTTGACAACAACATTATGTTGAGGAGTGTAAACACAACTATTTTAGTGGAAACTACCTAGATTAGTTAATAGAGTTTGGAAAACTTGACTCAAACATTCTACTCTATTATCATTTCTGATACTTTTCATAAGAGCAATAAATTGAGTATTAACCATCTTAAAAAAACTATTGAACTAAGGACAAATTAGTTTAAATTTAATGTTGCATCAGAAAAATCCAAGTTCCCCTACTAAAATAATCCACTATTGTAAGAAAAAGATAAGTTCCAATGTAAGATCGAAGCTTATAGGGGCCCTAAATATCCACATAACAATTCAAAACATCTGTCACTAAGTATGCTACTAATAAGAAAAAGTAATCTTCTCTATTTAGTAAGAGGACAAATTATACTATACCAATGCATTGTAATATAGTTTAATTAAAAAAATGCAAGTGTTGTAGAACTCCATCACTTGGATGCCACAACATTGAATGCCAAATAGAGAAATAATTAATCAATTTCTTTATTTTCTATATCAATAGTATTATTAAGGTTTTTGTAATTTTGATTTACCTAGGAAGACATATTAGAATTAGATGCATGTAACAAAGTGAATTTACATGATTGATAGGTTTATGAATACAAGAAGTCTTATAGTTTTCATCAAAAGAAAATTATCTAATATGTACAGGTTGCTATAGACTCTTCCTATGGCTATGACTTTATTACTCCTCAAATCTTGTAAAAGGAACATACCAAACCAGAAAAAAAAACAAAAAGGGCTGGTTTTTGTTAGTTTATTAATAGATAAAAGATTGAGATGAAAATTAAGTAAGAATAAGGTTTATGTGAGCAATAGTTTGTTATACAAATTCACATGCCCTACCTTTGTGACCTTTCTAATAGTAGCATTAGGTAGATGTATTGATGTTGACATAGAATTAGAGTACAATTTATCAAATAAGTGTGGATTTGTAACAATATGGTTTGATGCCTTCATGTCTACTATCCAATGTATAAATTTCACAGAATTAAGAGGCCAATTAATTGCCATACCTGCATAATCTTCATCTGCTAGATTTGCAAAGTTAATAGTTGTATTAGTGATTATTTGTTTCCCTTTCAGGTACTTGAACATTGCAATCATGATGAATTCTGTAAGCCAATCCTATTACTTATTATTACCGTCATCTTCAATTAGAGTATCAACAAGGTTAATATGCTATTTAGTTGCCTTATCCTTCTTATACTAATCTAGGTATCCATGCACTTGAAACATGCTTCTTTTCTGTTTCTCTTGATTTTATAATTATCACAAAATTTGTCTGCCTTGCTTCCACTTTCTTTCTTTTTATTTGCTCCCTTACCATTACCATTCTCATCAAATCTCCTAACCATCATCATAACAATTTCAATAAATACTCTAAGCTCCTTTTGTACCATCCTATATGCTTCAATCATTTACAGCATTGTGTATGCCTTATTTGCATATGGCATTGGATCTTGCAGCAATATTTGATTATTTATTGCTTTCATTTAAGCCCATAAGAAATTGTATTATATTGATTTAAGTATATATGTCTCTAAGCATTTTATTCATATTACATGTATATTTACCACATTCATATTAAGGTATAGGCTTCAACATATTTAGATCATCCCATAAACTTTGATAGCTTGTTATAATACGTGGCCAAATCATTGTACCTTGATCAATCAAACTAATTTGCCTCTATATTTCTTTAAATGAATACTATAAAACCTTAGCAATGAAATAATGTAAGAAATTCTCAGCAAGTTCTTTTGGTAAAGATCACTAAATCTACGAATGCACCATATAATCCTTTTTTCTCCATTTTTCAAATTCTAGACTAGCTTTATTAGATTTTCTTTCTCTAGTTTATCCTTTGCATTTAGGGAATATATGAAGTGATATACACCAGATTAAATGATTTTCAGTGCTAGATAAAGGAGTTGTAACCACAAAAAACTTTGTGTTTTCTTCTCCTCGATCTTTATTAACCACACTTTAAGAAGTGATTGCCTCTTAATCTTGATGATTCTCCATGGATAATCCATTTTCTTCTGGAATTCTAGAGAATCAGGCAATATAAGAGTAAGAAGAATCACAATTGTTGAGATTTTTAAAATTGCAACTCAATGATCAAAGAAAAGAAGAAATTGCCTAAAGAACCTTAGAGTTTGATACCATGAACCAAAATTAAATAGAAAAATAAATGTTTCTCTCACTTGTATTCAATGAATCTAAAAGATATTTACATTTAGTTTTTCTATACAAAATTAGGTTAAAAGCATCATTTGACCTTTGAACTTGTATATAATAGTTTTTCCAATACCTAAACTTTATTAAAGCCATATTTAACACTTGAAGTGTTATTATCTTCAAATTTTTTAGCACCTTCACTATGTCAAACGTAAACCAAGATAGTGTATGTAAAACACACACTATTGACTTGGTTATTAGCC
Organism: Excoecaria agallocha; assembly: GCA_037975025.1. Classification (NCBI taxonomy): domain Eukaryota; kingdom Viridiplantae; phylum Streptophyta; class Magnoliopsida; order Malpighiales; family Euphorbiaceae; genus Excoecaria; species Excoecaria agallocha. The sequence goes on along the minus strand of CM075818.1, from coordinate 10,424,408 downwards.
ATTACATGGATGACACATGTAAAATAAATTTTTTTAAATGCTAAAAGCATCATTTGACACTTAAACTTGTAAAAAATAGTCGTTCCAATACCTGAAACTTATTTATGCCACATGTGACACCTGAAGTCTTATTATCATTCTTCTTCATCTTTATCATCATCATCTTATTATTATTATTATTATTATTATTATTATTATTATTATTATTATTATTATTATTATTATTATTATTATTATATAAAATTGTCATCTTTTACAAATATAAACATGGAATCACCACTTTGCAAATGTGGAATTTCAATAGAACTTTGGTAGTCTTAGAGTAGAAATAACCTAGGAAAGAGGTTTTATAGATGCTAATAAAGTTCAGGTATTCTCAGACATTTTAAAGTAAATAGCACACTACAAACATGTAGAGAGCAATAAATCATATACGTTTAAAAGAATTTGAATAAATCATACATAAATTGGGAAATGAATTGATCTTGTTTTAATGAGAACATTGCTCCTTGTAGGTATATTTACAAAATGGCAAAGTTTTGGGTGTATTTTGGAAACAATAGGGCATTGGGCTCACGTAACTTTCGAAAAGGGAATAATGTTTGATTAATTTAAAAGTAACATAATCATTTTGAATTACAGAAATAAATACTTAATTTACATGTTTTGTGAGTAAAAAAAATTAAGACGTTGGTCCATCATAAAAAAATCCTACTCAAACTTGTATAAGATCATTTGATGAATTTTAGTTAATCACTTGGAAAATCATTTATTTACAATAAATGAAGAAAGGCATGAAAGTATAATAATACAAGTAAAACACGCATAAATTGAGCTATCGATTGATTTTGGGAACATTGATTCTTTCATGCATATATTATAAAAGAATAATTTATGTGATCTTTGGGATAAAAGTGGACATTAGTCCATTTTGTGTGAAAAAAAACCAATTAGTTATGCAGAAAATATTTAGTATGAATTTTCCTAATTACCCTGCCAAAAAATCCTTTTTTTACTAGCTATTACAAATTATTTAGCAAAAACAATAAAAGCCATACACAAAATAAAATGCATAAGCAAACGAGGCTAAAAATGATCTCGAACTGAATAACTCTAATCTTTAATTCTAAAGCTACACCGTATAGGATTATTATGTAATTTATTCAAGAAAAAAAGGAATAAAGACAAAGATTAGTTAAGTAAAAAAAATTTAAATCTTAAAGAGAACATTTTTAATCAAAATAGCAAAATTAAATAAAAATAACAAACAAAATAAAATGTAGAATAAATAAGAAATAGGAGCTAAATGGAAACCAATTATGGAAAAAATGAAAAAAAGTAGGAAAAATATATAGAAAACCATTCGAAAGGCTAAAAAGTGAGTCACATACTCATTTAGATAGCAAAAGGGCAAGTAATGGCCAAAAGAAGCAAGTCACGACATTAAGTGGGCCAAGTCATGCACCCTCAAGTGAATTACTAGCCATTCCAAAGCGAGTCAGAGTGAGTCAAAAGCAAATGATGGTCCTGGGCATGACTCAAGGCTGTGAGTCACCTCTAGACTATTTAGTAGCTACTAGAACGATGCCATAACCATTTTCAAAGCTTTAAAATTGCTTTCTAAGGCCCAAATATGCATGAAAAGGCTTCTAAACTCCTTAAAATCAAGTTAAATGCTTAAATAAACCAACAAAAACTACCAAAAGCAATATTTCCATAAAATCACCATGTGAGAGAAACATGCTCTAAAGAGAGAAAGTTAGAACTAACAAGCATCATAGTCACTTAAATTTACATATGAACATAGCATTCATGTACAAAACTTTATATTACATGCATTCAAGCTCTCAAAACTTCATTCACACAAAATTATCAAGGAAAGCATACTCTACAAAGAGAAAAACAAAAAACAGAGTATGAGAATTATACAAGAAAACTCAAAATCAGTATTTACAAGAACAAAGGTTTTAGATCTATATGAGAGCTATAAGTTTGCATTTTACATTACCTTTAGTAGATCTACTTCAATAGTCTAGTTAGAGCACCTCCACTCCTTCTTCCTGCTTTCGTCATTCTTAAAACTAGGTGAAAAAATAGAGCTTTTTCTTTTGCTTTCTCTCTCCGAATTTTTTTTTGTTATTTTTCCCAAAAATTGGATCCTTTTATTTAAATAAAATTATTACCTTTAAATGCCTTAGATTAGGATCAAAAAAGCATAATATTTTTATCTTGAAAATAATCCCCTGTTTTGTAGGGAAAATCTACAATTTTGGATGAAAAACCCAGTCATGACCTTGAGTGGTGAGTCAAAGCCTTGACTCAAAAGAATGCTAGTATATGCATGCATATAGAAGCTAGAATGTTTACACATATATATATGCTAGATAAGTTGTTGAATTCTATGCATGACAATGAAAAGATTAATATAGTTGTAGGTAACTTGAATATGGTGAGTGGGTTATAAATAAGTCATTATGAATATGTAGTTAAAGTGATAGAAGATGTATGAATACCTAATTGATGTACATGTTATCTAATTTAATAGACCATTTGATATGATTAATGATGATTTAATTAGGATAATAAACTACTATAATAAGACTGAAAGGTATAATGATACATGATAAAGGCATTAGGATATGGTGTTTCATTTTGGTATTAGAGCCTAGGTTTAGTTGTTTCTGGGCAAATTGAATATAGGATTCTGTGGTATGAGATAGTGTTGCGTTGCCTAATGCAGAAGTTCTTGTTTTCTTATAGATTAAAGATGGAGCATTCATCTAGGGATGTTGTAGAAGAATCGGCTGAAAGTAATTTATCGGTTAGATCAAATCCTTCTAATCTAGAGACTTCATCTTCTTTTCAAAATGAAATTCCTGCTGTTGTTCCTAGAGATGCCTTGTTAAAAATTTCTCAAGATATGGCTCAAATCTTATAAATAATGACGATGCCCAAAGCTCTAATATCCGAGATTAGGAAGCATAGAGCACAAGAATATTTTAGCTCTAATTTAGAACAAGTTAAAGAGGCTGAGTTCTGGTTAGAAAGGTTAGAGAGGATATTTGATGAAATTAACTATCGAGCTAATCACAAAGTATCTTATTCTGTGTCCTTACTTCAAGGCATGGCTTATGATTGGTGGAAGCTGGTATTAAGACAACCTCAGTTACTAGACCCAGTTACTTAGGAATTCTTTAAGGAGGAGTTTAAAAAGAAATATGTTACTGAGGCTTAAAAGGAGGAGAAACTGAAGCAGTTTCTGAATGTGAGGCAAAGAACTTTATCTGTGGCTGAATATGAAAAAGAATTTTGACACTTATGGAAGTATGTTCCTAAAGAGATACTGACAGGAGTTTTTAAATATAGACATTTTGAAGATGGGCTAAATGATAGAATTAAAGACAAATTGTTAAGATTTACATCTCTGAATGTGGTGGATTTTAATCAACTGGTTATAACTGCCATGAAAGTTAAGAAGTATGAGATAGCTAAAAGTGAAAGGGAACAGAAAAGAAGTGGTTCTAGAGGAGGATCTTTCACTGGGAAGAGATTTAGAGGAGTTTAAGGAGATCAACATGTTGAGTCTATTTTTAGCTCCGCTAACAAAGGAAAGAAACAAGAATCTTCAGCCAAGTTTAAATCTGAAAAGGAAGTTTTAGGAAGACAGAGTGGGGGTCAAGCACCTCAATGCCCTCATTGCTCTAAACATCATTGGGGTAACTATAGAAAGTTGGCGGGTGAATGCTTTAGATGTGGTAGCTCTGATCATTTTTTGGCTAATTATCCTGTGAAATAGGACCAAAGTTTTGGGAAACAAGGTAGTAGGGGAGCTTTTAATACACCTTCATCTGGTAGAGGTAGAAGTAGAGGCTGGGGTGGATTAAGTCATCATAGATCCCAATCTTAGAATGCATCTAAAATAGTTGATAGACTTTCTGCTCAGATGGTTTCTAGTCGAGCTTATGCAATGAAAGCTCGGAAGGAACATAATGCTCCAGGAATCATAGTTGGTACTTTTTCTCTTTACGACTATGACATACATGTACTTATTAATCCTCGCTCTACTCATTTTTATATTTGTACTTGGGTTTTAGGTAAAGATATGTCTAAAATACAATAGTTAGATTTTGATGTATGTGTGTCTAGTCTAGTGGGACATAGAGTAATTGTTAATAAGGTATGTAAAGAATGTCCTATAGTAGTTCATGTAATGCCCCTAATGATACCCTAGGAGGGGTAGATGGTCATTTCGCATAAGACAGAGATTGATTTTGTGGTTAATTAAAAGAAAATTTCAATGTAGGGACTTAATTGAAAAGATCAAGTAAAAGTATTGTGGCAAAAATAGAAATAAAGAAAGATGAAAGATTAAAGTAAAAGACATAAGTTTTAAGAGGGATTAAAGTGAGATTGTGTAAGATTTTATTTGAGCAGCCAATTGAGACTTGACATTAGGATTTCTAGAAAGGTTAAATGATAAGTTAAAAGAAAAAGGAAGTGGGAGTGTGTGTGTTTTTGGGTGGCCGGCTATACTTGGCCAAGAAATTGTTTTCTTTCATTTTATCTTGTGTTTCCATCTTCTTCTCTCCTCAAGTCCACGAAGAGGCTGCTCCAAGTAGAGAAAAAGCTAAAGATGGTAGAGATTAAGAGCAAGAGAAAGAGAGATAGAAAGAAAGGAATTTTGGTGCTCTAATAAGGTTTGGGAGTTATGTTAGTGCTTTATGTGTTTGGAGTTGAAATAAATTGTGATATGTACTCTTGATGATCTATAGTTGATTTTTGAGTGAATATTTGAATGTATATTGCATGAGAAAGATGATTTGTGTCTTAGGAAGTGAGTTGGTGAAAATCTGTTTTCGGATCATATGAACCAGTCCTAGTAAAACTTGTATAAATCCCTCTGTAGATGTCTGATTGATGTGATTCAAGTTTTATATGAACTATAAGACATAGATATACAACTTTGTAGAAGAAACCGGGACTTAAATCGGTCTCTAGAGTGCCCGAAAATGAACTTGAAGTGGACAGATCCCTGCTGTCCATCCCATGTGAACAGTCTTCGGTTTTTAATGAATATCTTGAGTTTTAGAAGTCTTATTTGAGTGATTTTTGATGTTTTAGAAACTAGAGACATAGTGGAACAACTTTGTAGAAGAAAGTTTTAGCTAAAAATGACGTTTTCTGGGTCAAGAATGGTATATAAGTTGAGACAGAAAATCTGTCTTTGAGCGATTTCAGGCATCACGGTTACTACGAGTTTCATAGTAACCGTGAGGCAGTCCAGAATCTAAATACACCCTATCTCACGGTTACTAAGCATTTCATAGTAACCGTGACCCCTTTAAAAAGTAAGGAACACGGTTATTACTCCTCTGGTAATGACCGTGAGGTAGTTTGGCGTAGTCCAGACCCGAAAGTGCAATTAGGTCACGGTTACCATGAATTTGGTAGTAACCGTGACCCCTAAGTTATGTTTTGTTCCACGGTTACCATGAATTGGTAGTAACCATGACCCTCCCTCAAAGTTCAAACATGAAAGTTAAGACCCCATGTGAAGCATAAGATTAACTATTCTTCCTTAAACATATATTTTACCTTAAATATAAAGTATATGACATTGCTCAACCATAAACATATGAAATGTATAAGTAATATAAAGATAAGTTATAGTAATTGATATATGAAAGTATTTACTTGAATATGGTTGGGTTATATCGACTATCTGCATATGTTTTTGATTGTGACATGACAGTTAAAGAATATTATCTTATTGTTTGATTTATCATTTCATGTGATGAATCGTATACTATGAATCTAATGTTACATGAGATATGTTATGCCTGCACATTGAGACTTGGTTGTGGATAGATAGGCATGCCTATAGGGTTATCGCAGCTGCTTCTGTTTGACTCTTATGAGTCTTCTGTAAGTCTCTACGTGAGGCTTGTCTCTATATGAGACTTCTGATTAGGTATCTTCGGATATCCTTCTGATTAGATACCTTCGGGTATCCTTCTATTTTGATACCTTCGGGTATCCATTGCACCCGTTATCCACACCCACAGGAATTTACGCAGGCCATTGATGTAAATAGTGATATGCTTTTACAGTTTAAAACTGTTACTGTTCTGATTACATGATACAGATATATTTTTATTAATCCAGTAAATGCATTGTATTTTATTCCTGTTAAATGATTGGTGATAACCACTGTGTGTAGTTATCAATATGTTGTTATTCTGCTCCCCACTAAGCTTTATAGCTTAGCATGGGTGTTTATCCGTGTAGGTACTTGAAGTCAAGGTACTTTCTGTTGGGACAAGAGCTGCTAATGTAAAGCCAACACTAGAGATAGGAGAGAGTCTATTACATTTATAATTCATTTTCTTTTTGTATTTATTATGTTGTAATAAAGAACCTTAATTAAGAAAACATTTTAATTGATTTTATAGAATACTTATTGTAATACTTTGTATTTTCCTCATAGTATATTGAGATATGCATGTGAAAATAACAACAACAATTAATAGGACTATAAAGGAAATAAATTATCATATGTAAAAGAACTTATTTAAGGAAAAGTTTGGGTGGACTAGTGTGGTCCTTACAATTCAAGGGAGAAATTTTCTAGCAAACTTGATTGTGTTGCCTTTCCATGAGTTTGATGTAATTTTGGGAATGTATTGGCTGTCCAAACATCAAGCAGTGGTGAATTGTGAAATGAAAATAGTAACTCTCAGGGATGGTGAAGGAAAGGAAGTGGTTATAGAAGGCAGTTGCTCTAAGCTACTGACTAATGTTATATCAGCAATTCAAGTTAGGTGCCATCTTAGAAAAGGATGTGAAGCATTTTTAGCTTTAGTCCTTGATTCAAAAAGAGATACAATGAAGCTTAAAAATATACCTATTGTGAGGGAATTTCCAAAAGTGTTTCCTAAGGAATTACCTGGTTTTCCTCCAAAAATAGATGTTGAGTTGTCTATTGATCTGTTACCTGGCACAGCCCCGATCTCTAGGGCACCATATAAAATGGTTCCATCTAAATTAAAAAAACTAAAGGTTCAATTACAAGAATTGTTAGAGAAAGGTTTCATCAGACCTAATGTGTCACCTTAGGGTGCACCATTCCTATTTGTTAAAAAGAAGGATGGATCAATGAGGATGTTCATCGATTATAAATAGTTGAAAAAAGTTACTTTGAAGAACAAATGTCCTTTACCTTGAATTAAGGATATGTTTGATTAGTTAAGTGGTGCTGGTGTGTTTTTAAAGATAGATTTGTGATCAAGTTATTATCAGCTAAGAGTTAAGGATGGGATTGTTCCTAAGACAGCATTTAGAACCCATTATGGATATTATGAATTCTTAGTTATTCCATTTGGGTTGACTAATGTACCTACTGCATTTATGGATCTTATGAATAAAGTATTCAGACCCTACTTGGATCGATTTGTTATAGTGTTTATTGATGACATACTGGTTTACTCCAGAAATGAAGCTAAGCATGCTGAACATCTGAGGATTGTGTTGCAAACTTTGAAAGAAAATCAATTGTATGCCAGGTTGAGTAAATATGACTCTTGGCTTAAAGAAGTTTCATTCCTAGGTCATGTTGTGTCTGCTGAAGGTGTTAGGCTTGATCCAAATAAAATTGAGGCTATTATTAATGCGAAACAACCCAAGTGTATGAAATTAGAAGTTTTATCGGGTTGGTCGATTATTATCATCGTTTTGTGAAGGGTTTTTCTATCATTGCTTCACCACTCATGAAGTTATTAAAGAATAATATTAAATTTGAGTGGTCTAATCATTGTCAAGCAAGTTTTGATCAGTTAAAGAAGATGCTGACTGAAGCTCCAGTGTTAACTCAACCTGTGTCAGGGAAAGAGTATGCAATGTACAGTGATGCCTCTAAAGTTGGTTTGTGTTATGTATTAATGCAAGATGGTAAAGTTGTAGCTTATGTATCTAGGCAGTTGAAACCGCATGAGTAGAACTACCCGACTTATGATCTAGAATTGGCAGTTGTAGATTTTGCTTTGAAGATTTGGTGGCACTACTTGTATGGGGTAAAATACAGAATTTATACTAATCATAAAAGCCTCAAATACTTGCTTACTCAGAAATAACTTAATTTGAGGCAGAAAAGGTGGTTGGAATTATTCAAAGATTATGATTGTATAGTTGATTATCATCCAGGAAAAGCGAATGTGGTTACTGATGCCTTGAGTTATAAGACAATGGCAGCAATTATGTTAAAGCAGTGCAGATGGAAATTTGCATTGGATGGTGCATTATTAGCACAACTTAAAGCTAGGTCCATGGTTAGGCAGACAGTGATAGATGCTCAGAAGGATGATAAAAAGTTACAACAGATTGTGAAAGTAGTTTGTGAAGGAAATCAATCAGATTTTTTGGTGAAAGACGATGGTGGTGTATACTACCATAACAGGTTGTGTGTTCCAGATGACACAGAAGTGAAAAGGGTACTATTGCATGAAGCGCACAATACTGCTTTTACTATGCATCTAGGTGGGAATGAGATATATCAAGAGTTGAAACATTTTTATTAGTAGCCTAGTAATAAAAAAGATATTGTTAAATATGTTTCTAAATGTTTAACATGTCAGCAAGTGAAAGTAGAACATCGGTTTCCTTCAGGTCTTTTGAATCCAATTCCAGTTCCATAGTGGAAGTTGGAAGACATTACCATGGATTTTATTACTAGTTTGCCTCTTACTTAGAGAAGATATGATGCGATCTGGGTAATAGTGGATAAGTTAACAAAAGTAGCTCATTTTATACCGATTCAAATAGATTATTCTATGGATAAACTTGCAGAATTGTATGTAAATGACATTGTATGGTTACATGGTATACCTGTATCCATAATTTTTGATCGAGATCCAAGGTTTACATCGAGGTTTTGGTAGAATCTATAGCAGGCCTTGGGAACATAGCTCAAGTACAGTACATCTTTTCATCCCTAAACTGACAAACAAGCTAAAAGGGTTATTTAGGTTCTAGAAGATATGATGAGGGGGTGTGTTTTGGAGTTTTATGGAAGTTGGGACAAATATGTGGCCTTAATGGAATTTGCCTACAATAACAGTTATCAGAAAAGTATTCAGATGGCACCATATAAGGCTTTGTATAACAGGAAATTTAGAACTCCAGTCTATTGGACTGAGTTGATTGAATGTAGAATAATTGGTCCTGACCTTTTTAGGGATACAGAAGAAAAAGTTCAAGTTATCAAGTAAAGACTAAAAGAAGCTAGTGATAGACAAAAATCATATGCTGACTTAAAAGGAAAGGATATCGAGTATCAAGCGTGTGACAAAGTATTTCTGAAAGTATCCCCTTGGAGAAAGGTTTTGAGATTTAGGAAAAAGGGTAAATTAAGTTCGAGATTCATTGGTCCATATGAAATTCATCAAAGAGTTGGACTAGTGCTTATAGGTTAGCTCTTCCTATGGAATTAGCCAAGATCTATGATGTATTTCATGTGTTCATGCTTAGAAGATATCGCTCGTATGAATCCCATAAGCTACAAGTCCAAGATATTCAAGTATAGTCGGATTTCACGTATGATGAGGAACTAGAAGAAATCTTAGCTAGCAAAATTAGACAACTGAGGAACAAACAGATCCCTCTGGTAAAAGTACTTTGGCAACATCATGGTGTACAAGAAGTAACCTGCGAGCTGGAGGCAGCCATGAGAGAGCAATATCCTTAATTGTTTGAAATAGGTATGAATTTCAAGGATGAAATTCCTTAAGGGGGAGAGATTTGTGAGGGCCCTAACATGACCCTAATTGAAATCGCATGCTCTGAGTAAGATTTTATTTAATTAAGATTAAATTATAAATGTGAATTTCACATAAGGTATGGGACAAAAGATGAATTATTTATATTATATTAATGGCATAAAGAAATTAAATTATTACTTAGGTTTAATAATGTTCAAGGGTGTAATTGAGATATTAAGTATTAATTTAGGGGTCAATTAATAAATATGGCAATTTAAGGGGCAAATGTGAATAAAAGAAAGATTTGTGAGGTTGATTTAAGAGAAGGAATAAATGGATAGGTCAATTCATAATATGCAAAAAATGAAGGGGTTTCATTGGGATATGCAACAAGTGGAAAGTTTTAAAAGAGAATTTACCATTTCCATTATAAAAGACAATTCATGTTAGGAGAGAAAATGTGTGAAGCGCTGGATTTTTGAGTAAGAAATTCTAGAATTTGATTTTTCTCTCTTCAATTTCTTTGATCTCTTAAGGCATATTCAAGTGTTCTTGAAGAACTCTTTACATGTGGAAATTGATCAAGATAATTAGTGTTAAACATTAAGAAGAAAAAAAAAAGGAGTAAGGAGCAAAGGAAAAGGAAAAGTACAATAGTGAGCTGAGTGGAAATTTCGGCCAAGGTATGGGATTGTGTGATGTTGTGCTTATGTGAATCTTCAAGTTTTCCTTTTCATGCAAATTTGATTCTTAGATTAGAATTTAGAGACTTTGAGGTATGGCAAAGGATAGAAGAACTTAGAGTTTTAGAGGGATTAATCCCTTAATAGTTCAATATTGTTGACAATGGTTGCTCTAAGGAAAGATTGATCATGTAAAGGTTCCTAACCACTTATAGTATATACATGTTCCAATTTGTGTTTGATTTCAATTGGTGAAATCTAATTAAAGAGGTAATTGGAATGTTAAGAATTAAGAATGTATGGAATCAAGAATACAATGGTGTTAAGCTGGTGTAAGCTATGTTGGCAAAAAGGGAATCCTTATAAGAGTTGTGTTGCTATAAGTATATTGAAATTGTATAATTAACATCTGTTGTGCTCGTGAAAATGCCATATATGTGGACTGTATATTTGTTTATATCGCATCCGCAACTTTGGTTATACTCGTGACAATACACTATATAGACTATTATATTAGCCATTGTCGTGCTCATGACTTTCTCATTTAACATGTACTCTTATTTATTGCCTTGCTTTTGTATGTGAGAACATGCTATACCATCTTAACATCTCTATAAACTATGTATAGTGAAATTATGATCAAAGGATCCATTGAATTACATGATAAAAATGCAATTGAATGATATGACATGTTATAGAGTTTTATATGTGAAGCATGTGTTATGATGAGCAATAGAACAGGTATGTTCCACTTCTTGATTGAAAAGGCATGATATGCACACATGTGAAAGTTATTGAAAATAAGTTAAAAGAACATGAAAGGCTATATGTTAGATGCTTTTGAAATAAAGAGATGCTTAACACTGCTATGAACCAAGGTGATGTCTGATGATAACATACTTAAGTATATGATCATGATGATATGTATAATCAAATACAGATTTTTGTATTGCTGTAAGAATACATAAGATACATTATTATACATTGGAAAATTATTTATTAAGGTATAATCACATACTTGTGCAAAGTGTATGATATGAGCAAGTGTCTTAAATTAAAGTACTTGACAACTAAATGGCCTGCTATTAGAGTTCAATTGTAGATAGATAGGCGCCTATAGGGATATTGCAGTTGTCCCTGTTGACCCAGTTTAGGTCTATATTACTATTAATCTCATTTGGATCATGAACAACCCCGTTGGGGTTAGCTTGATCGGTCCCCTGTTCTGTTGACGCCATTTGGGTCCGTGTTTTGACATCCTCGGATATTCCCTATTTTGATACCCTCTGGTGTCCCCTGTTTCCCATTATCCACCTTTAGAACTTAAGTTGGCTAAAATAAAGTGTAAATGCATTACAATTAATTTTAGTATAGATAAAGCATATGAAATATGTTATGAACTAATTCTTTTATGACATTTTTAAATTCAAGCATGCTGAGATAAATATATGACTACATTGTTATTGATCATGTTATACATACTTATTTTAAATATGTAATTTTTTTTTGTTTTCAATTGTCATATGTTATATGTTTCTTATGACCACTGTGAGTGGTTGTCTTTCATAATTAAAATCCCCACTAAGGTTTATAGCTTAGCACGGGTTATTTTATCCGTGTTGGTTCAGTAGTTAAAGCTTTTGCACATGAACGAACTTTACATCAGGACAGGCCAACACCAGTTCATAGAAGTTGATGTAGGGTTATTTTTTTTTAAATTTGTACAAGTTCCTTTCACATTCTTAATGTATAAAAAACTAATTAATATATGTATGTCATATGAAATAGATGATGTAATAAGCTAATCAAAAGAATACTAGTATATGTATGCATATAGAAGCTAGAATGTTTACACACATATATATGCTAGATAAATTGCTGAATGTTATGCGTGACAATGAAAAGATTAAGATATTTGTAGCTAACTTGAATGTGGTGAGTGGGATGCAAATTAGTCATTATGAATATGTAGTTAAAGTGATGGAAGATGTATGAATACCTAATTGATGTACAGGTTGTTCAATTTAATAGACCATTTGATATGATTAATGATGATTTAATTGGGATAATATCCTACTATAATAAGACAGAAAGGTATAATGATATATGATAAAGGCATTAGGTTAGGGTGTTTCAGTTTTGCTACTGCTGCAACTCCGATGTCATTGCCTTTTTCCCCTTCTTTCCTCCTTTCCCTCGCATGATAGTAATTCATGATTTTCCCTATTGCCCCTCCTTTGTTGCTTCAGTTTTCACTTCATTTTTCCTTTTTGCTATATTAATCTTAAGGTAAGCTTTATTCTCCCTTTTAATTGATGTTTTGTTATGTAAATTGGAGAAAAAGTGAAGAGATTTAGATCTAAGTATTTATGGAAAAAATTGGGAAAGATATTAAATTTAAATATTTCTTGAATTATTTGAGAATTTGAGTAAATAATTAGTTAGAATTGATAAATTTAAGTGTTTCTACATATTTAATTAAAAGATTTATGTTGAATTTTTGGATTTGTATAGAAAAAAAAAGGTGAGATGGTGATGAGTGAGGAGAAAGTGCAAAAATAAAGATGAATAGGATCTTTTGGAAGGTCTAGTTAAAGGAATTGACACAACAATTGGTATGTGTATAAGCAAATTTATTTTTCTATAAGATTATGCTTTACTTGGGATTTTTGAGTAAAAGCTGGATATAATAAAATTAATGTTAAAAATATCAAGTTTTAAGCCAAATAATGGTTATGTGTGTGATTAATTTTAGATTTAAAGACAAAATTTGCATATTCCATAATTCACATAAATTAAGGATGATTGTGAAATTGTCAATGTAAATATAATAAAAATTTAATTGGGCTAAAATGATGATGCAAGGTGGTCTATGCCCTAATTTCTTTTTAGGAAATTGAAAATTTGTTGGTAGAGCATGCTTTATGTTTGAAAAAGAAAAATTTAATTAAATGTTGTTATGGTTAATTAGGTAAATAAATAATTTTTAGATGCCTTATGAGTTAAAGTTAAACTATTAATAAAAGAAGTATGGACATTAGAAAATATATTATGTTTACTTAATATAAGGATACACACACACACACATGAACACATGGGTATATACACATAAATATTTTAAGAATTAACCATTGAATTATGAAAATATTATGATAAACTATGGTTTAATGAAGTGCATGAAATGGATAACGGTGAATAAGTGATTGACATAAAGTTAAGGTAGGAACTTAATTAATTTATTAAATACGTAATATTTAGAGATGATATTAAGTGTTTAATTAGAAAAAAATTAAAATTATTATATCTCCCCTTAGTAAAATTTGATAGGAGTTAGAGTAATAGGATAAGTTTGGCATGCTAATTAGGGAAGTTTAGTAGTGCTGCATCTTAATATGATTACCGGACTGAATGGCTTCGAAAGCTTGGTCCACATGCATGTAAGTATATATACATATAGATAGTGGTAATATTATAAATGTTAATAATAAAAGCAATTTGAATGGACCCAATGGTTCTGAGAACTCGGTCACCTTTTATTTATAAATCCCATTTATCCAACTTTACGAAAGTTCGTTGGATTTTACTTGGAGCAAATATAGAAAATAAATAATAAACACATATAACTAAATTGAGAATTTTAATTAAAAATAGATAATTAGTCGATTATTGAGTTATAGCACTGATTAAACTTTAATATAGCAAAATATGAATAAATATGTGAGTTATACAAGTTTAAATTTTCTATAATGAATTTATTTCTTTTATGTTTGGAAATAAATGGAAGCATCTATATTTGAGAATTTTTGAAATTTTATGTATATTTTAGTTAAGTTTCTTATTTATGAAAAAATAGAATTGTTTGAACACCACAAAGCAAAATGCTTAGCACGTGGTTTTTCTTTCTGCACATAGGTTTGGAAGAATTTTGAAGTTAGGTGGAAGTGGATCTATATCAAAATCTATGCCACATTAGTAAGAGTGGAGAGATTTTTAAGGTGGATGCACAACTCAAATTTTTTGGTTACCTTCTTAAATATTTCGGCATGTATACCGTATTTTAACAATGTAAATTTTTATGCATTTATTTATGAGTATTGCCATGATAAATTAAGTTATCTTGGAACTGGTTATGAAAATTATCTTTAAGGATAAGTAGAATATTAGACGTGCTATTTTTTTTTAATTTGATTGAGATTAAGTTTTAAAATATTGGAGGAAGGGCAAAACATTTTGTGCAGGAGTTTGAACTGGAGGTGGAAGGTAGGATGAGTTAAAATAAAAGTGTTTTGGAAATTTTGTTGTAAGGGCTTTTTATGAAATTTTAGGGAAAGCTCTGCCTAAGTTTTTGTAAAATAAAAAGTAATTGTTAAAGTGATAAGGTTTTAAATAGATAATTTTATAATTTGCCCTTTTAAAGGAAACTAAGTTTGAGTGTGACATTCGATATTCGGGTCTTTTTACAAACCGAATATAGGGTGTTGCAAGAAATGTAATTCATACATTACTTAAAAAAACAATATCCCAAATCCATAAATGTAATGCAACTTGAAATAAATAACAATTTAGATAATCAACATAAAAAAGTAAAATACATCTCTTTGAAGATCATCTACAGCATCTCAATCTTGAGGGACCTAGTGCCAACTATAGAGGCTATGAAAGACTTGCCTGAGAAGGTTCTGTAGATGACGATGGTGGTCGAGGCACCACAAACTCAAAGCCCATTACCCGAGCTAAAGGAGTCAAGATCTAGCCTACGAGCCTTACTAAGTGAACCATATCCTTGTGCACTTGGTTCATGGCTAGCTCCTATCGATGCACCGCTATCTCTTTCAGAGAAAGTCATGAAGTGTGGTGTTCTCTAGCCTCTCTGACATTCTCTCTAAGTCTAATGACCTGAGTCTTGACTCTTTACATAGTCTGCCCTATGGCAACCACTGATGTGCCCAAAATCTAATAATTCCAATATGCTAAGCGGCTAGAACTAGCAATCATCTCTTGCACCATATGCATGTCTCATCCTAAAACCTCGACCATGGCCTCCAGGTAAGCTAATCTACTCTTCAAATCTATATCAGGGAGATTAGAGGAGGTTGGAGTAGGTGGCACTGGCCCTCGAGAAGTACATGCACTGGGGTCGCCATGTGGGTGAAATTTATGAGCCTCATGTGGCGCCAGTATCTGTAACCTGCTAGAACCCCAAGGTGGTGTAGGCTATGGTCCCATAAGCCTTACATAGTAACTTAGGCTAGACCTCATACTAAAAGTATGAGTCTTAATTGAATATTTTTTATGAAGAGGAGAGTGATCATTAAATAGACTATCCTCTAACTACTCATCCTCAGATTGCACTGTAGGTTGTTACTTGTTAATTCCCAAATCTGCCTCTACCTCTTCTACTAAGAATAGTCTGTATTTGCCAGGCATGCACTTGATTATGCACATATCTAAGGCCATGTCAAAGTTTACGACTATGCTGCCCTTAGCTTGTGACCCTATCTCTAATTCAGGGACCTCGAATGCTAACAGCAATGGAGTGACTATCCCTCCTATAACCACTGATGTGCCTTGTGCTTAGGCTATCATGTTTATACTTTATATAATATCTTAACTGATGTTAAGGGGTTAACTAGCCATCATAGCCTATAAACTCCAAATGTCAAAAACATTAAGGGACCCTAAGTTGCTTGAGTGTCCCATGTAAGAGCATGATAAAACCCACTGCAGGCATCTCAAAACTTCTAAGGTAAACATGGTGGCCTTTGCCGTCGAAAGATCATAGGGGATGCCTGTCCTAACAATGGCAGCCCACTAATCTGGTTTAGCAGTCCTCTTAGTGGTAGTGACATCCTTACCCATAGGCAAGCCAAAAATGTCAGATACCTATCCTTATGACAGGATGAATGGAATACCAAAAACCTAGAATGTGATAAACCTTGCCTCGGTATCGGGGCACTAGTATCCTTGGTACTGATAGGTAGCAAGGAACTGTCGAACTACTTTGGGATACATAGTGAAAGTGGGTGCATAGAAATCTAGCTAGCCAGTTCGTGCTAACAACTCTTATGCTTCATACTAGATACCCATAGTTTCCAGAAAATACTGGTTCATAAATTTGCTCATCTGAATATGTATGTGATGCAAATTTCAAATATCTAATAGCCTATTCTCGTGTCACCTAATCGGGTACTTGAACATCCGGTTACGACTGTGATTGTCTACGATGAGGCATCTATATAAATGTTACATTAATTAATCTATTTGACAAGCTAAACATACCAATTAAACATGTCATTGCAATCTTGAGCTAGAAATTGATCATGACTGAAATATTATATCACAGTGAATGATTATTGCAATTTGCTAAAAACAATAAATTTGAGCAATAGCACAAATTGCTAGCCTAAATATTAATGATGCTAGAGAAAACTACGAAACTAATGTATATCATAGTAAATTATCAAGACTAGAGAATATAAGCTTTGGCAAAATTATCAAAATTAAACAATTATAAGTTTTGATAGAAAATGTCAACATAAGTGAATAAACTAGGTTCATTCAATTTCAGTGATATGTCAATTAACTTTTTACTAAACAATTTGCATGGGAAAGCACACATGTACATTCTATTTTCAAAATTCAAACTGAAAGTCAATTTTAAAATTTCATCAAAGCTTAATTTAATTTTGAATATTCCATTTTGATGCATTAATCATAAATTATGTACAAGTATAAAAAAATTGACAACATTTTTGGCAAAACAAGGGCAACATAATGCTAAGCATTATAGGCCTCCCTACACAAAAAATGGAGTGAATGATGCCACAATAATTCACAAGAATTTCTATATGCAATTGATCAAATCAAGCCACAATTCAGACACACATGCACGTCCATGTACTTAATCAAATATGTATATCAATGCCATTAACTTATAAATCAAACACATAACTAATATTTCACTTTTATCAATTTTCTTGCTTTGTACATTCACTTAGCAAATCATCTTTTCTTCGCAATTATATATGCATCCCAAATTTATACATAAGCATCCAACAAATAACAATTGTTATATGCCTTAATCTAATTATGATGCATAATTATTAATCTTATTCAAACTTCTTTTAAATCTCAAGCACATCAAAAACAATTTACAACGACTATTTGCTAAAAAAACTTGCTCAATTCTGCTCAAAAAAAATCTCAATTAATTTTAATTTAGTTAGCTTTATTTATTTTTTTTATTATTTATTTATTTACTTTTGGCCTTGCTTTTTCGTCCCTTTCCCACTACTTGTACTATTTCTTTTCTTCTTTTTTATATATTTTCCCACTTACTGCCCACTTTTCTCTTTTTTTTTTCTCAAATGCTATCCTTTTAGTTGCTCAATTACTCTAACTAATAAGAATTAACAATTAACAATAATTAAGGAAAAATTATATTTACAATAAAAGTATTGAATTTATACAAAAATAAACAATTATCAAAATAAAATCATACGGGTAAATTTTGCTTTAAATTAGACAATTAGCTAAAGAAATATTTAAGTAACAAATATCAAAAAATAAAATGTAAGAAAAATGAGAAAAAATTAAGGAAAGCCAACCTCAACCCTTTAATGGAAAAATCAATTTTATGGGAGGAAACTCAGCAAGAATTGTATCCACACATGCGTGATGCAATTGTGAGCTCAATGACACAAATGTCATGCAAAACAGAGCCTAAAACGACAAGAAATGGCCAAAAAATAAATGTAAAAAACTGTGAGTCACATTCAAAAAGAGAGAAAAAAAGAAGACGATGGTCTATTTAAATGGATTTTGCAAGTCACGATTTTGAGGCATGACTCATAAGTAAAATGGCATAATCTTGCTTAAAATGAGCGAGTAGCGGCCTTGGGTTGTGACTCGACAAACGAGTTATGGTTTTAGGTGTAACTCAGCCAAAACGGTCAAAGACTCATTGAAAGTCATGAGTGGTAATAAATTCTATAATAAATACTAATTAAACCCAATTTGATTTTAATTTAATCATTTTTATAATGCTAGGTTATTTTACACCTATTTATATTTATACCTATTATTATTATTATTAATTATTATTTTTACCATTATTACCATTACTTATAGTTTAAGAACTAACACGCATATATAGTGTCATTAATTTACTCCCTAAATCAAATGATGCTCCTAATTTCTTCTACAATTTTTATGGGATTTTCCCGCAAAACCCAAAAATTTTGCAAGGTAAGTCAAAAGAATGCATGTCCTATACAATATGCATCATCTCAGTGGATTAGAGGTGACCCAAGGCTTAAAGGTGTGACTCAAATAAGTCAAGGGAGTGACTTATCCTTGGCTTATAAATACCCCTCAAATATTCTCATTTGCATGTTGGGCCTCTTCAAGTGGTTTTCTTTTCCAAGTAAGTGCTCTCTTCCTTTCCCCTGTCCTTATTGATTTTGCTATTTTATTATTATTATAGGTTCAATCTCACCATAATTTTGAGGTACAATAGATGCAGGTAGAAAGCTATCTAGAATGTGTGGGATACCTTCTTTCTTTGATGAACTCTTCTTATTAGCATCGGACTTGTTATAGCCCAATCCCCCTCGACTTGTCTATCTTGTTATAGTAATTGCTTCAAAAAGACCTCATGAATCTTTAACAAGCCTAGCTCCTAGCAAAAAACTCATTTTCTTTACCATATTCACCACTTGAGGAGTAGATTCCAATTCACCATTATTATCAGTATGAATAGCAGTCACATGAAACCCACTAAACGACTGATTTACTATTCTAAGGATAAAAACCTCATTCTCCCTAGTAGCCTTTATGGTCACCACTTTACCTTCATAGGTGTAACACCCTAATTCTTTAACCATTGATAATCATCAATCATCATCAATCATACCTAATTGAGAGCAGGCATAAATAATAACAATAATAATAATAACACAGGCCATGATTACATGCCATAAATAAATAAAACTTATGGATAAGTAATCATAACATAAAAGGCCTTCAAGCATCCTGAAATCCTCAAGGCAACTACATCCTGCCCGATCCTCTGGAGTTTCTCTTGAAACCTACACGGATAAACAAACCCGTGCTAAGCTATAAAGCTTAGTGGGGACAAAATCTATGGACAAGCTCTTACAAAATTCTTCATCAAACCAAGTACAACTATTATAATAATATAAAATAGCATATGAGGTTACATTATTTATCATGCCACAATGGACATTTTGGGGAAGCTTTTAACCTTAACTGTTGATGCCATCACTACTAAAATCGAAAGCATTGTATAAACTTATCTCATCCCGGAAACTTGTTAATTAACGATTATCTTTTATACTCTCTTATTTCTTAGAACAATTCATACATCTTATAGTTCTTCTATTCAAGACTATTGATATCATCATTATATTCTTACAATCTTCAACTTAATACCATTAACCATTTTGATTACCTAACATGTGCATTTAACATATATTCATAGCCAAAAGGAAGTGCTCAAGTTATATAACATTTGCAAGAGATATTGCTAGGCTTGATTTCATTACATATATACAAACTTATCATTTTGTTCAGGATTCTATGCATGTGTTCCTTGATGCTCTATTATCATAGCACTTTAAACATCATACATATTAAAATCACATCAAACTTTGCACTTTGGTTTATATTTGAATTATAGATATTCACGTACATATATATAAATGTTCATATACATACTCACGAATTTGCATGCCATTCCAAAGAATAGGTATTACACCCGATTATTATCTGATACGGTCATCATACCACATGCAACCATTTTCTAAATTTTTTTCCCATACATGAATATTATTATGCATGTCATAGTTCATATAATGTATACTTCACTATTGCAAGTTTGTGGTCTATGCGGCCCAAGTATTCACCGTGAAACCAACTCACACTAACACTCACACGATGACCTTTCTCAGGTTTGATGTAAGACATCCCAATCAAGTAATAAATAGCATGGCATTTAATTTCATAACAATAGTTTATAGCTAACTAAACTTTAGAACAAGGCAATATAATAGATTAATATCATGATTCCAGTACATATAAGTGATGCGATCAATACATACGTTACTTTATTTCTTGTACCATTTGCATCTTTAATAGCCTGCCTAAGTACTAGTTCAAAAGGTGGATAACGGGAGCAATGGATACCTGAAGGTATCAAACTATGGATATCCGAAGATATCAAACAATGGACCCAAACAGGATCAAGCAATGGTTTCTGCAAGGAACAAACTATGGACCCAAACGGAGTCAAACGATGGTTCCATTAAGGAACAAGACCCAAACGGGGTCAACATATAGCAGCTGCGACTGTATCCCTCTATGCATGCCTATCTAATCCACAACTGAACTAAGACCCACAGGCTTAACATTTTAAGACATCTTTAATTTAACATATTCTTCTTTACTTGGCACATCATTTGGCTTAAAGCCACTTTTCATAAAAGAATGCATACCATTCTTATCATACATCAATCTTGAGATTTAGGTTCCATTACATATGGATGTTGTCATATGATCGTATACTTACATAAACTTTCTTTCATTCATATCATAATAGTTACATATTTTATGCAACAATAACCACATGTCGTCTTTCATGATTAGCATTGCAAGTAACCACATGCACTCGTACATATATGTGCAGTTTAAACATGGCAATACATGATTTCATTACTAATAATTGTTCACATATTAAATCAGGCTACTCATCATAACATGCTCGAATCAATTCTACCACATAAACTTACTTAACTCATTAATAGTTCTCAATGATGTACCTTGTTACTACTTGCCGTGAGTAGTTTCCTTATTCTCATACTTAATCACATTACAACATAATCATATATAGCAGTACCCAAGCATTCATGATCCATATGATAGAATAACTATGTTCTCATATAGCCTAAGGTCAACACTTATTCATCCTTAGCCCCTTTAGTTTACTTTTATTGTCTATTAAGTTAGAAGCAATATATTATCTACCTTAACCTTATCTCATATACCATGATCAATTTACTTGTACTTACTATTTTACAACATTATTTTCCCAGGTAAGTTGTATAAGGTTATGTCATATTGATTGTTAGCACAGTACTTACAGACTTCCAACTTTCATATTACATCATAGGGTACGAATAACAAGTGAGTATGATCCTTCACATCAAGGCTCACCATCAAAACCCATTACGACTTGAGGTATAAACAAGCATCTATAGTTTTATAGTTAAGTATCCCTTACGACATTCCTACTCTTTTTAACTTAGACATATTACATTCCTTATGCCCATATATTAAATACATTAATTAGCATGTACGTTTAAAGTTACTAGGTTACATGTAACATTGCAACTATATTATTTTCAATACAAGGTTAAATCATAATATTCTCATGTCGTTGTAAAGGATTATCAAAATAGTATCTGGGTAGAACTAATTGCTTTGGCCTAGTACATATTTTATACCAAACTATAAAGGACATATCAAATAACATATACTCTTGTGATTACTGTATTTCTTCTCACTCTTTTTAGTTTCTAGCTATTAGGCACTAAAACACATTTTAGAAACCTAATTATTTTAGCATTATTACTTGTAACTTCTTCTAATTAGAGTTCAAGTGGACTCCAATTCATATCTTTATAGGATTATTGTTATAAAGCCTTTGACCATAATCTGTGTATAACAAGATATATATATTTTTTATAATAAGAGATCATGCTTTATTCATTTTTACAGGTGGACTTTGGATGAATTACAACTTAAGTCAATCTTCTCCTCTCATGTATATATATATATATATATATATATATATATATATATATATATATATATATTTATAAAATTCTACAATACTTCATCTTATACTCATGCCTTTCTAAATCATATTTTTAGGGACTTTAACATTAGAGAAAGAGGCTTCAAAAGTCTATTAGTCCACTGATATTAACTTGTATAACAATCATCACTTATTAAACATTATCATTAGTTTTACTTTCCATAAACAATTCATCTCAAATCTTATTTGCTTATTAATCTTATTGACCGAACAATACTATCTTCAATATCTTATTACATGGTTTAATCTTTGGTGAGAGCTGGTTCAGATGAATCAAGCAGTACATATAGCCATGAAAAGTAGAGGAGAAAACATGTGTATCAATAGGCTTTACTTGGCCATGTAAAGAGAGGAGGAAAGGCCATTAGTGGTCATACATGCCAAAGAAGAAAGGAATACAGTTCACGACTCGTGAAGTTATTCATGATTGAAGGGAGAGAGTAAGGTTCTTGACTCATGAAGTGATTCACGAGTGAAACAAAAAGGCTGAATTTCACAACTCATGAAGGGACTCACGAGTTGGACAAGAATACATAACTCGTGAAAGGATTCACGAGTCAGAAGCCAAAGAAAATTAGCACATTCAAGAGTGACCTAGTGGTAAATAGTGCACGACTCATGAAGACATTCACGAGTCGAACAAGAATGCACGACTCGTGAAGACATTCATGAGTCAACAGGAAACCAATACCAAAATCATGAGTCATGAGGGAGAATTAAGGCAAAAGTGCACGACTCATGAAGGAGTTCATGACTCATGAAGAACTTCACGACTTGGCATTTCAAAGCAAATAGTCTTCCATTTTCATCCCAATTTACGTATCTAGAAAACATAACCCTAATTCCTTTAATTTTTATCTATAGACAACATTTATCAACAACATTCCCATTCAAAAATCATCATAATAGTCCCATACCTCATTGAAGCTTCAAATCCAACTCCTTTACTCATGATTCCTTTCTTCTCTTTTCACTTGATTTACATGCTTCTCTCTCATTTCCTTACATATGATGACACCAAAATCTTGTAATCTCTCACCACCAAAGAAAGAAGAAATATTAAAGGGAAAACATTACCTTCATGATGCTTAAACAACCAAACCCTAAGCTTCCTCTTCTCCAAACCGTAACCAAAGAGAAAGAGAGAAAGAGAGAGAGCTATTTCCCTCAAATGCCGATCCACAACTCAAAATCCCCCAAGAGTTCCTTCTCCAAGAAGCTAATAAAAGTTAGTGGGGTAAATATCTCCTTAGGTGAATTTCCAAAATTACCCTTACACATAATTAAACACCTATTATTTCAATTTCTTCCAACTTAACCACAAGACTTTCTAATTCACTTCAATTGTATCCCTTTCTTCAATTTTAATTTAACATAACTCATATACCAATTGATGCCTACAACACCACCATAAAAAAAGGAGCCTAAAGATGACCACATCCTTAAAAGTTGAAGAAAACTCTAGCTCAAATATCAGTGTGGGATTTGTTAAGGATATTGTCATTACATAGGTAGAAGTTGGTTAAAGCCTTATGCAAATCTATAGTAGCCACAACCATTTCACCTTCTTAATTGCTAGATTTAGTAAAAGGTCAGGATAAAGCATTATTTATACTAATTGATAAGAGCTATAACTTTTTTTTAGTTTGTTGAACATAAGTAGTGTTACCAATAGAGGTAAAACTTTAGTCATTAAGGATAGTCTTAGAGGCTAAGTTACTAGAAGTAAAGTGGGCACAACAGAGGTTATTACAGTTGAACTTATTAGATGAGGATAATGCGAGCCTATTATCATAAACAAGTTTATTAGAAGAGATTAGCTTGCTTATTTGGAAAGAAAGTTAGAAAGCATCTTTTGAAAGAAGGTGACTTAGTCTTTAAACAGATGAGGCTGGGTGTTCTCGATATTTGAGGAAAATTCAAACCTATTAAGAAAGGTCCCTTTGTACTTAAAAAGTTGCTATCAAAAGGAGCAGCAATCTTAATTGAAAGCAATGAGAATGAGTTTAAAGAGCCTATTAAAATTAACAAGTTAAAAAGGTTATATGGCTAAGACAAAAATCAACAGAAGAGAATAAAGCCCCATGGTTCAAAAATTGAAAAAAGCTTTCCAAAATTAGGCACACCATCAGGATGAAAATTGAAAAAAGGCATCCTGAGCAAAAATTAAGTGCTGAGTGAAAATGTTCAATCTTGAAAACTCGAGAGGGTAGATTAATAACAAAAGTTTGATCCTTTTGTGATTTAGCCCAAGATTAGATGAAATTTTGTATTTCTTAGCCTAATGTCAAATAATGATCATGTGTAGTGAAATCAAATAGAAATGTTTGCATTTTATGCAATGATATATTAATATGAGCAAAGCTGTTTATTTTTCATACTCAAAATTGTCTAGTTCTAATAAATGTAACACATGAGATTTACCCTACAAGGGGCACTAGCATAGCCGCTTGCTATACATTCGAGCTGAGCTAAATGGCAAGCACACATCCTGTGCTATGTATCATGGGATAACTTTCACACAAACTCTAGCCTCGTGTGGCACTAGCAAACTTTACACAATCTCTTCAAAGTATGCTAGTAAGCCTTTCCACAAGTGCTTCACTTAGGCTTGAAAAAGATAAGTAAGAGAATAAGATAGCACACAAGAGTTTGGGAGAATACTTTCTATTACTCAAAGTTAAGTGTATTTCACAATAAGGCTCTACCTATTTATAGTCCTCCATCTTCATAATGGATGGTGAGGATTGATTTGATCCTACAGTCTATATTCCTTATCTAGATTTCTCTATACAAATATCTAGATATTTACATGTAAAGAATGGTGTGGAAAATTCTAGAGAATGTTTTAGAACTCTAAAGAATAATTTGTACATAACTAGGCCTACCAAATGTACCTTTGGCTAGGTTTAAAGCAAATTCGATGACATATGGTAAATGATGGCTTTTCTATCAGCATGTGAAGCTTAATAGCCACAGCAACCTTTAGAATGGATATTTCAATGTTAAGTAAATCTAGTCTAACTATCACAACCTATGTAAACTCAAGGAGACAGGCAACTAGAACTTTTAAAGAGTTGGTCAAAATAAGGTCAATCAAGTCGAAAGTTGAATTTGCAATTTTATCCATGCCAGCTAATTTTTCTCTCCTTGTAAGGAGGCCTTGG
Organism: Excoecaria agallocha; assembly: GCA_037975025.1. Taxonomy (NCBI): domain Eukaryota; kingdom Viridiplantae; phylum Streptophyta; class Magnoliopsida; order Malpighiales; family Euphorbiaceae; genus Excoecaria; species Excoecaria agallocha. The sequence continues at coordinate 10,398,910 of CM075818.1, read as the reverse complement.
TTCCATGAGTTAGGGGAGTTCCTTCCACCTTACATCAAATGATAAATTTTTTATATAAAGGTCGAGTGGTCACCATAAAGGCTATAAGAGAAATACAAGTGTCTATGTTGGATATTGCCAACCAACCATTTAATGGGTTCCATATAGCCACTATAGATATTAAGGATGAAGGGAGCTCCATCGAGAGTTTACCAGCCATGAATATGTTGTCAAAAATGAATTTTTTGCCTGAAACTGGTTTAGATAAAGACTTAAAAGGACTGCAGGCTCTGATTACTATTTTTAGCTAGTGTGATAAAAGGGGCCTTGGCTATTCAAAGAATAAAAAGAAGAAGAAATTCCAAGTAGAGTCGAAAGGCAAAGTTCACCTATCTAATTTAATTGTGCTCGCCTCTCTAGTTCACAGCTATAGTGGTGAAAATGAGCCTGTGATGATAAAGGACAAGGTTCTGCTAGGTTTTGAGATATTTAATGATTTGTTCAACTGGTCCCCTGAGGTTTTCTAGCCTATTAGGGGATTTTGGGAAGAAGAGATTATGACAAAGCTATATGAGTGGGATTATGATGTCTCAAAAGAGATTATCACCCCAGATCTATTGGCTACCAGTATTAAGGGGAAAGAAAAAAGTTAAGTTTGAGATACTAGTGCCTAAGATAAGAGAATCAATATTGGTAGAGACAGATAAAGAGTCTCTATAGTATATAAGAGAAGGCAAGGCATCGGCTCCTATGCCTGCATCACAAGAAATAGATGAGGATGCCTTTGTAGATGTATTTTTTATTTCCAAACTTTTTGATGATAATATATGTCACTCAAGTTATATTAATAACATGAACAACTTCATTTACTTGTGTGATGTTTCTCATGATTTCATGATGCATGATCACAACCATAAGTCATTTATATTTGATAATAATTCTACAAATACAACTCTATTTTAGCTTGGCATGCCTAAAAATTTGAAGGAAATCTTGATTACATTAGATGTAACTTTTGAATAAAGAGAAAATTTTGAGAAAATATTTAAAAAATATGAAAAAGCCTTTGCTTGGACCTATGAAAATATGCTAGGAATTTACCACGATATTGTTAAACATGCCATTCCTACATACTCGAACTATTGGTCGATCGAGCAAGAACTTAGAAGGCTTAGACTATAATGGGCAGAGAAGGTTAAGGAAAAGGTCCATAAATAGATTAAGGCCAAGTTCCAAATGGAAGTCCAATATCCAACTTAGTTGGCCAATGTTGTTTGTGTGGCCAAAAAGGATAGAATGGTCCGCCTGTATGTTGACTATCGGAACGTGAATAAAGCCTACCTGAAGGATGACTTTCCCCTTACCTCATATAGATGTGTTGGTTGGTAATGTTGCCATGTGCATGATGTACGACTTTATTAGACATAATGTTGAGATATAAAGCTACGAACAATAAGGCCATATACAAAGCCTAGATTCATGGGTTGGAAGCATTGTTAACCATGGTGGCAAAGACGGTAGAAGTTTTTAGGGATTTATCATTGGTAATTTATCAGGCTCATAGAGAGTGGGTTGCTAAAGAGGAATAACTACTACACTATGTTAAATGTTTGAAAAGGCTAAGTAGTCAATTTGAAGTCTGTACCTTCAGCTACATACCTTGAGATGATAATCAGCTGGCAGATGCTCTAGCCGCTTTAGTCTCCATGTGGGATAACCTAGAAGGGGTAGTTATAAAGCTAATGATGATTACTAATTTGGACAAGCCCTGTTTTGAAACTAAACAAGTGATGGATGTTAAAGTTACTGACGGGAAGCCATGGTATTATGATGTCTGAAACTATTTGAAGAGATCAATATTCCCGAAGGAAGCCATTAAGAAGGATTAATGGATGATTTTTAAGTTGTCTACCGAGTTCATTAGGGTGGGTAGGGTACTATATAAGATATAGCCCGATGGCATCTAGTTAAGATGCTTAAATGAGAAAGAACCCATAAAAGTTATTGTAGCACCCTTATCTCTTAACCCACACCTCTCACTTTATCCTTCTCATTACACAAGTTTTATAATGCAACTTAAACATAAACTAACTATATAGAGAACATATATTCATACTTAATCCATAAGAGTGCTATACTATGCAAACTTTACTTTACAATATACATTAGAATCTCTTTACATAAAACAAACGATAACATCTATACACACCATATTTCCAATACCATAAAAAAACTTTATTATATACAAGGAGCCCAAAATAAAAGTCCACACTAGTCTTTCTTATTGACTTAAATTGGCCATCCTGCTGCAGATATCACCTCAACAATATACACAGATGAAATACTCATGCTAAGCTATGAAGCTTAGTGGGGAACATAAATCATGAAGACGACCTCTTTTAAAAGTCATCAAAATGCAAATGCATATAAGCATATTATTAAGCACATTAACCAATCAATTATAAACATATTCGCAATGTTTTCTAGGTACTAGATTATACATATTAAACTTATACACATTACCAATTGCCTATTAATATTTCATTTTCTTATCAGTCTTACTCTTATAAATATTCATTTAACACTTAAAGTTCACACATCAAGCTTACTTTTAGGACTTATTTATATATAAATCCATTACAATCCTTAAGCTTTTCCTATATACATATATCAATCTTCAAAGCATGGCAATATGATTCTATATTTCAAAGAAAGGATATTATGGATCCTAGAACTATAAGTTAATAAATTAAATCTTATGCATTATTAGATACCATTAAATGTTTATGCCTTTTTAGGGCGAAACACAATCTATTGCATTAATACTAATTAATAACAACATTATATAAAGTTCACCACTTATAAGTTCATAAATCATTTACATATACATATAAGATGTTGCATGCCATTTTCGAATAGAAATCAATGAATGAATAACTATATGAAAATCATATAAGACAATGTAACAATTGAAAGGTATCACCAAACATACATACTTATAGATATCTCTTGCATTTCTGGCTTTACATAAATTAAATTTACAAGTTATATGTTTTTAATTGATTTATTATTATAATATAGTGAGTCATATCTACCTCTCATCTCATCTTATTGGTCTAAAATGACTAAGAGATTCAATTTTTCCAAGTACTCGTATTTACAATGTAGTCTTATACATATATCATGTATTCCATATACCATATTTAATCATCATACGATAATAACTGTAATGTATTCATACTTTAGTTTAGCCTGCCTAAGTTCTAAAGGTGGATAATGAGAATGGTAGATAACCAAGGGTATCATAATGGTAGATATCTGAGGATATCGAAAATATAGACCTAACTAGGGCCAACTATACGGTAAACCAGTCAAGCAGACCCAAAATGGGTCGATTAACAACCCAAACGGGGCTATTCATGATCCAAATGGGATCAACTATAATTTAGACCCACACGGGGTCAACGGTAGTAGCTACAATATCCCTATAGGCGCTTATCGATCCATAGTTGAACTCTAATAGCAGGCAAATACTTTGTTCATATAACTTTCATTTACCATTCTTTAACATTTCTAAATCAATTTCATTGGTGAATATTCATATAAAGATATACACTACATTTCTATCAATAATTTTACATGCAATTATATATATCTCTTTACTTTATTTTCCATACTTTGTTTTACTTTCTTCAATCACATACATATGTGTATATGAAAATGCATGTGTAATGATGTCCAAGGTTATCATATTTGTGTTCATGCAATAATTTCTTTAAACACGTGATTATACATAGAAATGTGTATTGTTATTCTCTAATTGAAATAAATTCAAGGCATGTAATCTCTTTTCAATAATGCCTATATATATACACACATAGTTATATAAATCTATTTAAAACTATGAGTAGGATAATCAGAATCATATATATATATGTATATGTATATGAATGATTTTATATAACACTATATCATGTTAATGATTAAGCATCTTCATTCCATGCTTTACTCTTTCGTCATTGATCAGTGTCTAGCAAGTGTACTAGAACGGCTAGTAATATAGAAAAATATAGATTAAGACCCCAAATATCGTACCCAAGGGAATATGGATTGTTAAGAATAATATCTATGCTTGAATTAAAATAATCTAAGATTATTTCCCAAGTTTTGAATTGATGGCAAGAACTAAACTAAAGTAAAGCAAAACAAAAGCAAAAACTAAACTAATATAAATTAAACACAGAGCAATAACTAAAACACTTATGCTAAAGGAACTATCCATCTCAACTTCCATTGCAATGACACAAATCAAAAGTAACACAAGTGAGTTTGGAAAAACCAGTTAAGTAAAAACAAATATCTTATTCAGAATATCATTCTAAGCATTAAATCCTCTGTTTGGGAACAATCTAATACTTAGCATAAAGATCCAATTTTAAAATCCTAAACCTTCATTAGATCCTCTCGAGAGAGATCTAAATCTAGCCCATTCTTTATTCAACATTCTTAAACTTAAATCAACCCATGAACAATAAATCAGTGCCTTAATTCTCAAAATGCAACCATACATAGACATGAGAAAAATAAGCTAAGAACATTCATACCAATGATCAAATTCTAAATTAGCATTCAACCATCTATTCGATATATTAGCACAAGAATTAAGAAATAACACACTTGCATTAAAATTAAGCTCAAACTAAGTCATTACAATAAAAGCATGAGGGTTCAAGTTTCCCTTAGCAAAAGAAGAAAAACTACTTACAAAACATTATGGAAACTAAATGAACAATTAAAGTAAAGAGATACAATACTCATGAAGCTCCAAACTTTGTTCTTGATGACTTTAATAGAAAGCTTGAGTTTTTTAGAGAATTGTAAACTAAGAAAATAAGAAAACTAAACTAAAACTAAGCTAATACTAATGTACAATTTATTAAAGAAAACTAAAACTAAACAAAGAACAAAATTTATAATTCTAGCTCTCTCCTTGAATTTTGGTGCTTTGGTGCTTTTATAGTTGAATTGTCTTGCCAAAAGAAGAAGTTTTGCCTTTGTAAACTTCCTAAACCAAGTTGTACAAGAATTCATCTTAAACAGGAAGTCTTTTTATCGTGTTTCCTTATTAATCACTCAGGAAAAGTGATATTGATGCTCGAGAGAGTGAGCCTTGCACTCGGAAGAGTGAAATTCATACTCGGGAGAGTGAAATTCTACTACCTTTTACGTAATCCTTGCTTGTGTGAGTGAAAATCTCACTATGAAGAGTGCCAAATCACTCAGTCGAGTGAAAAAATCACTCAGCCGAGTGATTCATGGCTGCTCCCTTTGAGTGAAAGCCATATTTCCCTTTTATTTCACTTTTGCCCCTAACTTTCTCCTTTTGCACTTTAGGCCCTTTTTCCTTCAATTTGGCCCTAAAAATACCAAAATTAATAATTAGTCCTAAAAAGACAAACTAAATAATTAAACCAAAAACAAACTAATTAAGACTAAATTGACTCAAATAAATACCTAAAAATATACTAAAAACATAGTATGCTTTCACACTTATCAAACACCCCACACTTAGCCTTTGCTCGGCCCCGAGCAAACTTAAACAAACAAACTCGTCAAAATTATTAAACTTAAACAAAGAATTATGCAGTTCAAAACCAAGCTTAGCAATTACCAAGAGCACTCAACCAAATTCCAACTAGCAATAAATTCAAACAAGACAATATGAGCTAGTTTCCTCTGTATGTGTGTAAGACCAAAACTTTTTAAGTATATTCAAAACTCAAAATACCAATGCAAATTCTTAGTTAAGCTTGAGAATTGATGTACAACTAAGTGTACATGCAGTTTCGTACTTGAAACAATCTAAAACAGAAACAAAATAATTGAAACAAAAATAACTAAAACAATTCATGAGTATGATAAGATAACTCCCTTGAATTGATCTTTAAAATTTAGCTCAGCTGAGCTCTGTCCGCCTCTTTAAAATCTTGTTCTCCTCAGGAAAATAGCAAAAGTATCAGTTCACTACAAAAATTTTAACAAATAGGTAAGTGCCTAAGAGAAATGGAGACTATAACAATACTACACTTCACTCAATGCAATATTAGCACAAGCAAAGAACCACAATCAAGCCAAAAGGAGATATGAGATTAATGAAATTGAGAGAATAGTTCAAACATGCCTCTAGAACAAAGATAGTGCAGAAAACAAGGCTTAAAAATCATGGTAAGCAAAAAATCAACATGTCATCAAATGTATATGAAGTGAGTGAAAGCATTAATAATCATGGTAGTCAAGCAAAGAAATGCACCTAGTTAAAAAACAAATGCTTAAATGCTCAAAGCACAATATCAATATATTGCATGATGAATATCAAGCGTGTGAATTTATAATCTCAAGTGTAAGGGTGATTGATGATGGTTTAGCTTGATAAGATAAAGAGAAAGATGTTAGATTGTTCATTGATCAAGAATATATGAATCACAAAATAACTATGCCAATTTAAATGCAATCTCAACCAATTTTAAGCCAATAATTGAAATCTATCAACATTCTCACACAACAAGTAAACGAAGTGCATTGTGCAAGCAAGTGTAAAAAACTCAAACTCAAGACAGGCTCTAAGTAATCCTATTCATAAGAACATCACACTCTCAATCCAATTCAAACCAAGTAATATAAATATGTGAATTGAAAAATTAAGCAATGCAAAATGCACTTACTTGGAGAAAATAGAGACAAAAATTAAAGAGAAATTATAACTTGATGTGAGTGTCTTAGGTGAAAGAGTGTGTGAATTGATTGAGCAATGAAGAACATCATACTTTCATTATAAGAGTCGCAATTAACCATACCATGCACATCATACAATCATTAATAAAAATCAAGTCATCCCATATCATGCTCAACTAAATGTAAAAAAATTGATATATCAAAATTGTTGAATAATGACTTGAATGAAATATAAGGCACTAGGATCTCAGTAAAAATTTTCTTCCTAAAAGCCTATTTTGCATCTCTGATCAATGAGTAAGGAAATGATGCAAATTAAATTTAAAATTTAAGTTCCTTAAGTAGAGGTGCATGCTTGGATGAGGGAGGTGTATTTTATGTGAGTGAGTGCAAGTGAACTTATAAAAGAGTGTGTACAAGAGTGAATGGAAAAATGGGAGAGTGGGTTTTTAAAGGAGGGCCACTCGAGTGAGTGTTCATGGCATAAAGAGGGAAGAAAGAAGGCAACCAAAAACAATTACATGAATGGACCAGAGGTGAGAACTCGGAAGAGTGGAAAAGATCACTTGGGAGAATGACCAGGGTACTCGAGAGAGTGACCAGGGCACTCAGGAAAGTGAGATGGTCACTCGGGAGAGTGAAAAGTCACTCGGGAGAGTGAAAAAGCACTCGGGAGATTGAGATGGTCACTTGGCCGAGTGACCCAAAGTTGTCCTCTCTCAGCAAATTTTTTTTCTTCTTCATTTTCAACCTTAAATCCTTCATTAGACATTGTTTACAATATTTGCTCAATTCTTATCTTATTTCAACCCTTTAATCGCTTAAACAAACCTCCCAAAACCTCATCAAGTTATGATTTCCAACTCACTCAAATGAATCAATTCTCACTCAAAGTTGTTTTAAAACCATGTATAACAGTATGAATTTTATAAAATAGTTACAGAACATCTGAACTGTACCATAAATCATAACTCACTTAATCTTCTTAAAACCATGACAAAACAATATGTAAGCCCGAAATCTAATTCACTCTCAACTCAGAAAATGAATAATTTTCCTTTTAGTTCATAAAACCTCAAACAAATAAAATCAGACTCACATTTAAACAATGAAAACAAACTTAAAAGAGCACTCAAATAAATCAAAGTAAATTCAAAAGTTTAGTATACTCTCCCTAAGTTCATGAAGCACATAAAAATAATGAAAGATTATACCTCACCAATGAAAAAAAAATACTTAAAAAGCATAAATCCTCTTTAAGTTCAACTAAATTCCAATTCCCCCTTTGTTGACACCTAAAAACCGTATTAAATCTTTAATGACCCTAGAAGCACATTTCAGAATGTAATAATTAAGCACAAATATCCTTAAAAGAAGACTCTTCAATTCTTAAACTCATGAATGACCCACATAAAAGACTTGAGAAAATAGAATAAACTAAAAATAAGAAAGCAACTTATCAAAAGTAACACATAACTTCATAAAAAAAAATTAATGAAAATTTAAAGAGAAGGGTTAGAGGAGTTCTGGTTTATTGAGTGCCAACTCGACTCATGTTCCTCTCTGGAGGTTGAGCTTGTGATACAAATATTGGTCTCTCCGGACTTTGCTCTTTATTTTCTTCCTTTAGTAGGAAAAACTTGTCATAGTTCATCAAAATTGGAAATTCCATATCCTAAATAAAATACTAATCTTCCTTTGGCACTTCAAAAATGAACACTACTGGCTCTTCTAGCCTAAAGAAATTCTTTAAATGGATTGAATTCAGTGCTTCCACTTGAGAATTGAACACTTCTTGCTCCTTTGGTGATAAATTCATCACAAGAGGTTCCAATACACCTTCCAAATGAATACAAAACTTGTCTTCATATATGAATTGTTCCTTTTTCTCTTTATTCTCCTCAAAACCAATTACTTCTTTATCCACCATTAATGAATGATTTGTTTCCTCCTCCTTACCACCATCACCTTAAAATTTCAATGAAACACTCAAGAGTTCTAGTTTAGATTTCATTCTCTCAATTCCTTCTTCTTTATCCCTCAATAAACTCTCTTGATTTTTGATTGTTTCCTCTTAAGTCCTTAACTTCTCTTCTTGAATTCTAAACTTTTCCTCTTGAGTCCTTAACTTCTCTTATTGAATTCTAAACTTTTATTCTTGAATCCTTAATTTCTCCTCTTAGATTCTTAACTTCGCTTTTTGAAGTCTAAAGTTCTCCTTTCGACTTATTAACTTTTCCTCTTGAGTTCTAAATATAGCCTCCCACTCGTCTCTTTTAGCTAAAAAATTATTATCATTACGCAAAAGAAAGTCAAGAAGAAATTGATTTTTTAAGTTATAAGCCTCTTTTGAATATTGCAATTCTTGAATCTCTCTCTTCAATTCTTCCATTTTTGCTACCAAAACCCATGGAGAACAAGACTCATCAACAAAGGATGGTGGTGAATAAGGACTTGGGGCATGTGTACTCATGAACTCCTCCATTTTTCTCTTTAAATCATTCAATTATTGTTGTAAAAGGAATAATGTATAATCTTGGACATCATCTTACATCGTTTTGAAAAATGGATCAAATTTCTTCTGCAAAGAAAAATCACCAAATCAAAAACAAAATAAAAATCTCAAACTAATTCAACCCAAGATAGTAAACAAAAACAAAACCGTTGTTTCCCAATAACGGTGCCAAAAACTTGACCGGTGTTTAGCAAGTGTACTAGATCTGCTAGTAATATAGGAAAATATAGATTAAGACCACAAATATCGTACCCAAGGAAACATGGATTGCTAAGAATAATATATATGTTTGAATTAAATTAATCTGAGATTATTCCCCAAGTATTGAATTGATGGCAAAAACTAAGCTAAAGTAAAGTAAAACAAAAGCAAAAACTAAACTGACATAAATTAAACACAAAGCAATAACTAAAACACTTCTATTAAAGAAACTATCCATGTAAGGACCCTAAATAAGCCCTAGTAGAATTCAAGGGCAATTATACATTATTAAAGTCTAATTAAGCATTATTAGTAGTTATGATATAATGAATTCATGGTCTTATGTGATAGAGTATATAATAGCCAATTGATATTATAGTGTATAATGTGTATAATTGGAGCAAAAATATAGTTAAGATATTGTTTACGGCATAAATGTTATTAAGTTATCATTAATTATGTGATAAATATGTGAATTATATGGTATGAATTTTATAAGGGCACAATTAATTTATTATTGTTGGTTTAATAATATTCAAGGGTGTAATTGAAGTATAAAGTATTAGTTTAAGGGTTAATTTATAAATTTGGCATCTTAAGGGTCAAATGTGAATAAAAGAGAGATTTGAGAGGTTGATTTAAGAGAAAGAATAATTGGATAGGCCAATTTATAACATGCAAGAAGATGAGAGGCAAAGGTGTAACATGCAAGAAATTGAGAGAAGTTAGTGGAACATGCAAAATTTTAAGGGACCAAGAAAGAAATTTACCTTGCCACTATATATATATTATAATTCACAAAAAAGAGAGAGAAGTGGAGGGGAACAGCATTCTAAAGATAGAGTTATATAAATTTATTCTTTTTCTCATCTTTTATATTCTATTGTTAATCTTTCTCTAAGAAAAATCTTTAAAGAGAAATTCATGCATGTTTAATTAATCAAGAGAAGTTAGTATGTATCATTAAGGCAAGCTTATTAATTAGTAATTCTTCTTCTTCATCTTCTTGTTTTGGTTGATAGTAGATTGAGTTAAATGCTGGAAGTTTGTGTTAATGGATGAAATTGTTGTGAAAGGAAAAGGACGAGAAAATTAGGATCTTGAAAGAAGAAGATAGTGAGAGTAAAAAGAGAATTTTGAAGAAGATTTGAGTTGCATGTCCAGGTTTAGGAACTATTATTTCTTGCATGCATTAATACTTGTGTTGATTATGGATTTTATAAGTATATTGACTTGAATTAAGATATTAGGCATTAATGTGAAATTGTTGTCCAGAAATTCGAATTAACCTTTATTTACTATTTTGATCATAAGTTGAGTTTTTAAACTCAGAATTTGATGATTCTAGTTGGGATATAACCGTGACCTCTGTGCCTACAAATGTTATAGAAATAAAAATAATGAAATTTTGCCTCTAAGGTCCTAAAAATGCCCAAAACAATAGCCCTTTTGTATTTGGCGGGTCATTGGAGCAGTAGGTGTTTCTTATGTTATAACTCCTGGGATATACATCAAAATGACCTGAAATTTTTATAGTATATATTTAAGATCTTAAGTATCAATTGTTAAGAGAAAATATTCCTAAAAAATGTCATTTTCCATGTGAAAAATATTATGCAAAAATCGGACAGTGAGTAGTAGAGAGTGAGTATGTTTAGCATGAAGGGAAAATTGCAAATAGATTGTTAATCACTTAAGGACTCAATTAACAAGTTCTCAATCAACAATCTTACTAGGATGAGCATGTTAATGGATAATTATAATATCTATAAATTAGGAACTAAGGGTTTTTAGATTAATTTAACTTAATAATTTAATATATAGTATGGCATAGATATGTACATAAATGAAAGTATATAATTGAGATTAATGATTATTAATAGCTTGTCATTATATGAGAGTAATTATTTGCTGATTCTTTATATATCAAATTAGAGTCTAATGTCATAGCATTAAGTATATACAGATAAGTGCCATTAAATGATTTAGAGTTTAAATTGCTTGACAATGTATAGAAAATATAGATAGCATAAATAATATACAGTGTTTAGGAGTGCAATATAGTAAAATTGATTTCATAATACAGAGAGATGATAAGGTATATATAAGATAAGTTGATATTAATAATAAATTATGTTTTTCATTGGCTTAGAGTTATGTGAAAAAGTAGAAACAATATAATTGCCTTCGTAAAAAGAAAAGATAACAGCCATAGTCATAGTGTATCAACTTTGATAATATTGAAAGCAATTTATTTTGTAATTGTATTTTATCGATATTGAAGCCTTTATAGCTACCTCACCTGAATGCTGTTGCCATACTATGATTGGGGTTGGAATAAATGTAATTATGTGCTTAACTCCTATTATACAATGAGTTTATCTACAACTTAAATTTAATGTAATTGCAAGTGTTTATTAAAGAAACATCCATACAAGCTAATTATGGAACAGTTTGTGGTAAAAATGATATATCTTTGTGCACAATGGTCAGAATGCTATGAGATTAATTCCTATGCATAATAGACTCCTAAATGCACATTTTGTATGTAGGAAGTATGAATTAAAATCGTATGCTAGCATGTCAAAATGTTGACTTGAAATTCATAGGGACTGGATGTACTGTTAGGGAACAGACCTTAGTTAATTGGGTATAACTTTTGGTAGATTTGTTAAAATGCTACAAAGTAAAATTCTGGTAAAACTAGAGACATGGATGTATAACTTTAATGAAGAAATGTTGGTCTAATTCCTTCTTAATTTTATTCTTTAAATTTTTATAAGTGGTAACAAACATTATTTTGGTTCTATGAACAACCTATAGTTTTTCTCATATATCTCAAGCTATAGATAAGATATTAAGTTCAATTTTGATGTTTTAGAAACTAGACACAAAGGGGAATAATATTGTAGAAGGTTATTAAGCCTAAAAATGATGTTTTCAAAATTATAAGTGGCTCACAAGTTGGATCTAGAATGCTACCCCTATGCAGATTTGTGTAGGCAGAATTTTAATTTGTTTTCTATATTTGCTTTAACTATAGTTATATTAAATATGTGTTTATATGATAAAAAATTGGATTGGATATAGCATGTGATATGATTATTGATAAAAGTCCCTGAATATATATACATGTTCACATATGTATTTAAGTAAAGATTGCTAACAATTATATCAAATATGCATATGTGATTGAAATTAAATACTTGCTTGTTATATGCAAAATTATTTATATGTATGTACTCCTATGAAGCGTAAATGTGTATTTCAACATGCACTTATACTATGAAATAAATAAATACATTAGTATGATCATATTCACATATAGTGCCTTATTGATAACATGTTAAAGTACATAATGTGATGACATGTGCTTAATAGTAAGTATTTATCTTGTTGTATGCCTATATGAATACATGTGTGTATATATATATATATACTTGTGATTATGAATCTTTTTACATGATCACATCCATATGATGTGCTATAGTTCAAAGTTCTTATAACAAGGCATGTTTTATAATGAGCACTTGAACAAGTACGACACATTACATGATTGTCATAGTATGATCATGTTAATATGTGAAATCTGATGATAGCATGATTAATAAAGTATGTGAAGCATTATAGGAACCTTGCATACATAATTATTCCATGGCAATAATATGTTTATTTTATGTTTATACATGTGCAAATTGACTAGTTGAGTGCAAGCATGATATATGAAAAGAAAATTAAATAGAGTATTGCCTACAATTAGAGTTCAATTATGGATAGATAGGCACCTATAGGGATGTTGCAGCTACCACCATTGAGTTGATCCTATTGGATCATGCACAGCACTATTTGGGTTGTTAGTTAACCCCATTTGGGTCTATTTGATCGGTCCACCATACAGTCGACCCCATTTGGGTCTATAGTTTTGATATCTTCGGATATCCTCTGCTTTGACACCCCCGAGTATCCACCGATCCCGTTATCTACCTTTCAAACTTAGTCTGGCTAAAAAATAAGTATAGTACAAACATTAAAGTATAAAGTACAAAGCAAGCATCATCTAAGAGTTAAGGATATTGCTTGATTACATGTCTGACATGATTTGCTTGTATTGTTTCATAAGTTTAAATAAATAGAGGTTACCAAGTAACACATGATATGTATGTTATTTATAGTTGGTTCCAAATATTTGAAATTGCTTAAATGAGTTAAATGCTTGAAGAATTCACAGTCAGTATACAATACAAGCATGCTAAGTTAACTGTTAAGCTTTTCAAATGCTTTTATTGTTTACTATGTGAAGTTGTTAGATTTGTCAAGATTTTCTAATCCATTAGTTACATGTTAAATATATATATATATATATATATATATATATATATATATATATATATATATATATATATATAAAGTGTGCTGAGTGTGATTATTGATGAAGCAATGGTAATATCAAAATGCTTTAAAAGTTTAAAAATATACAAGGTAAAGATATAATAGTTTAATAAAAATAGTAAGTATTCAAACGAATGAGAATGCATCTTATACATGGAATATATTATACATATGTATAAGGAATATAATTTATCTGAATATAGCACCATGTTTCTAAGATAGTTAAGTATATCAAAGTGATCACTAAAATCAAAATGTGGGAACCCATAAAGTATAGATGAAGTATATATAAATATTTGTAAATAAGTGATAGAAATATGGCATAGTTATTAAAATGTTTGGCAATTGATATTAATACATGAATAATATAGTCATCAATGTTTGACAACTAATAATTCAAAGGAATTGGCCAAGAGTAACATGTAGAAATCCAGAAAGTAAGCTTGATGTATAGGATTCAAAGTAATGAATGAATAATGATAAAGGTAATAAATTGATAAGCAAAGGAAATATCAATAGGTATTGATATTGGTTTATTGTGGGAGATTATTGTGAATATTGTTTATAATGATTGGTTTATTTGCTTTAAGATGTGTATATATGGATTTTCATCTTAACGACCTTTAAAAGGGGTCATCCACATGTTTTTGTTCCCCACTAAGCTTTATAGCTTAGCACGGGTGTTTCATCCGTGTAGGTTGTAAGTAAGGATTTTTTCCTAGGATGATATTTGTAGCGAGATGGCCAACACAAGAGATAGATTGAAAGTATAGTCTACTGTTGAATGCATTTTGATTACAAGATTCTTATTTACTTTGACAAGGAAGTGATGTATAGATGATTAATAAATGTAAATATTGTATTTTTTTAAAACTACTCTTAAGTATGCAGTAAAGTGTTAATAGTATAGTTTATATGTTAGATTTATGTTTGAAGTAAAAAAAATATTTTGAACATTAAACATGGCAAGCATGGTTAATGATACAGGATATAGTGTTTACAAATATGTAAGGGATAAGGGTGTTACAATCCACCTCAACTTCCATTGTAATGACACAAATCAAAAGTAACACAAGTGATTATGGAAAAACCAGTTAAGTAATAACATATATCTTATTCAGAATATCATTCTAAACATTAAATCCTCTGTTTAGGAACAATCTAATACTTAGCATAAATATTCGGTTTTAAACTCCTAAACCTTTATTAGATCCTCTCGAGAGAGATCTAAATCTAGCCCATTCTTAATTCAACATTCTTAAACTTAAATCAACCTATGAACAATAAATCACTGCCTTAATTCTCAGAATAAAACAATACATCGACATGAGAAAAATAAGCTAAGAACATACATATCAATGATCGAAGTCTAAATTAGCATTCAACCATCTATTTTATATATTAAATACCTATTCAACCATAACCATAAATAAGATTTAGCACAAGAATTAAGAAATAACACACTTACATTGAAATTAAGCTCAAACTAAGTCATTACAATAAAAGTATGAGGGTTCAAGTTTCCCTTAGCAAAAGAAGAAAAACTACTTACCAAACATGATGAAAACTAAATGAACAATTAAGGTAAAGAGATACAATACTCATGAAGCTCCAAACTTTGTTCTTGATGACTTCAAAAGAAAGCTTGAGTCTTTTAGAGAATTGTAAATTAAGAAAATAAGAAAATTAAACTAAAACTAAGCTAAAACTAATGTACAATTAATTAAAGAAAACTAAAACTAAACAAAGAACAAAATTCATAATTCTAGCTCTCTCCTTAAATTATGGTGCTTTGGTGCTTTTATAGTTATAGTTGAATTCTCTTGCCAAAAGAAGAAGTTTTGCCTTTGTAAACTTCCTAAACCAAGTTGTAGAAGAATTCATCTTAAACAGAAAGTATTTTTATCGTGTTTCCTTATTAATCAATTGGGAGAGTGAGCCTTACACTCGGGAGAGTGAAATTCATACTTGGGATAGTGAAATTCTACCTCCTTTTACGTAATCCTTGCTTGGGTGAGTGAAAATCTCACTTTAGAGAGTGCCAAATCACTCAGGCGAGTGAAGTAATCACTCAGTCGAGTGAAGGAATCACTCAGCCGAGTGATTCATGGTTGTTCCCCTTGAGTGAAAGCCATATTTCCCTTCAATTTCACTTTTGCCCCTAAGTTTCTCCTTTTTGCACTTTAGGCCCTTTTTCCTTCAATCTGTGCCTGAAAAACACCAAAATTAATAATTAGTCCTAAAAACACTTAAGACTAAATTGACTCAAATAAACACCTAAAAATATACTAAAAACACAGTATAATTCACACTTATCAGTCATCATATACTTACAGGTAACATACACACCTTGTGTATGTCATAACATGTTCATGCATAATTTTATATATATGTCATAACATGCACACCTTGTGAGTAATACCTTACAATACTTAAAACTTGCTTTAAATCATGTAATTCTTTCACATAAAATCTTATATGACATTCAAGTAATTGTACATGAATATATCTCCTTGTTCTCATATGCTTTAGCATAATAATTCATACTTATAATTTATGTAAGTATGTACTTGTTATCTCAACTAAATAATAAGTATAATAGTTCATATATTTGTTATATTACATGTTTCATTTTACAAAGCAATACTATCCTATATTCTTAAACATACACTTTATATGCACATTATTATTTGCATTAACTTTGTATTACACACATATAATGATTACCTATACGTGTGCATACATATATATATATATATATATATAATCGTATGATAGCCATATATTATAAACTTTCATTTATCATGTTTAAACATTTTTTAACTTCATAGTATAAATGCACGTTCCAATAAACATTTACTCTATCATTAGAATATATACATGTAAGCATAATTGCACATAACTAGCATGTACATAAGTTTGATCATACATGAATAATTTTATATCATTATCAACAATCCTTACTTATGTACATATATGATTATATATAAACCTTTATCAAAAATCATATTACATGCCATATATAATTAAATGTGCTTCCATGTAGGCACATATTTAACATAAAAACATTTTAACATTAATATAAAATACATTAAAAATTTTTCCTCCAAAATTCTGTATAGAGGTAGAATTTTGGATCCAACTTGTGTGTCATTTTTAATTTGGAAAACATCATTTTTAGGCCAAGTGGCCTTCTACAAACTTAATGTTGGAATTTAATGGTTACATGCATCACATACATGAGCGGAATTTTAAATTTTTTTAACCATTAGATCTGATCTTGCCATGAATACACAATATAACTATATGAGAATAAGAAAAATCACCTTTGATTTTTGTTGAACAGTTGATTTTACTTCGCACCGGGTTGTCGCAAACCACAGTGTCCAAAATCGAACACCTCCAATGAGTAATCCACACTAGAGAGGGGTAAATTTAACCAACAAATTGGTGTTCAACTAGGGCTGGCCGAAATCCAAGAGGCTAGCAATGGAAGTGGCGCAAAAAGGGAGAGATAATTAAGAGAAAAAGACTTTCCTTTTGTTTTAATCACTTAACCCTAATTCTCATTAGTTGGCCTTTTATAGTTAGGTTAAAATTCCAACTCCTTAATGAGATTGGGCTCTTTAAAATTGCTGGAGAATTATTAATTGGGCTTCTGGAATTAATTATAATCATTTGGGCTTAATTAAATCCAAATTAAATCTTTTCATAAAAGACCATGCACAAAATCCACAAACTAGGTCCTTTGTGCATCTAATTAGATTTAAATATCCAAATGGATTCCAAATCCAACCAAATTAAATATGTGAGTTCCATAACACTTATGTAACATATATAAATTAATTTGGTCCAAGAAAAAGCTCTCTAATCCCTTCTGTATGGAGTTGGCGTGTAGCCCTCTTCTGGAGGGCTTCCTCCAACTTCTTCATTCCTTTGGCCCTTTATAATTTCTCCAATGGTCCTATTAATTATTATATCAGTCCTATAACACTTATAGTAGTCTTATAATACTTATAAGACAATAATAATTAATCATGAAATACATTATTTCATTTAGGTCCAATTTACAGAACATTTCTCAAAAGTTCCGCGGACAATTTTATTTGATCATAATTAATTAAACTCTTTAATTAATTATTATCATATTCTCCTCTCTACCTTTATAATAATATCAAATATTATTATCCTTGTCATTTTACCATTTTACCCTTTTCTCTATATGTGTGTGACCTATTAGGTTCCTGTCCATGTTGGCAGTATAATATGTAATTGTGAGTTCTATTCAAAACTCACATGATTTAAACTCCTTTAAATCATTTTATCAATTTCTATTGATATTTTGATACATCATTATACAAGTCATTATTGGCCTCTAGCTAGGCATCATGACTACCCAAATATCAGGAAAGTCATGTGGTTTGACTGTACCCTTCCATAGAAACAGTTACCGTGCAATTACTCCTTTCACCACTCTTATCTCAATTAGATTCTGAGTATGGATTTCTGTCAACTCATATAAATCTAATTATGTATGTTCTATTAATTTAACCATTGTTCCTAAAATGCCCTTCATGGATCTCCATCCATCTCCGCATATTACTCTGGCCAGAGATTCACTGAACAAGGTAATTATAGAATCATGTGAGATAACTTCCCTTGTTAAATCTGGGATGGTGAATCCTTTGTCAATCACTCAACTATCTTCAAGTAGGTCATGATATACCCAATCTCCTAACTATGTTCACTCCCAGTTGGAAGTAATCAGTTATGGAGTCAAAGTATACCACTTGCTACTTAAGATAACTTTGGTGATCTCAAGTCTAAAGATACTTGCACAACTGCTATGAAGAGATTCCTCACTGACATAGATTTAATATCCATATGAGGATTCTCTTTGTAGGTCTCCAATGAACTTGTTCCTCTAACAAGCATCCACATGTTAGCTTTGATTATCATCCATAATCAAAATTATGAGAACCATTGCTTGAACCATTCAAGAAGCATAACATGTGCTAGTCTGTCCGAATTAACAATGTCCTATCTTGTTAATTCTATGACTAGGGATATTTAGATATTAACATATTTGCATGCAATAGACATCTCACATCATGAACACCTTCATGATTGCCTTTGCACTGTGTTTATAATATCTAGGACTTCATTTATTAATTTAAGATTTACAAACTCATGTATTCAAACATAGCATTAATAAATGAATGATGCCTTTTATTAAGAATATAAATTTCATACATATGAAAAACATCCCTATTACATGGGCTCTAGGGCATACTCTCTAACAATCTCCCACTTGCACTAGAGCCAATCACTCATATGTCTCAGACCCATGCTATTTATATGGTGATTATGCTTTATCTGGGAAAGTGCTTTAGTGAGGGGATCCGCCACATTGTCATCTGTGGGAACCCTTTCTATTTTCACATCATTTCTAGCTACTATTTCCCTTATGAGATGGTAGCGTCTGAGAACATGCTTGGATCGCTGATGAGACCGTGGTTCCTTTGCTTGCGCAATGGCTCCATTGTTGTCACAATATAAAGGAATCGGATCAATAATGCTAGGCACCACTCCTAGTTCGGTTATGAACTTTTTGATCCAGACTGCTTCTTTGGCTGCTTCTGAAGCAGCAATGTACTCAGCTTCCGTCGTGGAATCA
This sequence comes from Excoecaria agallocha, assembly GCA_037975025.1. NCBI lineage: Eukaryota > Viridiplantae > Streptophyta > Magnoliopsida > Malpighiales > Euphorbiaceae > Excoecaria > Excoecaria agallocha. The sequence goes on along the minus strand of CM075818.1, from coordinate 10,379,417 downwards.
GCAGTTGTTTCTTGTTTGGAACTTTTCCAACTAACTGCTTCTCCTCCCATTATGAACACATAACCAGATTGTGATTTACAATCATCTTTGTCAGATTGGAAGCTGGCATCTGTATACCCGTTTACTTCCAAACTGCCCTCTCCATATACCAAGAATATATCCTTAGTCCTTCTCAAGTACTTAAGAATATTCTTGACAGCTGCCCAATGTTCCTCTCCAAAATTAGATTGGAATCTGCTTGTGACACTCAAAGCAAATGCTACATCTGGACGTGTACATAACATAGCATACATGATAGAACCAATTGCAGATGCATATGGTATTCTATTCATGCTCTCTCTATCCTCCAGTGTCTGTGGACACATAGACTTAGAAAGGTGTTTCCCATGCACCATAGGTATAAACCCTTTCTTAGAGAGATCCATATTGAACCTCTTCAATACTTTATCTATATATGTACTCTGAGAAAGACCTAGCAACCTATTGGATCTATCTCTATAGATCCTTATTCCCAGAATATAGGATGCTTCTCCAAGGTCTTTCATGGAGAATTGCTTGGATAACCATATTTTAACAGATTGGAGAAGAGAAATGTCATTTCCCATGATCAATATGTCATCTACATATAGAACTAGGAAGACAATTGCACTCCCACTGACCCTTTTATACACACAAGGTTCATCTTCATTTTGTGAGAAACCAAACTCTTTTATTGTCTCATTGAATCGTATGTTCCAGCTCCTAGAGGCTTGCTTCAATCCATAAATGGATCTTCGAAGCTTGCATACCTTTTCGCCATTTCCTGATGTGAATCCTTCTGGTTGTGTCATATACACATCCTCGGTAAGATTTCCATTAAGGAAAGTTGTCTTCACATCCATCTGCCAAATCTCATAATCATAATGAGCTGCAATGGCTAAAAGTATTCTTATAGACTTAAGCATCGCTATAGGAGAAAAAGTTTCGTCATAGTCAATACCTTCTTTTTGACGATAACCTTTTGCTACTAAGCGAGCTTTATAGGTAACTATATTACCTTCCATGTCAGTCTTCTTTTTGAAGACCCATTTGCACCCTATGGGTTTTATCCCTTCAGGTGGTTGAGTTAAAGTCCATACTTTATTCTCATACATGGAGTCCATTTCGGACTGCATAGCCTTAAGCCATAAATCACGTTCTTAACTGTTCAAAACTTCTTGATAGCTTGTAGGCTCATTGTCCTCTACTACAGTTATGCCTCTATCCGAATCAATATGAAATCCATATCTCACAGGGATAGAACGCATCCTAGTAGATCTTCTAGGATTTTGTGTATAATCAGGTTCAACTGTGATTTCATCATTATGAAATCAGTTTCGGGTTCAATCGATTGATCATCTTCTATTTGTGGGTCTTAAACTTCACCAAGCTCAATTTTACTCCCATTGTCCTCTCGTAGGAGAAATTCTCTTTCCAAGAAGACAGCATGCCTTGAAACAAACACCTTTTGTTCTAAGGGATGATAGAAATAATATCCAAACGTTTCTTTTGGATATCCCACAAATAAACATTTGTCAGACTTAACATCCAGTTTGTCTGACATTGTCCTCTTCACATAAGTAGGACAACCCCATACTTTCATATGAGAAAGCGTGGGTTTCTTGTTATTCCACATCTCATATGGAGTAACATCAACCGATTTACTAGGACCTCTATTTAACACATAAACAGCAGTTTCTAGTGCATATCCCCAAAAGGACTTAGGCAAGTCCGCTCGGCTCATCATTGATCGAACCATATCTAATAGTGTTCGATTCCTCCTTTCGGATACATGACCGGTGTCTAGCAAGTGTACTAGATCGGCTAGTAATATAGGGAAATATAGATTAAGACCCCAAATATCGTACCCAAGGGAACATGGATTGCTAAGAATAATATCTATGTATGAATGAAATTAATCCGAGATTGTTTCCCAAATGTTTTTGATTCAAAAGCAAAAATTAAACAAAATAAACAATTAAACAAAACAAAAGCTAAAACATGAATTAAAAACAAAACAATAACTGAAATTCTCTTGCTAAAGAAACTATCCATCTTAACTTTCATTGTAATGACTTAAGTCCAATATAAACACCAGTGATTATGGAAAAACTAGTAATAAAGCCAGATATCTTTATTCAAGTCTATCATTCTTAGTATTAAACTCATAGACAAATCTAATACTTAGCATGCAAATCTAGTTTTAACTTCCTAAATATTCATTGAAGCCTTTCTCAAGTGATTCAATTCCAATTCATTCTTGATTCTTCCTCTCTTAGTATTAACCAATAAAATTCATACATAATCATCTCATATTTCGGATAATAATCATGCATAAACATTAAAGAGTTAACCCAAGAACATGCAAATCATTAACTATGTCAAAACAAATTCTTAGTTATTTATTCAATAAACCAACAACCAATCTCAACACAATCAAGGATAAGAATATGCTTAAAACCAAAAAATAATCAACCGATATTGAAATTAAGCTCAAAATAAAGTCATAACAATGAAAATATAAGATTTCAAGAATCCATTAGCAAAAGAAGAAAAACTACTTCCTAAACATAATAAAAAAAACTAAAACAAAGTTGAAAGATTAAAACAAAATTGAAAGAAAAACTAAAAACAGAAAAACTTAGAAAAAAACAAGTAAAACTAAAACTAAAGCAATTAATCTCTTCTAATCCTTCATTCTTCCTTTCTTTGGTGTTAGAGTTGTCTATTTATAGGCAAAATATGTTGTAGAAGCCTTCTAAACTTCCCAAATTGGAGTAGGAGAAGAATCCTTCTTGAATTGGAAAAATCGGAATCCTTCGCTTCATGGGAGTCTTCATCACGTGGCCATGTGTTCCCTAGTGTTAATTCACACGTGGCCATGTGTTGTTGTTTGAAGAAAATCACGTGGTCATGGGTTTTCTTCTTGCTCTTCTTTATTTCTTCTCACATGGCCACGTCTCTACTAGCTTTGTTCTTCACATGGTCACGGCTCAGGGCTCTGGCCTGGACGTCAACTTGTCTTACATCAATTCTTCATATTTGCACTTTTGGACCTAAACTTTGCCCTTTTTACACTTTAAGTCCTTTTATGTCAAATTAACCCTGAAAATCAACCAAAATTCACAATTAACTCCAAAAACATAAAACTAACAAATTAAACTCAAATTAAACCTAATTAACACAAAATTAACTTAATTAAATACCTAAAAATACACTAAAAACATCATATAAATGGCCATTATCAATACACCATTGTGTTGTGGTGTATATGGAGGAGTCCATTGAGATAAAATCCCATTATCTCTAAGATAATCCTGAAACTCTTGACTTAAGTATTCTCCACCTCGATCTGATCTAAGTGTTTTAATACTTTTGCCAAGTTGTTTCTCTACTTCATTTCTGAATTCTTTGAACTTTTCAAATGCTTCAGACTTATATCTCATTAGATAGATGTATCCAAACCTGGAATAATCATCTATGAAAGTAATGAAATAGGAGTAACCTCCTCTAGCATGTGTAGTCATTGGACCACATACATCCGAATGTATTAAGTCCAAAACCATTTTAGCTCGTTCTCCTTTACCAACAAAGGGAGCTTTTGTCATTTTTCCCAATAAACAAGATTCGCATGTATCAAATGATTCATAATCAAATGATCCCAAATCACCTGACTTGTGCAATTTGGTCATGCATTTTTCATTTATGTGGCCTAAACGACAATGCCATAAGTATGAGGTATTTAGATTATCATGTTTCATTCTCTTGGTATCCACATTATGTACTTCTTTAATTAAATCAAGAACAAATATACCATTCTCAATGATAGCTTTTGCATAAAATATATTGTTCTTAAAAATGTAACAACATTTGTCCTTTAAAGAAATATCATAATCGTTCATCAAACAACTGAAAGAAATAATACTCTTGGACAAAGCTGGAACATAATAACAATTATTTAATTCCAGTACTAATCCACTAGGAAGAGGCAAATAGTAAGTCCCCACAACTGTTGTAGAGATGTTTTGTCCAGTAGCTGACTGCAAACATATCTCTGCCTTTCCAACTCTTCTAAAGCTTCTAAGCCCCTGTAGATCATTACATAAATGAGATCCACATCCGGTATCTAATACCCAAGATTGTTTTGAAGCAATAGAATAAGTATTAATTTCAATCATATGAATACCTGAAGTAGAAGCATCAGCTTGCTTCTTCTCCTTGAGAGAATCTAGATAGGCCTTGTAGTTACGCTTCCAATGACCATCCTTTCCACAATGGAAGCAAGTTCCTTTGGGATTCTCTTTCTTGGCAACCTTCTTCTTAGAGATCCCACCATTCTTTGGCTGCGCCTTGGTTATCTTCTTCTTCTTCTGCTTCTTGCCTTTAGCAGAAGTGACAACCATGACACTTTTTGGATCCTTCTTAAATGATCCATCAGCTGTCTTGAGCATATTGATTAACTCAGGAATGGATACTTGGATCTTGTTCATGTTGAAGTTAAGCACGAAAGGTGCATAACTTGGAGCCAACGAGTACAAGATTAAATCTATGTATAGATCATTGTCCATAACATAGCCAAGTCTACTCAAATGCTCAATATACCCATACATCTTCAATGCATGAGTAGCAGCTGAAGTGCCTTCCACCATTTTGAAGCTAAATAGAGCTCGAGCAATCTCATATTGCTCAGTTCTAGCCTGAGAAGAATAAAGCTCCTCTAGATGCAAAACAATGGTTCTAGCATCCATCATTTCATGTTGCTTCTGAAGCTCCGAGGACATAGCACCCAGCATCAGACATGCTGCTGTTTCACTATCCTCCATGTATTTTCGATAAATGCCTTTGATCTCATCAATGGCATCATCTGATGGACTTGGTGGTGGATCTTTATCCAAGACATAGTGGATCTTTTCAGCTCTGAGAACAATTCTCACTTGCCTGATCCAGTCAGAATACTTGTTGCCAACCAGCTTGTTATCCAAGATTGATCGTATGTTAATGTTTGATGTGCTCATGATGATGACCTAGATGTGAAAAAGAAAAGATATGAGAGTATGTTCATATATATATATGCATTAATAAGGTCTTTAATTAATCCATTTACTCCCACTATTTTATTGCGAATTAATAGCCCTCACTATATAATCCGAGAAAATCCGATGGTTTTCTTAGTGGGCCAATATCCAATCCTTGATATGTAATTTGACCTTGACTGTGGTCAACAAGCCAAATTCCATACCCTTGAAAGGTAGGTATCTTTATACCAATTGTGTCTCTACACAACTATTGGATCATTAGGTTATCAACTCTTGATGCATGCATATCATATATGCATTCCCTAATCTTGCCTCTAGAACCATTAGCCTTGACTGTGGTCAACAAACTAATGGGCTAGCTAAGATGACCCTTTTAATTAGATTTGAACATATTCGATATAATGTGAGCTTGACTATGGTCAACAACCCACACTATAAAGAACTCTGGTTCTCCTCAAATTAATGGAAGGCTTATATACCTTAGTATTTGTTTTAGGGTTTTAGTTAATTAAGTCTCATCATACATGGTTGGCATACATTGGTATGCATCCTATATCTATCACATAAATATAAGCATACAAATATGGTATAGTTATGAACTTCACTACATTGATTTCCCAGAGCCAAGAGGGAAATCAAAAGGTCACACCTAGGTAGTATGCATGATTCAAACAAGAAAATAATTACATTATCTTCAAGCTTGTTGGATCTCCATCCGGTCCATCTTGCTCCTTGATATTTGTCTCCATCTCTATTTCTAATTCTAATCTAAGTAATCTAATTACATATTACAATTTGAAATGAAATAAAAAACAAAAACAAGTGGCCGGGACATGAAAGTCCTCATTGGGCAAAAACATGCATTATGCTCAATCACATTGGGCTTTGTCCATAACTAACCATCATGCCAATCATTCACCCTTATATGCCTCTCTAATGCATAAATAAATGGATTACTAACTTTGTTTCAACCTTTGAAACTATATTTTGAGTTATTTAATGATGTGATCAAATTAGGAAACTTTTTCCATTTTGGAAACTTTCATTTTAGGAAACCTTTTTGCATGAATGTGTTCTTGCCTTAATAATCAATCAAATTGATTATTAATTAATTATAAATTGATTATTTAATTAATTAATCATATTAAATAATTAAAAGAATCAATTTTGGGCTTAAAATAAGTGTAGGCCGAAACCCATAGAAGAAAAACCTTAAGTGTGTTCACACACAAACTAGTTTTGTGTCATTTGGACCATTTGGGCCTTTTGGAATGAGCCAAGCCCACTCCAGCCCTTAAAACCCATTAATAAACTTAATTAATGTTTATAATAGTTAATTTAAATCAGCTCCTTGGGCCCACCAAGTGATTCACTAATTTAAACCAAGTCCGTAAACATAATTAAGCCCATTAAGTGGTTTTAATGAATTAAAATTAATCAAATTAATTTAAGGCCCATTTTAATTAATCCAATTAATTAAAAACACTTTAATATATCATATATATCAGATTTAGAAGATCAAAAGTCGTTCTAACCAAGAACACATCAAGAACACACGAAGAACACCAATTTATCGAACTTTTCGACAAAACTAGTTTTCATGCAAAACTTGTTCGATTTTAATTCCGTTCGATCCTACGGCTTAATATCACATATTAAACACATAAAATATCATCCAAATGATTTTTAAATAGATCCATAAGAAATTAAATTAGAACAGCCCCTACATTACCTAGGGTTTCACGCCAAACCCTAATGAGTTTCACGCCAAACCCTTATGTTAATCATTCAAAAATTTCGTTTTTGTTTCCACCATATTTATTTGATCACACATACAACCAGAAATCAATATTTCTCATTCATGAACAATCAAATCTAATATTTTAAAGTTCATGAAATAAATAACTCAAAACAAAACAAAACTTATTCCGCAGAAAAATATAGAATTGTATATCCATGGCAAAACCGTGGCTCTGATGCCATGTTGGAATTTAATGGTTACATGCATCACATACATGAGCGGAATTTTAAATTTTTTTAACCATTAGATTTGATCTTGCCATGAATACACAATATAACTATATGAGAATAAGAAAAATCACCTTTGATTTTTGTTGAACAGTTGATTTTACTTCGCACCGGGTTGTCGCAAACCACAGTGTCCAAAATCGAACACCTCCAATGAGTAATCCACACTAGAGAGGGGTAAATTGAACCAACAAATTGGTGTTCAACTAGGACTGGCCGAAATCCAAGAGGCTAGCAATGGAAGTGGCGCAAAAAGGGAGAGAGAATTAAGAGAAAAAGACTTTCCTTTTGTTTTAATCACTTAACCCTAATTCTCATTATTTGGCCTTTTATAGTTAGGTTAAAATTCCAACTCCTTAATGAGATTGGGCTCTTTAAAATTGCTGGAGAATTATTAATTGGGCTTCTGGAATTAATTATAATCATTTGGGCTTAATTAAATCCAAATTAAATCTTTTCATAAAAGACCATGCACAAAATCCACAAACTAGGCCCTTTGTGCATCTAATTGGATTTAAATATCCAAATGGATTCCAAATCCAACCAAATTAAATATGTGAGTTCCATAAAACTTATGTAACATATATAAATTAATTTGGTCCAAGAAAAATCCCTCTAAGCCCTTCTGTATGGAGTTGGCGTGTAGCCCTCTTCTGGAGGGCTTCCTCCAACTTCTTCATTCCTTTGGCCCTTTATAATTTCTCCAATGGTCCTATTAATTATTATATCAGTCCTATAACACTTATAGTAGTCTTATAACACTTATAAGACAATAATAATTAATCACGAAATACATTATTTCATTTAGGTCCAATTTACAGAACATTTCTCAAAAGTTCCGCGGACAATTTTATTTGATCATAATTAATTAAACTCTTTAATTAATTATTATCATATTCTCCTCTCTACCTTTATAATAATATCAAATATTATTATCCTTGTCATTTTACCATTTTACCCTTTTCTCTATATGTGTGTGACCTATTGGGTTCCTGTCCATGTTGGAAGTATAATATGTAATTGTGAGTTCTATTCAAAACTCACATGATTTAAACTCCTTTAAATCATTTTATCAATCTCTATTGATATTTTGATACATCATTATACAAGTCATGATTGGCCTCTAGCTAGGCATCATGACTACCCAAATGTCAGGAAAGTCATGTGGTTTGACTGTACCCTTCCATAGAAACAGTTACCGTGCAATTAGTCCTTTCACCACTCTTATCTCAATTAGATTCTGAGTATGGATTTCTGTCAACTCATATAAATCTAATTATGTATGTTCTATTAATTTAACCATTGTTCCTAAAATACCCTTCATGGATCTCCATCCATCTCGGCATATTACTCTGGCTAGAGATTCACTGAACAAGGTAATTATAGAATCATGTGAGATAACTTCCCTTGTTAAATCTGGGATGGTGAATCCTTTGTCAATCACTCAACTATCTTCAAGTAGGTCATGATATACCCAATCTCCTAACTATGTTCACTCCCAGTTGGAAGTAATCAGTTATGGAGTCAAAGTATACCACTTGCTACTTAAGATAACTTTGGTGATCTCAAGTCTAAGGATACTTGCACAACTACTATGAAGAGATTCCTCACTGACATAGATTTAATATCCATATGAGGATTCTCTTTGCAGGTCTCCAATGAACTTGTTCCTCTAACAAGCATCCACATGTTAGCTTTGATTATCATCCATAATCACAATTATGAGAACCATTGCTTGAACCATTCAAGAAGCATAACATGTGCTAGTCTGTCCGAATTAACAATGTCCTATCTTGTTAATTCTATGACTAGGGATATTTAGATATTAACATATTTGCATGCAATAGACATCTCACATCATGAACACCTTCATGATTGCCTTTGCACTGTGTTTATAATATCTAGGACTTCATTTATTAATTTAAGATTTACAAACTCATGTATTCAAACACAACATTAATAAATGAATGATGCCTTTTATTAAGAATATAAATTTCATACATATGAAAAACATCCCTATTACATGGGCTCTAGGGCATACTCTCTAACACTTAATCCCCTATGTTTCAAGTTTCTAAAACATTAAAATTTATCTCAATATCACATCTTTAACTCGAGATATCCAAGAAAACCATAGGCTATTCATAAAATCAAAAACAATTTTTGTTACCACTTATAAAACTCATAGAATAAAATGAGGAAAGAATTAGACTAAATTTCCTTCATCAAACTATTCCTATGTATCTAGTTTAACTAGAATTTTACATCATAGCAATCTGACTCCTCTACCAAGACTTATGCCAAAAGTACCAAAATCTGTTCCTTAACAATGTAACCAGTTCCTATGAGATTCAATCTAACATTTGACATGCATGCAAATAAAATTAGTCAATGCTTCCTTCAAATGAAATGTACACTTAAAAGTCTATTTTTCATAGAAATTAACCTCATAGCATTATGACAACTATACACAAAATTACATCATAATTTCTACAATTTAGTTTAGAACCAAAATCAACTGCTCTCAAGAATTTTAATTGAATATTTGGATGACATAAAGGCAAATTTAGTGTTAGGTCCCTTCTACAAATTTGTATACATATTTATTATATGATATTATAAATTTGAATTGTCTCAATTAGAGTTTTCTAACTCAATTTATACTAAAATTACAGCTATTGATTCATAAGGTTTTCATGTCTTCACTTGTTGTAACACTTCCTAAAATTATTTCTCTTTTCAATTGTTCTTACTATCAAACATTTAAATCATAATTAAACTCTAATTATTTACAAGCAAGTATGAGAACCTTAATCCTATACCTGGGCCAAATTTCCCCTTAGACTTCAATCTTTTGCAAGTCCTTTCCCTGTGTTCTTTCTACCTTCTTCTTCTTCTTCTTCTACATATATCCATGCACTCATGCATTAAATCCAAATTCTTATTTCTTTTTATTAATATGAGTTATGTCTTTAAGAAAGAATGAGATAAAGACCAAATCTCTTACCTTTACAAACCCCCTTTAAAAACCTTATATCCATCCACATGCATAAGAAATTCCTTGAAAGAATTGAGAGAGAGAGAGAGAGAGAGTTATTTCTTTAGGTAGAAATGAAGGAAAAACTATCTTCTTTCTTCAAAATTTTTCCTTCACCCTTTTTATACCTTAAAAGTAGTCTTCCTCTCTCCAACATACAATGCTCCAAAGTATAAAGTGGAAGGATAAGTCTCCTTTAGATCTTCAAACATTTTGCATGTCAACAATCCTCCCCCATTAACTATTTCATCACAATTTCAACTCCTTATATTCTTTCTCTTTGAAATCAACCCCAATTAATCATTATTTTAACATTGGCCTCTAAATTTATATCCTCTTTTAATTTAGCCCTCAAACTATTTTTTTGAATTATAACCTTATAAAATTCATACCATAGAATTTACACATTTATCACATAATTAATTATAATTTAATAACATTTATGCCCCAATTAATATCTTAACTATATTTTATTTCAATTATGCACACTATATACTATAATATCAATTGACTATTGTATACTAAGAAGATGAAGAAAGGCAAAGAGGTAGCTAAAGATTATGGCTAGGTGGTGACTTGGTTAAAGTATAGGAATGTGTATTTTGTAGTTGTTTTCAATGTATTTCAAGATAGAATTTTATGTAAAGATGTGGATTATGGCATGAGTTAAAAAACAAAAAAGAATGAAGTCAAATATTCAAGCTAGGACTTGTAAAAAGAAATAATGCATGTAAAGAATTACTGAAATCAGCTTCTGTAATTTTAGAATATCTTGAGCTATAAACCTTAAATTGATTTGAATCTAGTTGTTACTTCTTCTTATGATTTATACCTAAATTTTTTTTGAAGGAACCCATCTTTGATTCAGTTTCTAAGTGCCCCTAAATCAAACTTGAAGTTCATTTTGAGCTATTGCCCAGTTACTATGATGATATTGTTGTATTTTTACTATAACGTTTTGTAAAAAAGTCAAAATCCTTTGAGACAAAATTCTAGCTAAAATAAATTCATATGAGCACAATTTTTATGAAGGAATATTGTCAAAATTCTATACCCATTTTATACTATGAATTTTCTAAGTGATGAGGAAAATCTAATGGGGTACAGTGAGCTGTTATTTAGAGAACAAGAATAGATTTTAGTAATTTGACTGTATCTCTTGTTATAAAGGTCAGAATTCTATGAATCCAATTTTTGGTTAAACTAGACTTATATGTATACAATTTATATGAAGAAATCTTGATTTGGTTCTATTTCTAAATATGTCAAGAAATGACTTGAATCAAGAACTGTTGGTAGCATTATTTTCAAGAACAATCCTTAATGTTTTAGTAATATCTTGAAATGTAAAAATGATAATTAGGTAATCCAGTTGGGTTATAAAATATAATCCCATATCTATATTTTTTATAAAGAAAACAAAGTCTAATTATGCCTTTAAACCTATCTAAATTTAGGTTGAAGACCCAAATCATATGCTGCCTATCACAATGAATAGGGATCAGTAATTTCTAATTATCTTGAGTTATAGAAAGGATATTACAATTATTTTTAATGTTCCTAAAACTAGCAAAATATAGGATCATGTTTATAGAGATTATTTTGGCCATAAATGGCTTTTGGTAGGTCAAAAATAGCTATAAATATAAGCTTAAAAATCTATCTCTATGAAGGATTGTTGCAAGAATTTATCACCATTTTTGGTATGCATTTTTGGAATATTCTTATGCATTTAAATAAATTTAAGCATCTCTAGAACATTCTTTTGACTATATGTAAAAATTATCTTAAGTAAGCATATATATAATGGAAAAGTAACACATTGAGAGAGATAAGTCATGAGCATATAAAATAATATCATATTGCAAGCATGTAAACATGACTACTTATTAAAGCATATTTTTGATAAAGTTATATTGTTATTCACCTCATTGACATAACATAAGCATGCTTATATGTTATAGTTATATGACATGTTTATAATTTAAAAATGTCAAAATATATATTTGCATGACTACCGGGATATAAATGCATCATGTACAAGTTGATCATATGGTTATATAAGGATGAGAATACATGTCTATGTATTAGGGACTATGTGTCTTTTTGATATTACATGAATATATGATGAAGCATGATTACATGGAAGCATGTTAATTATAAATAATCTAGTAAAGTACATGATCACTTTGTTAAATGAGATTGTGTACACAAGTATATACATTAGAGATGGTATAACTTTACATTGATTACTTACATGAGCAAATTGATCGAATTATGCTATAAGCCATGCATACATGCTTATGCATTAGAGATGGTATGCCATTTATATGATTATATACATGTCTATATATATATTTTTTACATACTAGAGATTGTGATACATGTATAGTAAAAGCACGTATATGTATCTTTTGATACCATATGATATTATATGCATGTTTATATGTTAGTATACCAATTGTATAGTCACAAGGATATTACTTGATTGAAATAGTATGGCAATGCATATATGATGCCAAATGTTAGCATGCTAAAGTACATGAATACATGGAAGTATATTTGATTTTGGATACTATGACAAAGTATATGATGGCATTTTTATGAGACAGTATATACAAGCATATTCACTAAAGATTGTATAGTTTTCCATTGATTACTTACTTGAGTGTAATTGTAATTAATTATGTGCTTATGTAAAGCTTTCACAAGATTATAGTGTGATGAAAATATCACATAAAAAGGGATAGTAAAGCATGTATGTACATATATTATCACAAAAGCATACAGTTAAGTAGATATGATTATAAAGTATGCTTCAAGGGTAATTATGTTATGTATCATCATAATACATATGTGAAATAGTTACATGATTTAAAAGGATTACAAGTACAAAATAGCAATACTTAATTGTGCTCAAGATAACATGTTTGTAGAAAATTTATACATGTACAAGTATATGACCTCATGCTTATAGATATACATGAATATATATATATGTATGAACATCTAAATGTATATGATAAGAAAAGAGCAAAGTGCAGAAAAACTATACCCAACAGTGTGCATGATCACATTTTTACAGACAGTCTACACATGTATGTATATGATTATCTTATTCATAGTTATACAAAAGTATACATTTTCATATATGAAAATAATTAAATTGAGTAAAAGTAAAGAAAGATAAAGTAAAGAGATTATATCACCTGAGTTGTGTCTAGGATGTGAATAGATAGGCATGCCTATAAGGGTAATTTCGTAGCTACTACCATCTACCCCATATGCGGCTACCATTGACCTCGTTTGGGTCTTTATACAGTACAGTTTGACCCCATTTGGGTCCTCAGCCGACTTTATTTAAGTCTGCTTGATCGGTCAACTATATAGTGTCATAACCATAAAGGACTATCGTTTATACCTTTGGGTATCCTTTTCGTACCTTTGGTTACCATCATATAACCTACTTCTATAAAATAGTGCAGGCTTGATGAAAAGTAAAGTATATGCACCATGCAAAGCTAAAGAAAATGGAGACATTTCAATTCTTGTCTTGAGTTGCATATGATCTTTATATGAATCAATGTATAGTATATGGGAAAATATTTTAGTAAGTGAAATTGCATATAATAGATGGACATAGTACTTTAATATCATATACATAGTCATTGATGTATATTGTTTCTTATATTTTGGATGACGAGCTTTATGAATATGAATATGTGCTTGGTTGATGATTATTATATCTATATTAATTAATTAGCATAATCGATTATTGGTTTTTCTTAATTGACATGAATGACTTTTGTATATAAGATTAATCGGATAATGGATGCATAATTGATGTGTTTGAATAGTAGACATGTTTACTATAGTACACTTAGTTTATGGAAACATGAATAACTTTATGTATGATAATAAACACTTAAAAATTGGCAAATGGATTAGGGATTTTTATTAGCAAAGATGTGAGAGAGGAAATGCAAATTTATCCTTATACCTATTGAGATGAAATATAAAATTGATAACGGGTGCAAATAGCTAATCATTTGTATAATAAGCAAGAAAATACTAAGTTTCCAAATTTATAATGGCTAGTCTTGCATGATTAACTAATACGATTCTCTATAAGTTTATATTGGCTAGCACATATATAATAAAAAGATTAATTAGGTACCAAAAGTAAACAAGTTGATACATTAAGGAACAAAAGTGTTAAATTGTGAAGTGATACCTAAAGTAAAAGAATAATTGATATAAGGAAAGTAATTGTATGACAATTAATTGGATTGTTAATTAAGTGAAGAAGTAGTAGATAACAGTTTAAAGTGTTAATGCTATATTTTGTTATGAGTGATAATAACCCTTTTTAATTTAAATGATTGATTTATTGGTCTAAGATATTTATGTTTGTATTATTATACATTTTGAATGCAAAGCATCAAAGTCAGTTATTATTAATGAATTTACACGATTCTCACATGTTGATATAGATGTTAATTCTTGTGTCTTTTCTTGGCTTTGTATCTTTAATATTGAATCATATGTTTTAATTGTGGTACATGTTGAGTGCTTGTTAACGATCACTGTAATTGGTTGTTCATCATGCTTTCTGTTCCCCACTAAGCTTTATAGCTTAGCACAAGTATTTTAATCCATGTAGGTTGTCAAGATAGGAGTTCTTCTCTGCGATAAAATCTGCAGCCGTCGGCCAACATAAGAGAAAGAATAAAAGTATATAGTCCTCATTTTAAGTTTTCGATTTTGATGTATGAAATTTTGTAAGGTGTTAGAGTTTAATAGTTGTAGTTTTCTTGTTAAACTTTAAGAGACATTCATGAAACTAGTTGTACTATTAAGTTCAAATATTATGTCTTAAGTTTCTTATAAGATCTCTATTTAGTATGCTTAATGATTTAATATTATAGTGTAGCATGTATAATGATACAAAATATAGTGAATAGCTACGTTAAAGGATAAGGGTGCTACAAATAGAATAGACTAAGCAAAGACTATTGCAATTGAACTCATTAGATGAAGATCAAATGCGAGCCTATTATCACAATTAGTTTACTAGAAGAAATTAGATGAAGATCAAATGCGATCAATTTTGACAGACTATAGAAGTTCTATGGCTAAGATTATGATCAACAGAAGAGAAAATAGCCCTATGATTAAAAATTAAAAAAAAGGAAGTCATGCTAAAATCGGGCATCCCGCTAGGGTGAAAACCAAAAAAAAAGGAACCCAAGGATAAAATTATAAACAAAAAGAAAATGTTCAATCATGAAAATCTAAGAGGCCTAATTGGTAATAGAAGTTTGATGTTGTCAAGATACATTCGGCCTAAATTGAGTTATATCTTATTGAGATTAATTTCAAATAGTGATTATGTGCATTAAAATAGAGTAGAAATATATATGCAAGTTATATGACCATTTATTAATATAATTAGGGAACTTTATTATACATACTTTAAGTTGTCAAGTTCTAAATAAAGTGTAGTACACATATTCTTTATATATGATAGTCTGTATATTCATTCTCTACTACTGTTTGTGTTGTCATGGTGTTTCAACCAAAACACTCTATTATCAATAGCCAGACTAGTTACCCACACTTTGTATTCAGTTGAGGTAATGAAGTTGCAATCTTCAGCTCTTTGGACATGAGACTTAACAAGTAGCCATTTCTACAGGTTATGATAATTTGAGACAAAGTTATAGACAAAATGCAGCCTAGAAAGGATAGAGGGCTCTTCACTATACCTTGTGACTTTTCGACCTATTTAGCATAACGAGTTGTGATACAAAATTTAGCACTATGTAACCCACATAGGAGCACGCATCAGAAATGCTCATCTAGAGTAATGGTGGAGAGTAGCAACTAGGGACAAATGAAGTTGATGTCACCGTCGATAATCGCGCTTAACCAAATAGCACCCTCATATGAAAAATTGAACTAATATAGTCATTGTCTGTAGAAAATGTCCTCGAAGAATATGTGCTAATTACTCTCAAGGGAGGGTCGACTAGCAATCTTAGTTTCTCCTATAACCAAATTTAAAAAAAAAAACAAAAGCTTTTAGAATGAGTAGGATTATTTTTAGGCAAAAGGTTATGTGAAAATCCTGAAAGGGATGCATTTCCCATAAAGAAAAGCTAGTGTGAAAATCCACAAGGGCCGTACTACCTTCAAAAAATTAATATAGGTACCTAAATTAGTAAAGGGTTGCTAAATAGGAAAGTAATTGAATCAGAGCAGATGGCATCCAAACCTAGAAAATTCTATACTAGTATTAATGGAAAGAAGGGTAGTTCATTGTATATACCTCTAATCACCTCGAACAATTGATAGTCGACGGTTAAGCCTTTTGAGGTTAATGTTCGATATCGAGAAAAATATATTAGTAGAACAATATTATTATGGAAGGTAGGCATATCAAAAATTCATCCAGTGCATCAAATAAAACTTCTAAAGAAATGGGACTGTCTCGAGGTATTAATCTAGAAGCCACTAAGGGTAGAATTCCTAGTGCTTTAACCGCTTCCCTTGGGTAATTTTGAAAATAGTTTGGAATGTAAGGCAGCATCCTGAGGGCAAAGCTCACATCGAGAATTGCAATAAATTCTTCAGCCAAGGGGCATAACTCCTGATGGGTTAACCTAAAGACATGAAATCTAAGGTCCCAGCATTAGGTCGTAGCTAATAGTAAGTTCATGCCAAGATTAACTCTTTTAAAAAATTTCAAGCCAGAATAAGGTTCAGAGTAGAGTTTTTCCAAGTTTTTCAGGCATCCAAGAATTTGTGCAATTTATTAAGAAAAGGAGTAGTCATAATAGAGGAAATTATTAGCTTATGCCAAAAATTAAATAGGCAATAAATAAAGGAGGCAAGGCAAAAAAAAATGATGAATAAAAAATAATAATAATGCTAAGTGAAAGGGAACTTACTTGCAAGGGAAATCCCAAGAGTTTAAAGCATCAAATGAGGAATTCGAACCCTATATATAGACCGGGCATGATAGATGGGCATGGCTCATCTAGGAAGCCATGGCCAACCCATCTGTCACCCCCTAAACTGGCAGGGTGAATCTCTTTCTGCATGGCTCATGCATTTCATGTACATATTTTGCATGTATATTTCCTTCATAGATTCTTTATAGGAAAATGCTCAAAAAGAGTTATCTAGGCCCAAACCGAGTTACGACATTTAAGGAGTATCAAGATAGTAATAAAATAGTAGTGGTGGTGGTGGTGATGGTAATAATAATAATAATAATAATAATAATGGGGATTACAATAAATAACAACGGTAACTAAAGTTAAACAATAGTGTGGAAAAAGACGTATAAATAGGTTTTAATAGGGCCTTTTGGGCATTAAAATATATGTTAGTTTATTTTATTTGCTATGTTAGCATTAATAAACCTTTTTTTTTTTTCAAAATTTATCCTAAAGGATGGGAAGCGTTTTTTATCCCGTCGCTCGCTCTTGAATGATGGGTAGCCCGTCGGTCGCTTCAAATTAAAAAGGAGCAGTTTCTTTTCTCTTCCTCTTCCCCTATTCATCTTTTGTAATTTCCTCACTCATTCTCTTAGTTTTTTAAGCCTTTCTACCTCATTTCTTCAAAATGAGGTACTAATTTTTCCTAGTTTTATGACCTTTATCTGAGTCTGCCATTAACGCCCTAAGGTGTATTTTTTGATGCTTTGTTTCATTTTTTTTCTACTTAATTTTGTTCTCTAAAGTTGAATAAATTATAAAGAAGTATTTATATAAATTTAGGATTCAATAAAAGGGGAAAAGGGTCAATTTTGGTTTCCCTCTTTTTTGACCTTCCTGTACAATAAATGAAAATGGAGAAAAAGAAAAGAAAAGAAAGAAAAAAAAAAGAGAGGAAAAGAACAAGGAATTAATAAAAGGCAATCAGTTCAAAAAATAAATAATAAGTAGTAAATTGATCTACACATAATGTATGTTGTTATTATCATTATGTTGATATAGAAATTGAAAACATGCATAGTAAATAGGCAACAGTGTGTATATATGCATTCCTTGTTAGTTTAAATAAATATTGGCTACTTGGAATGATGTGTTTGTGTAGGAAGAAGCAATACACCTTGGTCGGCATGCTGCTTGATTTTGTACGAACTTTTTAGACAGTTTAATTAATGGATTATTTTTGTTAAATTCACGCTTAGTAATGCATGCTTGTATCCACTGTTGAGCTAAATTACGGTCTATTTGCATGCATTTTTATGCAGGTTAGTTGAATTAATTTTAACTTAAAGTGCTGCCAATTCGGGCAGAGTTATTCATTGTTCACAGTTGCATCTCTCTAGTTAATGCATTTTTGCATGCAAAACGTGTATGCATCATTTTCTTGTTTAAACTAATAATCTTTTTTTTTTTTTAGATGCCTATATGACGTGATCCTCCACCTCTTCCTGCTGAGCCACAGCCAGCGCTAAGATAGATGACAATTGAGGGTAATATTCTGACCTCAAAACTAATAAATACGATGTAATAAAAATAGAGAATTGTCTCTATAAATAGCTTTTTATCTTTTATTTTTTTCCTTGCTCTGTTATATTATGCATGCATGTTTCAAATAGTTTTTTTTTTTTTTTGTATTTTTATCGTATCTTGATTTTATAGCATGATAAAGCCTATTTTTCTTGTATTTTCTTGCATGATTCATGTGTTTCCCTTGAGATTTATAAGTTAAATTGACCTTTGGTGTTCCTACCTTCTCTTTCATCCATACTTAATTTGGCCTTTTGTTTTATTTTTTCCTATTTTTTATTCTTAAAATAGGCTTCGATCATATAGAATTGATTTTGGTTAAGTTTGGGGATGTTTTGTGCTTATTTTGAGGTAGTTCCTATTTTAGGCCCTTAACTTTGTGTCGATTCTACTTCCAAGCACGACCAATAGGAAGAAGGAAGAATGATGGGACATTGTGCAATCTCCTTTCCATTGTGCGTGCTTTCTATCGCTTGTGGCCCATCTCGTCTCCTTATCCTAACTGTCCATGGCATTTCTTTTGCGTGATCTGCATGGCTTGTGTGGTGGCTTAATGACTTGTGTTTTATGCCTTGTCATGTGTGATTGTTAACATATTTCATTTTGTCCTTTTTTTTTTTTTCTAGTGCAGATCATTTGCTTTATTGTATGTTATTATCATTGTGGATAATATTGTCAATATTATTACTACCTCTGTTATTTATTTATTTGCCATCAATTTGTTTAATTTACATGATAATTAACCAAATCTGCTTTTTGTTGCATTTTTAATGTGCTTGTGTACCCGCATCATGGGCCGAACTGGAGGGTTGACGTGATTCAACTCAAGGAATTAGCTTAAGAATCACCTATAGTTTAATTATTCATTATTTTGGCCTGTACGTATTTATTATTTTATTATTTTTGCTTTTCTACTATTATTGTATAGCATGTAATAATAAAGTTTTTGACCACATAAAAGGAAAACCACACGAAAAATGTTTTCTATTAATCAATTGGGGTTTTACTAATAAGAAAGGACCAATGTCTTGTCTTTTTATCCCAAAAATTGCATAAAAAATAATAATAACCTTTTTAATAATATAGAGGATTTTCTACTAAATAACATTTTTTTAAATAAAATGGCATCTATCATCCCCATTTTTTTGAAAGCAATGGGCATACAAAATTTCTTTTTTTTTTTATTGCAAGCGAAAACCAACATTCCCACTTAAGTTTATGCTTAATAAATTCTCCGTTTTGTGCGTGATTCTTTATGTAATCTTCATTATTTCCTATGCCATGCCCTAGAGTTTTATATCTGCCTATTTTACAGCTTTATATACCTAAATGAGTGTGCCTTTAGCTCTAGCATAATAACTCGCATGAGAAGAGATATAAAATAATAATCTTAAAAACTCATTTATATAACATTAACTAGGGTATGAATAAGAGTGAGGTCCCAAACCATATCTAGTTTGGCTTCATAAGGTTAAAATAACTTTCCCAATATTTTAATGAGTGGTGACTCTATGATACCTACCTTGTGATGCCCAATTGATATTCTTGTAGGTTGATTGCCAATAATGGAATAAGGATAACCTGGGATGCTGTCTCATGCCCTTTTAAGATTCTAGACTTGGTGAATTGAGTTGAATCCCTATCCATTATGAAATCACCAGCCTCCACGAATTAAATGAACCTTCATCCGATCTTGCGTCCTAAAAGTGAGTTTTTGAGAACCAATCGAATACCATCAAGGGTTCAGCACATGTCACAGGTACACCCATAATACAATTTAAAAAATTTTGATATGTGATTTAAAAAAAAAATTACTTGTTGGTTTGGTTTTGCTTTGCCATATAAAATATCATGATTTTAAATTTTATTTTGTAAGAATACAAATTAATCCTTTTTTCTCTTAAATTAATGTGCTAATTTTTTGATCTACATAATACATATTTTAAAGTAAAATTATATTTTAGTTTTCATTTTACTATATGTATATATTTGTTATGTAGTATAATGCAATCACTTGCATACAATTTGTTATGAAATATATTATTTCTCCAACATGTCCCAAAGAAATTTATTATTTTTAAAAATATTTGCTAAAATGTATATCACTTTAAGACTAAAAGAGAAAAATATTAGAGATCCACTTGTATAAGATAAGTAATATATTTTTAAAGATGATTTAATTTTACTTTGATACCAATATTAGTAAACCTGAAGTTTACTAACAAATACAAATATTAGTAACTTGAAGTTTATTAACTATTATACAAATATTAGTAACCTACAATTTACTAATTATACAAATATCAATAAACATGAAGTTTGTTGACTAATTGATACTAATATTAGTATACATAAATTTATGGATTATAGTAAATTTGAAGATTGATACAAATACTAATAAACATGAATTTTATTAACTGTCAAAAATATTAGTAAACCATAAGTTTACTAACTATTTGATATTAATATTAAGAAACTTAATGTTTATCGATTGATAAAATATCAATGTAATCAAAATAGTAAACCTGAAGTTTACTAATTAACAATTGATTATTTGGCATGACCCAATTGACCATCCCGAATCAATTATAATGTACATATAATTGAGAATTCATATGTATATTTATTAAAGCATAAGTTTATTGAATTCAATTTAAGGGATTTTCATAAATTACTTATTCTTAAGAAATATTACTAAAGTTGTAAGACTCTAGAATATACCTTAGTAGTATAAGAATATGTATATGTATAAGGTGCATTAGATTGTAAGCATAAAGAGTTAAGTGAATTAAAGAGTAGTGAAAGACATAACGATAAATAATTTAAAAGATGAGGGTAATTTGGTAATTTATTTGCACCAGCATGCGTATGCATGAATAAATATGAGATATGCATTAATATGTAAATTTAGGTAGAATTGTATGCAACTAAATGAAAAGCAAAGCTGGGGAGTTTAGTGCAATTTCCCAAGGATCCAACAAATGGACCAATAGAAGCAAAACAAATGTGCATTTCTAAAAGTAGCATGAAAATTCATAAAATGGGGGAGATGTTCACTGGCCACCATAAGGCCAAAATACATAAAATTTTGCATAATTTTCTCTCCCAAAAATCACACACAATCTCATGCTAAGGGGTTTTAGGAAGAAAGGGTAAAATCAAGCAAAGTTCTAAGTAAAATTGAGGTAAGTTAAGTGGATTTGTAAACTCTTATTCATCTTCTTATTATATTTAGTAGAGGTTGGAACCATGGAGTCGAATGGAGATTTAGATGTATGTTTGTGATTTTTATTGGGAGAATCCAGCAAAGGCAAAGAAAAAGAACAAAAGGTAAGTTTTGGTCATTTCAAGGTTTGGGAATTCACTTAATTTGATTTGCATATGTTTGACATGGTGTAATTGAAATATCAATTTGGATGTGAAATTGATGGTGGGATGATGAATTAGAGTTGATTTGCATGTATAAGCTTGAATTAGCTATGAAAATTGCATTGGTAAAATTCTGTCATAAGTGTCATTGAACTAGTTTTTTTTTTCTTAGCCATATCTCGGCCTATAAACCTCTAAATTGGATTATTACAATTAGATATGAAACATAAATATATACCTAAAAATTTTATAAAGAAACCAAAATTTAATTTTATCCCTAAGGCCCTTAAAAATGGATTTAAAATTGGTGACCTGTTGTTGCCGCTATTGTGGGAGCAATTTATAGTAATTTAGGTATAACTCTTACTATAAAGCTCCAACTTATATGAATCAAATTTTTAAAGAAACTACACATAAAACTATGGAACTTTTATGAAGAGAGTATGACCTAATTCTATCCTAATTTTTCCCAGCAATATTTCAAAGAAAGAACAACAAACATATCCCTAAAAAATACCTAGGAGCAGTATATTTTGTTTTGGTTATATATCCCAATTTAATAATCCAAATTGATTTATGTTTTATCATTTTGAAACTTAAGAGATAGAAAAATATTTTTCTATAAGATTACTTTTCCTAAGAAGTTCATTTTCCTATTCAAAAAATACAGCCTAAAATGGCCTATTGATTATGTCACAATGTTTAGGCAGTTTGGACACCCTCATAGCTAACAGGTTTGGGATGACAGCCATAGGCAAGCATTAACAGCCATGAGAAATAGTTTTAAAATAAAAATTGATACCCTTTACCGCTGGCAAGTTATTCCTAATAGCCATAAGTCCCCCTATTTTGCCCTAAACACGAGTTTTTCTCACTGAAACAAATGTGAACATTAGTCAAACTTTCTTTAATGGTTATGGCACTTATCCGTCACATGTTTAAGGATGAATAATGACTACATAATCATGTCATGTGTGGTAATACATTGGGATATTAATTTAAATAAATTATATGCAAAGTAATTATGTGTATATAATTGAGTTATATACATCCGTATTCATTATAAGCACATGGCATGCACGTATGAACATAAATGTTGATTATATGATTGTAATTACATATATATTGACATGTTAAATATTTTTAAGAAGAAAAAGATGATGATATACGTATATACACTTGTGTATGCCTATGGTATATAAGTTCTCATAGATTATAAATGTTGATACATATGTGTCTATATAGACCTTATGATCATGCATATATATATATATATATATATATATATATATATATATATATATATATGGGAATTTTGAATACAAAGAGAATAAAGAAAATGTGTTTAATATTGCTCGCGTGTCACGTGCTGGAGCCCCACCAAATTATGGTTTGGTTCCTAGAGGCTTGCTTTTAGATTTCAAGACTAGATCAAGGCTCACTATATCTAATAAATTGGCCACTTCATAATAAAAAAATGTTTTAGACCTAAATTATTATTAATAGTCAACCTATAAAGGCATCAAATGTGGGCTCAAAGTGGTAGGTATCATTGAGTCGCCACACAACAGAACATTGAAAAATGATTCTCAACCCTTTTGATGCCCAAACAAAGAATGGTGTTCAAGACATCACTCTTACTTTGCATCTTGGCTAGGTGTTGCTTACAATTAAGTTTTTATTATCAGTCCACTACCTCCCTTCTCACACGATGCATTATGAAAAGTAAATAAAAATATAATTAAATAAGAAAAAGAATGTAAATAAAGAAAATAAAAATAAATCCACTATTTAATTATTACAAAAGCAAATCATCCAAAGATAAAATAAAATATCATACATAAAGTAGGGAATTAGTTAGGTTTTGGAAACATTGATTCCTTCATACAATTTAAAAAAAAAAAGAATGAAGAGTTTATTAATTTTGATAAAACATGGCATGAGTGATATCAATTTTGAGAAAAACAAGACTTTCCTTTCATTGTTTATTTTGGGATAAAAAAAATTGGACATTGGTCCATTTTTTATGAAAAAATAAGTTAATTCAATATAAAAAATTTACACGAATTTTTATAATTAATATGCCAAAATTCTTTTTTTACTAAACTATTATAACTCACACAAATGAGATACATCCGAAATAATACAAAGCATCAAAATTAAATAAATAAAACAACAAATAAAGCAATATAAATAAGACAAAATAAAACATAACCTAAACGCAATAAAAAAGGGTTAAAAGATAGAGAAGGAACTAATTGGCAAATGACCTCTAAGATAGGATCATCCTCCCAAAAACTCCAAAAAAGCATTGAACACTGGCTTACAAAAAATTACAAATAAATCAAATAAATTAGCACATTAAAAGAAATTAAATGTTCAACAACCTAAAAAAAAGTCACAAAATAACATGCTAAAATAAATATACGTATGAACATAAAATGCAAAAATATGTCCATAAGAATATAAATGAATTTAAAATCAATCAAAGCATTCAAGATAATTTAAATTAGCATAAAAAGCATTAAAATATGATAAAAAAAAACAAGGAAAACAAAGCCACAGATGCCCCTAAAACAAAGATAGATGCCCCAAATAAGGGTGAAGGATGGGATGAGAAGAAAGCATCATGACGTCCCATCTGTCATGACGTCTTACGATCATCTGTGATGCCTTTTTCTCGTCTATTACTCAAAAAATAGACATAAAAGGCTAAACTCAATCTAAAACAAAGTAAATCAATTCTAGACCCTACACATGCAATTTTAAGACTTTAGATCATGCCAAACTATGAAAATAGCAATAAGACACATCTTAAATCCTACTAAAACAAATTAATCATGAAAAACGTATGAAATAAATTAAATAATTCTATAAAACATCGCATACAATGGAAACTAATATTCCATTCTATATGCCTAAGTAATCATTATATAATCATGGCATCTGAAACATTGTAAATACACATCTAGAAACACAAAATCATGGAGATGGCATCAAACAAATAACAAATAAAAACCTATCTACATGATTATGATATAAAGTCTAAAGAGAGAGAACTGAGGCCCAAAATATTACCCTCATAAATTTTGATTTTGTAACTCTAAAAAGCGTGCTTCAAGCCTCTATCTTTGAATCCTATGTTCAATAAAAAAATATATGCATTTATATCAAGAGTTGCTTTTTAGTTACAACCTCCAAGAACAGAAAATTAAGTTTCTCCTCTTTTGTAACAACCCTATACTATTACCTCATTAATCACATCTATTTAATCATATTAATCATGCCTTTCATTTCTATCATGCTTATATATTAACAATAATATAGTCATCATGTTACCACTACTCATATCATGCTATATTATATAAGCATATGGGTGCTATTATGATTGTTTGCATACTTCATATCATGTTTAGCATTATGCAGACCATAATATGTATATGCTACTTTAATCACTACATGCATATTTCTTAGTCATATTGTGAGTTGGTTACAATTTATTTAACACATATTAAATACATCCTCATATGCCGATTAGCCATAATACAAAACATTTAAAAGTATTAATACAAAATCTCCCTACATCAATTCCTATCGGTCTAGAGTTGTCCCTTCCTGATGTAGAGAACATTCCTGAACAAAAGTCTTGTCTACTGAACCTACACGGACAAAATAACTCATGCTAAGCTATAAAGCTTAGTGGAGAAAATAGCTCATGATGGATGACCACTCACAGTGGTCATCAGCATACACAATCAATATGTATCACAAGTAACATAATATATATATATATATATATATATATATATCAATAAAAACAGTTTGTAGCTTCGGCAATATCTCAAGTATATAAGCATTAAAGCAATAAGGACAACAAATATCCCAATATACATAATTCATATAGTTGATAATTACTCATCTGAACTTTTATATTTGAGATATAATTCCTATAATTAAACCAATCATATGATTCAATAATAATATTTAAGCAAGTCATGCTTTGATTCGAGAACTGTGATCAATATTATAAATATAATTTAGCCTACCTTAGTTCTAACAGTGGATAACGGGAACTGTTGATACACTTAGGTATCAAAATGGTAGATATCCGAAGATATCAAATTGGTAAACCCAAATGGGGCTAAAATGTACTCTAGATCGGTCAAGTAAACCTAAACGGGATTGACTAACAACCCAAATGGGGCTATTTATGATCCAAATGGAATCAACTATACTCTAGACCCAATTGGGCCATTCTATGGTAGCTACAATTATCCTTAAAGGTGTCTATCTATCCACATTTGAACTCTATTTGCAGGAAATACTATGTTCATGTTCATTTTATACATCAAGACTATACTTATATTATACCAATAGCACATGTACATAATCATGCAAAAATATATCTTCTTTAGTGCATAAACATATATGCAAAATTCATAAAACAAATTATACACTTTGCTTTTATAATCCTTGTGACTATACATTTAGCGTAACAACATATAGGTATAACATATAACTATCACATCATATCATATTCATGTTATCATATATATATATATGTGTGTGTGTGTGTGTGTGTGTGTGTGTGGTAAATAATAATTTACCTTAGCATACAATTTCTATGTACTTATTTTAACTTTCAATCATGCCCATTGCTTTACACTATGATATCATGAAATGTTTAATGTATATGTCCCTCATTATGTGTTGTTTCTATGTCAAAATATGCTCTATAATTATTTAAAAAGGTTTAAATGGACCATATAACACTTTAGGACATGGAAATCATATGTTATTTTTGCTTAAAATCTTTATCTTTATGCTTCTAATGCATTAAAAGTATTTAGGAAGGTCTAAAAATGCTTTAGTATCAATTTTTAGGATTAAGGGGAATGACTCAGATAAATGGGATGACTCGTGATAATCTTGTTTTTAATGTTTATTTTTTGGATAATTTTATATGTTTTAGTGTCTCATCTTGCATGCTTTTAGTGTTTTAATGCTAAAATATTTTTTCTTATGTTTATTTTAGTCATTTTGATAAATTTAAATTTTTTGGGTGATTAATGGTCTTAAATTTCATTTTATGCAGGAAATTTTGCTAAGGCACTGCTGAGACAAACTGTCCCAGCTGTGTCTAATACAGGAGTCAAAACGCACCGTTTCATTAAAGGTCGCGACTGAGAGAAAGTGTCCCAGTCGTGGCAAAGTGCAGCCTGTAAACGCGTTTTGATCCAGAAGCTCATCGAGGCTAAGACAAACTGTCCTAGCTGTGCCCATGGAAAATTACCACTTTGTCTCCTTCTGTCGCGGCTGAGACAAAAGTGTCCCAGTCATGGCCTCTTGGATAGCTCTATAAAAGCTACAAAATTTTTTGCTTAGAGGAGGTTTTTTTAGGGTTTCATGCATAAAGTGTTTAGGTAGAGAAAAAATGTAGTTTTTCATATTTTAAGGGTTTTTCATACTTAGTATTAGAGTTTTACTTGTAAAAATCGCTCTTTTAGTTTAGTTTTACTTCAAGAACACAAAGATAGTCATAGTTTTAGTTTCTAGTTTTGAAGATTACAACTTACAATCAAAGTGCTATTTGGAGAAGAAGAGAAAAAGCTTCATCAACTTCAAATCTTCAGCTCCAAATGGGTTTTATAGTTTTCACTCTTACTTTGTTCTTCTTTTACATTATGGATAGTGAGCAGTTATCTTTGTTGCTTGGGGAAGCTTTGAATGCCCTACTCACAATGTGAATATTGAGCATATTTTGATTTTTACATGAATGAATGGTCTATTTCACAGTTACTTATCTTAAAGTATTATTTTAGATGGCTCCGAAATGGGATTCTAAATGTATAGTAATTGTGATTTTAGGACTAGAGTGTGAAGTGAAATGGATGAGATTTGGGTTGTTTGGCTCCGAAATGGGAAGGCAAACCAAACTTAGGATGTTAGACCCATGTATAGGCTAGTTGTTGGGCTGGCTTCGGAATGGAAAGTTTAGCAACTAGAATAGCTGGCTCCGGAATGGGAAGCTTGGGTTAAAAGGGTTATCCTAAATTCATTCATGTATACTTTAAAATAAAATTAATTCACAATGGGTATGGGGTGGATGAGTGAACCTAAGCAACGTTTTAATTTCTATACATTTTCATACTTGTAAATTTTTCTGAATTAAATACATACTCAATTTACTGTTATTAGAATTAAATTTCCCTTCATTGCATATTTTAGCTTTCAAAGTTTGCATTATACAAATTAAACAACTCATACACACCAAATTGGGAATTCTTTAGCATACAATTAATTTCCACAGTTTTCACACACATTTCCCTTGGGTTCGATATTTATGGGTCCTAACTATACCCCACTTTATTACTTGTCGATCTAGTGCACTTGCTAAGGTCGTAACAAGTTTTTGGCGCCGTTACCGGGGACACTTTGGCATTGTTAGTAAGCTGTGATTATTGTTTGTATGTGTTTTCTTTTCCTTATTTTATTTTTCTTGATTCTTTTCAGGTGAAATTGGTGCATGAACAAAACAAGACAAGAGCAATTACTGCCTTTTGATCCTGAAATTGAGAGGACCCTACACTAAAGAATGAGAGCTAATAGAGATAACGAAATAGAGCACGATCCACCTCTTGATGAGTTTCCTCCCGAGAATGAATAAGTGTCGAGGGCACATGAACAAATGCCAGGGGCAAGAAGAGAAGTAATGCCTAGGCAAAGAACCATAAGAGACTACGTTGTGCCAAGGTGGAATGAAGATCGTCGAACAATTGTATTACCAAGAGGAGTACAATTTGAGCTCAAGCCAGCCACCATTACTATGGTACAAAGGAATCAATTCTCTGGTTCAGAAGTAGAAGATCTAGCTTAACATATCGACATATTTCTGAAAGTTAGTGACACTGTTCAAATTTCGGGTGTTAGTACGGATGTAGTAAGGTTAAAGCTATTTCCATTTACATTGATTGGCAAAGCAAGAGAGTGGCTACAAATGTTACCACGTCAGTCAATATGGTCATGGGATCAGATGCAAGAAAAGTTTCTAATGAGATTTTTTCCTCCAACAAAGACTGCAAGCATTTGAAATAGCATCATGGGTTTCTATCAAATGAATGAAGAGCCTTTTCACGAGGCCTGGAAGAGGTTTAGGAGATTATTGAGAAGTTGTACACATCATGAGATAGCAGTTTACCAACTGATGACCATCTTTTATGCTGGAGTTACACCTCAAACAAGGTCATTATTAGATGCAGTATCAGCAGGATCTTTCTTGAACAAGCTACCTGAGGACACTTTTCAGTTGTTGGATGAGATGGCGGCAAATGACTCTCAATGGACTTCCTCTAGATCAGTCCCAATGAGACAAGGTTTACACAATATGGATGAAGTGGCATTGTTAAAAGCACAGCTAGAATTGGTAAAGAAGGAGTTGAGTGGCTTGAAAGTTCAAAATGTGGCTACAGTAAATCAAGGATATGGGCCACGTGAAAGTGGGCAAGTTATCCAAGAAGGAGGAGTTGTAGGAGATGTAAATGCATTAGGCGATTTTAGAAGGAATGATCCCTATAGCAATTCATATAATCCGGGATGGAGAAATCACCCAAATTTCTCTTGGAATGATGGAAATCAAAAAGCTTCACCTTCTCAACCACAAGCAAGAGCCCCTTACCACTTAAATGCTTATCATAGTCATGCTTTGCCCCACCAACCATAAGCCACCAATCACTACCAAGCTCCTTATCCACCAAACCACCATCAAGGGCAAAGCTCTAATCATTCCCAACCACAATCATACCACCCACCGGGATTCCAATCAAGACCACCTTTTCAAGAAAAGAAGCCTAACTTATAAGATATATTTTCCAGCTTTATAAATAGCCAACAAATTTTCATGACAAGTCAAGAATCAAGATGGAAATCTCAAGAGCAATAGAACTGGAACCAAGATGGTTCAATGAGAAATTTAGAGACTCAATTGGGTCAACTTGCAACTTCAATGTTAAATAGACAACCGGAGACATTTCCTTCAAATATGGATCGCAATCCCAA
The DNA here is from genome assembly GCA_037975025.1 of Excoecaria agallocha. Classification (NCBI taxonomy): domain Eukaryota; kingdom Viridiplantae; phylum Streptophyta; class Magnoliopsida; order Malpighiales; family Euphorbiaceae; genus Excoecaria; species Excoecaria agallocha. The sequence continues at coordinate 10,349,346 of CM075818.1, read as the reverse complement.
GGAAGAGGACAAAGCAATCACTTTGAGAAGTGGCAAGGAAGCAGCACGAGAGGAAGAAAGAGGTAAATAACCAATTTCATCAATTGATTTGGAGGAACCAATGTGCAAGGTAAGTATTTCTAACTCTAGAGTAGAGGTAGATATGGATGCTCCAAGGAATTACAAGGGAAAGAGTATTTTGAATCTGAACATAGAGGATCTTGATATCAATAAGTTGCCATTTCCTACTGTAGCTAGGAAGGAGAAGAAAAATGAGCAATTGGCTAGGTTTCTAGAAATGTTTAAGAAATTACATATTAACTTGCCTTTTGCTGAAACCCTAGCACACATACCTAATTATGCTAAGTTTATAAAGGAACTTTATTCTAACAAAAAGAAAATAGAAGGGTATGGAACTGTGCAACTCACAGAAAACTGTAGTGCAATTATCATGAATAAGATTCCTGAAAAATTGAAAGATCCAGGTAGCTTTACTCTACCTTGTGAAATTGGTGAGACCTTTGTTAGAAACGCTTTATGTGATTTAGAAGCCAGCATTAACTTGATGTCTTATTCCATGTGCAAGAAACTCAACTTAGGGGATCTCAAAGAAATAGGAATGAGACTTCAACTTGTGGCTAGGTCAATGATAAAGTCGAAGGGAGTTATTGAGGACTTACTGGTGAAAGTGGGAAAATTTATTTTCCCTGTAGATTTCGTGGTCATGGAGATGGAAAAGGATAGGAAGACACCACTTATTATGGGTAGACGGTTATTGAACATTGCAAAGGCTCTAATTGATGTCATGGGCAAAAGGTCACTCTTAGATTCAACAATGAAGAATTGGTGGTAGATATGAAAAAGTCTTAGAAATATCCATCAAGTGATCTAGAAGAGTCGATCTATTTCATGGACAAAATTGATAAGTGTGTAGAGGAGATGCAAGAAAAAGTATTGTTGAATGATCCAGTGAATTTAAGCTTGATGCATTCTTTGGAGAGTGAAGAGTTGGATGGAGTAGAAGAAAAATGGATAGCAGCTGTGGAGAAGGGATGCGAAGAGGAGAATCTGAAGCAAGAGAGAACTACTTTACAAGAAGGGAAGTTGAAATCTAAACTTAAACCTCTTCCTCCTTATTTAAAGTATGTATTTTTGGAAAACAAAGAAAAGCCAGTAATTATCTCTTCTTTAATGATAGGTGTTGAAGAGGAGACACTGCTCAAGGTGTTGAAAAAGCATAAAGAGGCTATAGGATGGGAGACAATAGACTTAAAGGGAATTAATCCAAGCTATTGCACTTATCGGATTCCTATGGAGGAAGATTGCAAACCAGTAGCTCAACCCTAAAGAAGGCTTAATCCGGCTATGCAAGAGATTGTAAAGAAAGAAGTACTCAAGCTACTTGATTCAGGTATAATCTATCCAATCTCTGATAGTAAATGGGTTAGCCCAGTGCAATGTGCCCCTAGGAAGGGGGGAATGACAGTGGTAAAGAATGAATTAGATGAACTCATTCTAACTCAGACAATTACGGGTTGGAGGGTGTGCATAGATTATAGGAGATTAAACCATGTCACCTGAAAAGATCACTTCCCATTGCCATTCATTGATCAGATGTTAGAAAGGTTAGCAGGGAATAGGTTTTATTATTTTTTAGACAGTTATTTGGGATACCTGCAAATACCCATAGCCCCTGAAGATCAGGAGAAAATAACCTTTACCTGCCCTTATGGCACATTCGCCTATAGGAGGATGCCTTTTGGCTTATGTAATGCACCGGCTACATTTCAATGATGCATGATGGCAATCTTTCATGATTTTATAGAAAAATTTATGGAGGTATTCATGGATGACTTTACCATTTATGGGCTAGACTTTGAGAGCTATTTAGAGCATCTTGATTTAGTATTAGGTAGGTGTAAGAAGACTAACTTAGTATTAAATTGGGAGAAATGCCATTTTATGGTAAGGGAAGGTATAGTTTTGGGACACAAAATTTTTGAGAAGGGGATTGAGGTAGACAAAGCAAAGATAGAGGTTATAGAGAAGCTTCCACCACCAACCAATGTCAAGGGAGTTAGGAGCTTCCTAGGCCATGCAGGTTTTTATCGTCGGTTCATAAAAGATTTTTCAAAAATTGCAAAGCCTTTATCTAATTTGTTAATGAAAGATGCTCTTTTTAAATTTAATGCTGAATGTTTATTGGCTTTTGAATTATTGAAGCAAAGGCTTATTTCAGCTCCGGTGATCATATCTTCAGATTGGAATTTTCCCTTTGAGATAATGTGCGATGCAAGTGATTTTGCAGTAGGCTCAGTACTCAGACAAAGGCAAAAGAATGTATTTTGTACAATTTATTATGCAAGTCACACTTTGACAAGAGCTAAATTTAACTACACCATAACTGAAAAGGAGCTTCTTGCTATTGTATTTGCCTTTGAGAAGTTTTGATCATATCTACTTGGAGTAAAAATTGTGGTGTGGTTTGACCATGCAACATTAAGGCATGTCTTTGCCAAGAAGGAATCCAAGCCAAGATTGATAAGATGGGTACTCCTCTTGCAAGAATTCGATTTGGAGATCAAAGACAAGAAGGGAGCAGAAAACCATGTGGCAGATCATTTGTCAATATTAGAGCATGATCATGTTAAGAAAGGAGAGATTGTGGACTTATTCCCTCATGAGCGTATTTGTGCATTATTTGTTTGCGAAATCTCTGTACCTTGGTTCGCTAATGTGGCAAATTTTCTTGTAGGTGGTTATATGCCAAGGGACTTCACATGGCAACAAAGAAAGAAGCTGCATGCCGATGCAAAGCATTACATTTGGGATGATCCTTACCTTTTCAGCCCTTGTGCTGATCAAGTGCTCAGAAGGTGTATCCCCAAGGTAGAGCAAGCAGAGATTATTTGAGCCTATCATAGTGGAAAAGTTGGTGGACATCATGGACCTAATAGAATGGTATCAAAAATTCTCTCTTTTGGATTTTATTGGCCCACCTTATTTAATGATGTTAAATTATTCATTCAAACTTGTGATCGATGTCAAAGGGTGGGAAATATAACTAGGAGAGATGAGATGCCATTGACCAATATGCTTGAGGTTGAAATGTTTGATTTGTAGGGAATAGATTTCATGGGGCCTTTTTCGATTTCTTATAGGTTTGAATATATCCTAGTGGTAGTAGATTATGTGAGTAAGTGGGTAGAAGTTGTAGCTACTATGACTTGTGATGCAAATGTTGTCCTAGAATTCTTGAGGAAGAATATATTCACCCATTATGGAGCCCCAAGAGCTATTATTAGTGATGGTGGAAAACACTTTGTTAACCACCAATTTAAGACCTTGTTGAAAAAATTTGGAGTGAGATATAAAATCACTACCCCATACCATGCCCAAGCCAATGGCCAAGTTGAGGTGCCCAACCGAGAGTTAAAAGCCATCTTGGAAAAAATTGTAAATGCATCTAGGAAGGACTGGTACCTTAAGCTAGATGAAGCTTTATGGGCATATAAGATAGCTTTTAAGACACCAATAGGAATGTCACCTTTTAGGTTAGTGTTTGGCAAGTTCTATCATTTACCGATGGAATTGGAGCACAAGGCTTATTGGGCTACTAAGTTCTTAAAGCTTAATCTTGAGAATGCAGGAAAATGAGGAAAATTACACCTATGGTCATTTAAGTTTATTAGTTGTAACGAAATAGTCACTTTACTTTTACTGGTAACAAAAAAATAACCCAACTATAATTTCGTAACAAAAAAATCTGCATGGACGTTAAACTCTTATTCTGGCCACCGAAATTTGCAGTCCATGTGAGATATGTGTAAACGTGTGTACACATCTACCAATTTGGACACGTCATTGGTGACACATAAGGAATTGTTACACATCAGCAAATTATGTGGCAAAGAAGAGGAGGGCTAAAAATTAGGTTTTTGTATTCACCTTGTTCACAGTCTTTTTGTATTGCTTTCCAGAGTGCTGCTCTCACGATCTCCCTCCTTGTTGTCTTCTTTTTCTTCTCTCATTGTGTGAAGATCTCTTCTTTTCTTTAGATCTTGTTATTCGTTATCTTTTCATCTTGTTGCATGGCTTCTTATTCCTCGTCATCTGAAAGTAGAATCCATTATAGTAATAATGAAGGCAGAGGAGTTGATATTCCTTATTGTGGTTGTCAAATTCCAGCCGTAATGAAGACATCAAAGACTGAAGATAATCCAATGAGAAGGTTTTTCACTTGTTATCATTATCGGGTAAGATTTAAACTCAGATTTAAAATTGAGTTTTGGTTGAGAAGGTTATTTGAATGGGTTGTCTCTGATTTTAGGAAAATGGAGGATGTTGGTTTTTTAGATGGCATGATGCACCATTACCCAATAGGGAAAACCATATAATAAATGGTTTGCTAAAAATAATTGCACGAATAGAGAGGGATTTGGCTACGATGAATGAGCGGGGATGGGAGATAAAGCTGGCTACAAAGAATCAGAGGCAACATGGGAAGAGAAAGTGAAGGAAATGCTGTTTTATCTTGTGTGTTGTTATTACTCTGTTTTTGTTTGTAATTTTATTACTGAAGTAGTGCCTTATTAAACATACCCTTTTGTAATTCTGGAACGGTTGGAGTTAATGTCATGGACTAATTTTCTTCTTTTTCCTCCATTGTTTAATTGTGATTGTAACAAAATTGTTTTCCTATGATGGTTCTTCTGTGGTCATATGGAATAAGAAAATGTCAGAATATCTCCAAGCTGGTGATTATTGGATGGTAATTGATTGTACAGGTGATTAGTAGTCATGGTTTTGGCTGCTGCTGCTGGTACAGGTGATCAAAGGTTGGGGCAACTCTTTCGCCTGGAAAGTGTTTGCCAGAATGGATGAACTGGATTTAATTTCATGGAACTCGATGAAACATTTTGGACCTGGATTTATTTGCCAGCAGTGGTATTTTTGATATGTTATGCTATAGTTTCGTGTTAACTGCTCATAACTTTTGTATATAGTGTTTATGTTTACACATGAATGGCCACACGGGTTTTTATTTTAGTACTTGTTTATATCCACTCAACATAAGTAATAAATTCAATCTAAAATACTTGAAGATATTTGGGTAATGAAGGAGTAAATTTTTCTCTTAAGTCAGTTGCACACAATTTTTTTTATTGGACTATATAGACATTCAATTAACCAATTCGATGGCTTGTTTTTGGTTTAAAAGTATTATAGAGAACTCTCCAAACTGGTTATTTGATTTACATTTCTTTGCAAGGTAGCAGTGCCATGATTTTTGGAGTTTTCTCAACTGTTGATTTGAAACTTTTGGTAGATTTGATCTATTTGATATGCCAATGGATAAGTAGTGAAACTTTTATTATTTTTGTGTATATGTAGGGATGATCACGGGGCGGGGCGGCGGGAAATCCCTGAATTTCCCGGCCCCGGCGGGGAATCCCTGAATTTCCCCCCCGTGGGGATGGGGATGGGGGGGAAATCCCCGTTATAAAATCAGGGGCAGGGACGGGAAATGGGGTATCCGCCCCGCGGGGCGGGATAATCGAATATAATCAATTATCACACTAAAAAAAATACAATTGAATACAATGTAGTCATTCATCAAGTGAATACATTGTGTTAAGATTTGTTTTGTCATGTATATGATGTATTCGATTTTATTTTGACATTCACTTTAAGTTTTTATTTTCCTTTCAATTTTTTTTTGGGATGCTTCGTGTTAATTCAATAAATTAGATCAAATATAATTACACTAGACAATTCGATAATTTGATAAGTGAAAGAAAGCTCTCAAGGAATATGTATTTTTACTTTTGCCCAATCTCCGTATACAAATTTTGAAAATTGTGTTGGCTATTTGATCAATCATCCTTCACAACGTATTCATTGCATGCCTATAACTATATCCCTATTAGGTCCAATTGCAAGGTGGGAATTTTAATTTAATTTTAAATTTGATGGAAATAATCAATATTAAAAAAAGTAAATAAATAAATTTAAAATTTATAAAAAATAAAAAGAAAAAATTTATTTTTGAAAATAAGAGGTGCTATTCAATTAAAATAAGATTGAATTTGAGTTTGATTTGGATAATTGAACACAGTTTATTTAGTTTGGATAAAAATAAATATAATATATTTAGTTTAGTAAAAATGAATTTAGTTTTTTTTTGGTAAAAGTGAATATAGTGTATTAAATTTAGATAAAAGTAAATTGAATGCATTTAATTTGACTAAAAATGAATGCAATATATTTAGTTTACATTTAGGCAATTAGCTAGAGATAGACTTTTAGCGATGCTGGTACAGGAAAGTGCAATGGCAAATACAACATTATCTTAGAAGAAATAGCTAGCAAATAATCAAAGATTGACAGTAATATACACAAGAATCTAATAGGTGACAGCAATATATAGGTGTGAACAGCATAAATTTTTACAACAATATTCAGCTGCACTTTTTACATTCAAAAATTCTGAACAATGCAACAGCATTAGTACATAAGTTGCATACACAAACAATATTGTTCTCGGACAACAATATTCAACAGCAATTTTTACATCAAAAATTCTGAATGCAACAGCATTAGTACATCCTGATGCATACAAAAACAATAGCTTCGAACATATAAGCTGCATGATTTCACGTTCATGCATACAAAAACCATTCAATTGCAATTTTTACATCTAAAAATCTTCACGTTAACTATTAGTTTGCGTTGAACTTTGTCCCATTTATACTTGTTTATGCTTAATTGGAGTTAATTTTCTCCTTTTTAAAGGTTCATCAGCTGCATTTAAAGCGATGCTTGATTGTGTTGGTTGACTCACACATTCCTACAGCAAATAGAGTTGAATTGAAGTCAAGAAATAAATTAAATAAATGAATTATACAATAAACTAATAATTTCACTTAATTACCTGAGTACTAACCACTGAGTTTTTTGTCTGAGAACCATGTCTTCTTGCATTTTGGCCAAATTCACCGCATACCCTACATTTTACCTTGATAATGCCTTTTTTAGATAATTTTTGAGTTCCAGTAGATTCACCCGTGCTCACAGATCTCTTTTGAATGGCATTTTTATTTCTCATTTGCTCCAGTTCCTCAAGCTGCTTCCTCCTACACTTAGGCTTTCTCCCTCTTTTCTTTTTCTTAGATTTAGGAGGAATCACTTTAGTTCCATCACTCACTTCAGGCTATAAGTCTATAGGATTTGTTGGATTAATATAATGAGAATAGACTTTCTTAAATGTTTCAACACTATAGTACTCACTCACATAATTATACGGGTCATCATTATTTGCAATGAGACCAGCAACAGCATGTGGACATGGCAACCCTGTCAACTCCCATCTCCTACAAGTACATGTCATCCCAACTACATCAACTATATAGGGCCCCCTAAGACCATTCACCTAGACTTTTGCACCTCCTAATTTTTCGACCTCATAATATCGAGCAGCTTCTGAAATTTTCTTAAGTTTCTTTTCAATCTTCGGACAAATTCTACCTTTGTATTTTTTTATCCAATCACTCTTCTTATACATCCTTTTCATCAACTTAGATTTGACCATTTCTAACATTGTTATAATTGGATAATCTCTATCTTCTAATATGTACCTTCATAATTAATAGACGTCATAATTATTAAATAGTAAAAAAATATGCAATACAACTTGAATATACATAATAATTAATACTTACCTATTGAAGCACTCACATAGGTTATTTAAGAGCATATCACACTTGGACTGTGTCTTGAATAATGATCTAGTCCAACTATGATATGGCCTATCAAGATGTTCCAACCAATTGAATGCATCAGGGTTCTCATTCTTAATAGACATTATAGCCTTTTGAAATTGTGGTGCATTGCTTGCCCTAGCAGCATTCCAAATCATATCTTTTAATGCTTTGCCTTTGAATTTTTCTCTAAAATTTTGATACATATGTCTTACACAATTTCTGTGCTCAGACTTTGGAAAAAGATCTTGAACTGCATTGATAAGACCCTGTAGTGTCCAAGACAACATTTACATAATGCAACAGTATCATACATAACAAATCTTAAATTTGTTGTAACAAAAAAAATGAAATAAATTGTACCTTCTGCCTATCGGACATCCAACAAATCCTACTACTGTCAATAATATCCAAGTCATAAGCCAATGTACATAAAATCCATTTCCATGTCTCCGCTGATTCAGCTCCATCTATGATAGCATATATACTATTGGAAAAATACAATCATCTGGATTTATCCCAACAGCAGTTAATAAATTGCCTCCATATGTCCCCTTAAGCCAACATGCATCGATGCTAATAATAGGCCTGCAACCAGCTTTGAAAGCCTTTTTTAAGGGCCCCAACCAAATATAAAAACCCCTAAATTGGCTTTCTTCCCTCCATATAACTACAATAGTATCTGGGTTAGACTCCATTAGTTCAGCCTGATATCTCAATAATGAAGCATACTGCAAATGCTCATATCCATAGATCCATTTCAAAGCTACGTCCTTGGATCTCCATGCTTTCATTCTTGATATTGTATAACCTAAGTCATCATTCACTTGTTTCCTAATACCATTCAAACTCCAAGTCACATTGGCTCTAAATTTTTCATAATACTTGCTTGCTATCCATTGTGAAGTCATATTTCTACTTTGGAATACCTTAGCACAGGAATGATGGAAATTATAAGTCTTAATCTGAACTGTGGGATCATCCCTGCTAACCTTTGAAGCATATAATCTGAATTTGCACAAGCCATCCTTACACCTACAAATTGACCTCAACTTGTCATTTGTTGGAAACCACAAATCCCACCTATTATTTATGCCCCAATTTCTACACACCCTTTTGAATTGATCAAAATTTTAAAACTTCATTCCATGAAGTATAACAGGATTCTCCATATGTTTTTCTTCATTAAATTTAGGATATTTAACTTTGATATCGGCTTCCTCATCACTATCGACTTTTGAATCTAATTCTTCTGAATCATAGTATTCAGATTCAACTTCAAAATCGACCTCAGCAGCTATGTGAAATTCAACATGATGTTGTCTACTTGCACTGCCAATTGGCTTACCCTCTTATTGGGTATTATTTGTGAATTTACAGCTTCTTGTAAGTCTCGATCATCACCTAGAATGTCGTTATCAGGGTCACTAAAAAAGACATTTTCAGTCTCTACTACCTCATCACTTACTGGCCCTTCTTCACCAATAACAATTTCAACTGCCCAATCCTCACTTCCTGTCCCTTCTTCACTGGCTGCCCCTCAATAATCAACAGTATTAATCAAGTCAAAAATATATATATTATGTCATATAAAAACAACTATACTATTGTGCATTTTCATGTCATAGCATATGCATTTTCATGTCCCTTTCTCACCAACTACTATTGTGCATTTTTATGAACTACTATTGTGCATTTTTATGTCATATATGGCATAAGAACAACTATAATATAGGTTGCTCTCGCTCTACTAGTTAGCTAAACTATAATAAAGCTATTATACTTAATTATGCCTTACATATCTCAAGCTAAAGTCGGATAGAGTTCATTTTTTTAGTGACTGTGTGGGGATTCAGGTACAATAAAGTAAGACTCTAACAGCTTCATATTCGTGGATAGACTAAAATAATTGGGTTTAGTGACATTGTCGAGATTCAGTGAATAATCACTATACAAACTAATTACTCTGGTGGTCCAAATAATCAAGTTTAAGCCATTAATAGAGACTAAAATAATTATTCCTATCAAACATAAACTCAAATAATCAAATTTAACCCATTAAATACCATTTTGTGGTGGTCCCATGTCTTCAATTCTTTGAACAAGATGGGTCATCTCCAACAACCAAACAACTACAACTTGCTTTTACTCCATTAAAGTAATTGAAGCGGGAAAATTCATGCTCCAACTCTCAATATTATATTTAAACCATTTGAAACAAACTATTAAAATGAGAGAGACAGACATAGAGAGAGATTCGAATAGAGAAAGAGATAGATACAGAGAGATTCAAATAAAGAGAGATTCACGTTGACAAGGCACAAGATCGAGATCAGGTAGAGAGCTGGACAACGATGAGATTTACAGTAAATACACACAGATGGAGAGAGGAGAGATCGACAATGGAGATCAACCAAGGCGGTCTGGAAGAGGAGGGCAAGTGAAAAAAGATCGACAAAGGCGATCTGGAAGATGAGGTCAAGTGTAAAAAATTCTTAATTTTTAATCTTTTTTTAACCTTCCACGTAGGCGTAGAGTCACCAAATGACCCTTGTGAGTTCACACGCCATTTGTGAAATTTATACTTACTAGCCATTTTGAATTTTTGGTTACCAAATAATTGTTGACTTACATTTTTGTTACAAATAAAAGTAAAGTGACCATTTTGTTACAAGTCCTAAACTTTAATGACCATGAATGAAATTTTGCCCAAGAAAATGTAGGTCTTTGCAATTAAACGAGTTGGAAGAGATTCAATTATGGGCTTATGAACATGCCAAGAAGTACAAGGAGAACACGAAGAAGTGGCATGATCGTAAAGTCGCCAAGAAGGAATTTGTGCTAGGAATGAAGGTACTTCTTTATGATAGCAGACTGAGGTTGTTTCCTGGGAAGTTGAAATCAAGGTGGAAAGGACCATTTGAGGTTGTCAAAGTCTCTAGCTATGGAGCAGTAACCATCAGACATCCGGAAGAAGGTCATGGGTATGAGTTCAAAGTAAATGGTCACCGATTGAAGCCATATCTCAATTCCAAGTCTGAGGCTGCATCAGTGATCCTCACTTTAGAAGATGATCCATGAAAGCTATAAAAGTCGAGCTGGTGACTTGTTAAACCCAGAACTTTTTTCTTATCCTTGAACTCAATTACTTTTCTTTTTAATTTATCTTTAATTTCTTGCAAGTTTATCATGTTTAGTGTTGTTTATTTTTTCTAGAGAATGGTTATTAGTTGTTGTTGTTAGGTTGATTTCATTGGGGAGAGGACGAGTTTTAATAGGGCAAATTTTTAGTTAGTCACGGCTGAGACAAACAGTCTTAGCCGTGGCGCATTAAAATTTTGAAGAGGCAGAAGGTAGACACGGCTGAGACAAATAGTCTCAACCGTGGCCAATTCCGTGTTTTAGATCCAAAAGAGTGGCACGTCCGAGACAATTAGTCCCAGACATGGCCTTTTTCGTGCCATATTTTAGTTTGAACTCCAGAAGGTAGGCACGGCTGAGACAATTAGTCCCAACCGTAGCATTTAAAAAAAATTTAAAATTTAAAATTTAATAATAATAATAAATAAATTTATAAAAAAAATCACATGGGGGAATTCATTGGGACACTGCAGAGACAATTAGTCCCAGTCATGCCTTTTGTTTCGTTTCAAATCTAGAAGGGTGGCACGGTAGAAAAAAATAGTCCCAACCGTGCCTTTCATTTTATTAAAATGGGGACTTTTGATTTTAACCTTGTCGCGGCTGAGACAATTAGTCCTAGCCATGCCATTTTGTGTAACTGTCGTATTCTTTCATTTTTAAACCGATCTTTGGCCCCTCTTTCTCATTTCTTTAGTTTCCTCTACATTTTCTTCATAACTTCAAGCCTTCTCTCTCCTTTTTTGCTTCCATCCTCACTCTCTCTCTTTAAGAATCAGGTAATTCTCTCTTCTATCTTTTCTTTGTTTTTTGTTTAACTTTTGTTTTGTTTGAGTTATGTTGATTTTTTTCTTTGTTAAATCTTCCTAAGTCTGCGATTTTGTGTTCCTATCCCTATTTCCTTGCCTCTTTCATGTTAAATCTTGGATTTGTGATGCTTGTTTATTTATTTTTGGTTCGTTTTATGCATTCTTGTTTGTTAATTTGTTGCAAAACACATCCACCCACCACCTGTTCGATGAAATGCCAAAGAGAGGTAAGCAAATTTTTTCTGCTTTAATTGTCATAAATTCTTGCTTCTTTTCTTTTAATTTTTGGATGGTTATGATTGCTGGCATGTGTTTGGTTAGTTTCATGCATCCTTGTTTGTATTTTGTTGCCAAACGAAATCCGACCACCAACTGTTCGATAAATTGCCAAAGAGAGATTAAGATAACTTTTTCTGCTTAAATTGTCACAATGTCTTGCTTCTTTAACATTAATTGTTGAATCGGTTATGATTTTTGTCTTGTATTTTGTGAGTATCATGCATTTAGGTCTGGTTATTTCTTGTTTTTGTTGCCAAAACAAATCTGCCCACCACCTATTCGATGAATTGCCCAAGAGAAGCATGAAAGTTTTTCTACTTTGTTGCTTACCCTTGTTTGCCTCACACTCATGCTCAAGAAACATTTGCAATGTTTTTATGCTTCATGAATGGTAGAAAAGATTAATATAGGAGTTGGGCAAATGTGTGTGTTCGGGCCATTTTTGTTGAGTTTTTTGTTGTCCCTAACTCAATTGCATATGCTTTAATTTGTGTTTTGGTTCCAGCATTCTTGTGAGTAGTCCGCTTGTGTTTGTTTATGTTTGTTCCTTATGTTTTAGATAGGTTATTTGTTATATATTTTACTGTTCAAGTGCCTTGTTTTGTCTTTAATGCTTATATGTTGTGTTGTTGTTTTGCAGGTGAAATGGCACCCAAACAATCTCGTACCGACACTGGTGCTTCATCATCTGCCCCTCAAGGGTCCTCAAAGGTTAAGGTTCCAGCATGGGTTCCCATAGAATTTACGGATTGGTGGACTCTCTTTTGCAAGCAAGAGTATCTAGCCACCCCTCGCCTCAATATAGAACTTATGATGGAGTTGGGCTTCAAGAATTAATTGGACAGATTATTTAATGGTGTAGGCTAGAAAGCTTTCTACGAACGGAATGAAAAGGTATACCCTCACTTAGTCCGTGATTTTTTTAGCACAGTTAATTTTAGAATTGGAGTGGATAGCTATGATGATCCAGGCCATGTGAGTTTTTGGCTCGATGGCAGTCCGTATCAGATGACTTTTAATGCATTTTCTAAGGTCTTGGGTTTTGATCAACATGTTGTCCGGGACAATACTCATCTAAACAAACAGGAAATCTGGATGGGAGTTTGTGATCCCGAGGATCCTACATACTTTAACCCCAAGAACACAAAGGCGCATCACCTGAGAGATCACCCATTGAGGATTATGCATCGATATTTGGCCTTGGCTTTCTTTACCCATCTTGAAGGGCACGGTAATGTAAATGCAAGCGAGGCTACCATTCTTTATGCGATGCATAATGGTATTAGGCTGAATGGGTCATCATTCATTGCCCAGAAAGTTTTGGATTTGCGCTCATTCCCAAAGAGGGATTCGAAGCTAGCAATGGGAGGGTTCGTAACCACTTTAGCCCGTTTTCTTAACCATACGAGATTGGGTGCTGTAGTTGACAAGCTTATGATCATTGATTGAAAAATGCAACGGAATATCGTTGTCCTGATTGATGACCCTTGCCTTCCAAGGCAAGGACGTTTGGTGGTTTCGGATCGGGCTTTATATAGAGCAGTTGTACATAAGGGAGCCATAGAATTGGAGCGACCTGAAGCTGAAGCATCATTTTTATCCACTAAGCAGTACACTACTCTTAATACCTTCCTTCATCACTAATTTAAAATTTTCCAAGACACCCCTCTGCCACCATTGAAGGTCCAAAACTAGGTTTTTATGTACATTTTGTTAAAATAGTTGGCAATAAAAGGCTACCAACTAACTCACAGATGAGACAGATGGCTAAGACGGGATGGAAAAGGAGACTCTGTGATGTCTCATCGGTTGGTGTGACTAACAAACATCTGTTGGGGTCTTATTCCCATCTATCACTTGACAAATAGGTAGAAAGATAGGCAGAAAGCACAGATGATGAAACAAAGCCTATTTCTCATCTAACTATGCATAACCTATTCCCTAATCATGCTAGATCTAATTCTAAAGCATTAAAATTTATTTAAATCATGCAATAATATTAAAATAACATGAAAAATATAATATTGATCAAGAAAATATTCATGCATCAATGGAGAAGGAAATTCTAAAAACATACCATTATACTCATAAATGACATTCAAAACATATTTATAAAAGGTAAAAATAAATTACTGAAATAACAACAAATTGAATAACAATAAAGCATGATATTATGGCATAAACATTAAACAAAAATAAAACTCCACATGCATATTTATTCCATGACAAAAGGAAAGAGGCTAGACCTAAAATATTACCCTTAAAAAGAGTTTCTATAACATTGGAAGTCACTCTTGTGAGGCCTCAATATACACTCTAGTAGGAATTGAGTATGCCTAGGGGGCATTATGAAGGTGATACAAAGAGATATGTGTTTAAAGAGTAGGAAAGGACCTAGAAGGAATTAAATCTAGAGTCAAGGGTATTTTGGTAATTTCACTTTAATGCATGCACATGCACAACTAAAAAGGCATGATGAAGGGATTTAAATGAAAAAGAGGAAATATTTTAGGGAGGAAATGAGAAATTAAAAATAATGAGGGAACAAGAAGTAATTTACCTAGGACCCACAAATGGACCAATAGGATGAAGCCACCTAGCTTTCTCTAGAATTCTTATGAGAAAGGAAGAAAGATCAAGACATAAAAGAGAGAAGAGGGCCAACCACTTTAAGTCCAAAATTCATAAATTCTCTCCAAGAATTCCACCATTTCCACCACAAAATAATACCTCAATTTCACCTACATGGTTTGAGAGAAGAGAGAATTTAAGGTTTAGCTATTTTTAAGGTAATAATTCTCTTTATTTTACTTCTCTTTTGTTCTATATAATAGGGAATAAAATTGATGGATTAAATAGATATTCATATGTGTGATTTTTATCATGAAGAGGGAGAAAACAGCAAGAAGAAGGAAAAGGTGGTAAAAAGGAGCTAAAGTAGCATTTAGGGCATATTTTGAGGTATGGGAACTCTTCACATTCTTGCATATGCTTATTTGTGTAACAATGATTAGGAATGATATATTTGACATGTTGATAGAGTAGAAACATGGTTGTGATGTTTATATGTACATGGGAGAGGAAATATAGTAAGAAATTTGAAGATAGGTAAATTCTATTCTAGGTTTCACTTGACCCAATAGGACTGTTTTGCTTATAATTTGATTTTTAAAGCTTCAAATTAAGTAATTCTAGCTAAGAGTAAACTAGAATTACAAACCTAAATTTCTTATAAAGAATTAGAAGAATGATTCTACTAATAAAAATGTCAAAATTTAGCTTGAAATCTGGTAATGCCTACTGCCCTATCATTGGGAGTAGTCTACAATATTTTATGTATATCTTGAGATTTAAAAGCTCAAATGGAGTGATTTTTAATGATTGGAAAACTAAAGACATCAAGTAACAAATGTTAGTGTAAGCTCTAGCCCCAATACATTGTAATAAAACACTTTGGTTAATAAATGAGGCATTTGTTTTATCTATTGTATTCCTGTGCATATCAATTGATAGAACTATCCAAGAATGTTGTTTCAGTTTAAGTTATCATGTGTGAGGCACATGGTTGTAAGACCTTGAAACAAATGATACTTCATTCTAAATATCCCTAGTCAGACATTGTTATGGGAATAACAATGAATTAAGACTAGTATGCTCTCTCTAATAAGTTGAGTTCTGTCTTACAGATCATAAGGACAAGAGTGTTAATCAGAGATCATAGATGCATGTTAAAGAACATGGTATCTAGATTCGATCCACTCATGAGAACACTACATGGTATAAGTCATAAGTGTTTCTCATATGCAAGTTTTGTATAAGAGTTCTTAGACCTAAAATCTCTATGAAACTCTTTATGAATTACTGTGTGCTTTGACATACACCTAATGTGCTCGTAATAGAGTGACAAGTATGGGTATGCTTGGGTATGCATTGATTCATGTTAGAGAGCATGAGAGAAGTGAAGGGATTACTCCTCTCTATAAGATAGAAAATATCATCAGCCACTTGATCAGTGAACTGAGAAATGTATGGCATTAGGTCACTAAATGCCATATGCATTTTCATTTAATTTGGAATGCTATAATATCTTGCTAGAGAATATATATAGCCTTTGAATTAATTCATTAATTCATTGCCAACATTAAATGGACCTATAGGATCGCACACAAAGCATTGGGCTTAAAATATTTAAATAAAGTATTGGGCATTAATTTGGGCTTTTAATTAAAGTCAAATTAATGTATGTAATGGCCGAAATTCCAAGATAAAAACCAAGGAATTTCGGCACATGTTTATTATTTATATTAAGTGATTTTATTTAATTAAATGTCTTGTGTCTTATTTCAAATTTGAATTTTAAATTCAAAGGAGTTTAAATCAATATATATTACTCATTTTTAGGAAGTGATTGAAGTTGAATTAATTATCTTGAGATGGTAAAATTCAGATCAAACACTTGCCAAAAGATAAGGATATATATATGAAAAGAAATGAAACCCTAGTTCCCTAGGTTTGGCGTGAATTCCTCTCTCTCTCTCACAAAATTCTTTTGGCCAATTTTCACAAGGAGAAAGGATTGTTCCTCATTCTCTTGTGTTCTTGGATAGTAATAGCAACCTAAGAGAAGTACAAAATCAAATTTTGTAGCTTCAAACCATAGCCATTACACAATACTGTAAAAGAGAGCTAGCAATCTCGATTTTAAGCCGTCGGTGTAATTGTGTGTGTGAGAATATAGGGAGTGGTGTAAAAGGATGTTCCTTGGCATTGGTGATCAAGATCTAAGGCGGATAAAGTTATCTTAGTTGCTGGTCATCACCAAATTCAAGATTTAAAATGCATCTAAAGTTTTAAGTTTTAAAACCCTAAAATTGCATGTTTTCGATTCTTGTTATGGAATTGTATGGCATGTATGATCAAATTTTATTGTTATCCGTTGCGTGATCTTTATGTGCATACCATGACATATTCCATCAACAAAAGCATAGAAGACCATTTAGTCTGAATCTAGCTAGAAATAAGTCAAAAATGCAAAACAAAATGAACTAGGGAAGTTGTCCTGTCACGAGTCGACACCCTTGGCCTCTATAACAAGTCAACACCACCCGTACCAAGTTAGCACAAATCGAAACCTCTCTTCCTTACTTTTTAAACACTAACCTTCTAGTCTAAAGTTAATAAATACATTTTAAACATGAATTATGATAAAATGACCTACAAATAAACTATATTATTATTGAATTCTAACAATGTAATTGAACTTAAGTGAATATATGATTAATAATTAGTTAACACCTTGATTGGATCCCTATAAATATAAACATAGATGAACATATATATGCATACATACATACATACATACATACATACATATATAAATATATATATATATATTAATTAATTAATTAAGATGTTTCAATTAAGTGATGCATACGTGTATATATGTTTATATTCATAAGAACAAACGTTAATGTTCAATGCCACACTTTTATGATCACTTGTGGATACTTGTATATGCCTAAATGTATACTGTGATAAATTGAACATGATGAATGGGACAAGGTGAGAATTGATTTAATGTCTGCGTCTATGTTTAGATTGTGGATAGATAGGCATGCCTATAATAGTATATTACAGTTGTCATAGTCTCAACCCCATTTGGGTTATAATATAGTATTGGCTTCGTTTGGGTCATAGAGCCGACACTGTTTAGGTTCGTATGACCGGTCCATAGTATAGTATTGACCTTATTTAGGTCCTTATGACCAATACCCATAGGTATCTTAATCTGTACCTTCTGGTACTTTAGTATAACTTGTTATCCACATCCTGAGAAAGATGCAGGCATGTTATAAGAAATAATTGACACATTGTTACAAGAGGCATAAAAATGTAATGATTATGTGTAATACATACTAAATTAAGCTTATATTATATGTATGCATGCTTGGCTTTATAGAGAGTTTAATCATATCTAGGTAAATATATAAGTTAAAGGAAATATAATTGAATGGAAAGAAAGAGTAAATTAATATCTGAGTGAAACTGGTAGTGAGGACATTTGTAAGCTTGAACACATTTTTCCTAAATTACTTTGTTTATGAAGCACATATATGTATAATCATATGTATGCATGTGTTGTGACAACTTGCATGATGAGTCATCCTCATGCTTAAGTTCCCCACTAAGTTTGTTAGCTTAGCATAGGTTTTATCCATGTAGGTTCAGGTGAAGGAAGCAATTTTCAAGAATAATATGCATCTCCAGAGGCAAGCACAAGAAGAAGAATTTAGGGTTTTAAGGTTTAAGTTTTGTTGTAACATTTGGGATAAATATGTATATATAATTATAAGATGTATGTAAGCTAACAGTTATGTAAAAATATTCTAGACTTGTAAACAAATGCAATATTACTATCTGGTATTTATGAATATCCTGCTTAAGGAATGTATTTGTATAGTACATAGGTAAGCAATCGAATTTCCTATTAAGCATGAAATCTGACACATGTGATTGAGTTAGAGACTAGGGTATTACATATAATATACAGACTTGATAGATTCTTTGATAATGGATGCAAAACATGGATAATTTGATTATGTTTACTATTAATATGGTATGTATTGTAATAGAAAAGGCCCTTAGAAGGAGCATTACAGCTCTCTAAACTCCAAATCTAATAATCTTCTTATTAACAAAAGAATCAAAACATTTTAGTGTTTGTGTGTGAGGAAGAAAGTGAGAAAAGAGTTATTATACCCAAGAGTAGAAAATTATATTTTTCTTTCTCAAGAATGTAGCCACTTCCCTCTAAGAAATTTGAATGATCTCCCTCCCCCCACAAAAAAAACTAGGGTTTTTTGCTTTAAATATGAAGAGAGTTTGAAACCTTTTCAAATTAGAAAACCCTAAAAATCCTCCCTCAAATCTATTTGGAATATGATCATTTAAAACTAGATTTTTTAACAGGTTTGGAAAACATGGGAATATGCTATAAAAACCCTATAAATGGGCATCTGTGGACAATATTTTTTGAAATCCCAAAATTGCCCTTGAAATCCTAACCTAGTGACCACTAAGCATGACTCAGTGATAGATGAGCATCTATCATTGAACCATAGACTAATCAGGATGGCCAAGATAGGTCATCTGCCATGAGATAGCTAGGAGAAGAAAACAGCCACAAATGGCTATTTGTCATGGCAAAAGGGTGAATTTTCAAAGTTTAAGTCCTGTTTTCAAAACCCCAAGAAAATAAGGATAAACTCACAAAAAAACATTGTAGAAAATTGTGAAAATCATGGATAGAACCCAGAGTTTGCGCTTTCCATTTGAAATTTAAATTTTTCTTCATCATCGAATAACTTCGATCTGACCTACCTCAGGACCCGGTATCTATATAAACAAGTATATAAAAATTGTAAGACTTACCTTGTACAAGAATGTATATAAAGTATATTGATATATATAAATTTTGAACTACATAGTTCGATATGCTAATGCATGATATAGTGTGTAGTTGAATTTATCACTTAATTAGTTATAAGTCTTTGGTAGCTAAGGTTGTGTAAATGGTCGATTCGATTTAGTTTTGGATCGAACCAAATAAATCAAAGTTGAATTTCATGAAAAAAAAAACTGAACTGCAAACTGAAATATATAAAATCAAAATCGAATAGACCGAATTAATTTCAGTGGATTCAGTTTGGTCTATTTGGTTCTGGGTCAATATGGGCTTCTTTTTTATTGCACTTTTAACCTATATGAATTCATAAACTAAATTAACTTATATTCACTAGAATAAAACTATTTAAAATAACTAAAATAAAAATAATGTACATAAATGTATTGTATTATGTCCCTAGTAAATATTAGTCAAAATTAACTTCTGATACATAGCATTGCAACAAATCTAATTTGGGCCACCTAAACTCACATTCCATACAAACAAACAATGACTAAAAATATTCAACTAAGCTTAGAAAACACAATAAATTGAAAGGTGCAAAAATATTTTACCTTATCAAAAATTGACTCTATATGCATTTTTTGAAAATTTTCAAATAAAAAATTAAATAATAATTTTTAATAAGAACTAAGTTAAATAATTAAAACAAAAATCTAAGATTATATATATTTGGATCACATCATCTTCTCCAATTACTCTTTCAAGTTCATCTAATTAAAAAATCCAATCTTTAGTACAAATGAGGGCTTGTACAATTTTAGGAGTTAATGAACTTCTAAATGCATTAAGTAGTGTTCCATCAAAGCTAAATGTAGCTTTTAAAGGCACAGTAGAAATGGAACAGCCAACACATCGTGAACTATCTTGTTGAGAATATAAAATATAAGGCTATTTACTTTCTACCATTCCCAAATATCAAAATTCCCTTTATCATTATACTCAATTTGCTCATTTAAATACCTATCAATATTAGTCCTCTTACTTGAATTCTTACCTGGGACTTCATTCTTATATTATGATTCAACAATTCTTTTAACTTTTCAGTTTCATCCAATTGCTTAAGAGTTTCATAGGCTCTTTTTGGTTTGAACTTGAACTTGAATCTTTATCTTTGCATTCTTCATACAATTTGTCGAACAAATCTTTGATTTTAAATGCCATCGCCCACCATTTTTTGACCCAAACATCCTTTTGAAAGAAAATATAAGCCATTGAGCTTATATAAAGGATCTAAAACAATGCCAAGATAAATTACATGGTTAACTTTCATTAAATCTCCCCAATACTTATCATACTTCACATTCATTTTTGTAGCCATCATTTAGGGGTGTGCATCGGTCGGGTTCACCAAACCCGATTAACCCGAAATCCAAAATTCTTGTATTTCCCTCACTCGACCCTACCCTATATAAATATCGGGCCCCTACCCGATTAACCCCCTTTTTTTCGGGCCCTGACCCGAATAACCCATTTAACCCGAATTTTATTTTTTTTAATTTACATATTTAAATTAAAATCCAAAATTAATACAAATAAATAATATTAAATGCCATAAAAATATTTTAAAAATACAAAAAACTAACAATTTCAAAATTACATTAAATATATATTATATATTAATTAATATTGTAGAGAAATTAATTTATTTATTTATTTAAAAAATTAGGTTGTTCGATCGGGTTCAGGTTAGTCGGGTTTTCATCTGACCCGAACCCAAAATATACCTAATATCAAAAATCGAACCGACCCTATTAACCCGATTAACCCTACCCAAATTGATCGGTTCGATTAGGGTTGGTCGGGTCGATTCGATTTTTGCACACCCCTAGCCATCAATGACAACTCAAAGTAACTAATTTTTTCCACTCTTCTAACAAACGATACATCATTTAAAGTTCATAAAAAAAAAAAGCATTGCATGTCACATATTCAAAACTAGGTATTTTTAAAGTAAGCTTATGAAAATGGTGCACAAAAGTGAGCATTCTTCTCACATCATCCCAATCACTTTCATTAGGCATACCCGATCACTCATTTTCTCCTTGCAAATCAATTCTAAAGTAGGGCTCTACATCATCTAACCATTTGAAAACCTTTTCAAAATTTTGGGTTGTGTCTAACATAAGATAAGCAGAGTTCCACCTAGTTGGCATATCAAGAGACAACATCTGCATACACTGAATTTTTTAATACTCATAAATTTCTTTGAACATTCTAATTCTTCTACAAGATGACCTCATATAATGCACAACTACCCTAACCCTTTTAACTAAATTTCCTATTTCTTTCAAGCCATCTTGCACAATCAAATTAACTATACGAGCAACACATCTCATATGTAACCAAGACATATTTCTTTATAAAACTAGTGATTATATGATGCGATTAAATGATAGTTATAAGCCCACTATACATATTAATATCCAAAGATGTAGTAAAATTGTTTATTAAATGCCTCCAATCAATTGTTAGACATTTTTATGATAACAATAGTCCAATCTTATTTTTATATAGGGATAGTATTTTTTGAAGCAATGCTTATATGTATTATGCTAATGAAAATCATAAAATCCTTCCATTCATTGCATTTTGATTAAATAGTTTTCCTAATATCAAGGGAAGAAAATAAACAACTGAAAAATAAAATAATAAATACATTATGTATAATTTAGATCTTCATATCATGAACCTAAATTTTAAAAGATTATGTAATGCTAATGTATTTGTTGGTGTGTAAAGATTTATTAAATCTCATATGTATTAGTTACAAGTGCTCCAATTTAAGGTAATGTCCTAGCAGGACAATTTGCCTTGTAAGGTAAATTATTCGGTTTTAAATAAAAATAAAATTTTTGAATAGCAAGAAGCAAATAAATTCAGATGGCCATATTACGAAGACATGTCCTCCTAAAGAGACCCATGACATAAGTAATTTTAAAACTCTAGAAGTGGTTCAGTACCTGAAATTAATCAAGAGATCTCAATATATTTGTCATTGAAAGAAATTGAAAAAGATAAAGTACTGAAAACATTTCTCATAAAAATTGTTGATGTTGATATTTTCAACATAGTGAAGATCTTAAAATTAAATTTGTAAAAAAAATATAGATATTAATTGTATTCAATTCTATAAATATGAATTTTTGAACCTGTAGTTCAAATATTGAAAAATATGATGCCAATAGGGAACACGTGATATTCATACAATATACAATGAAATCATAAAATATGACTTGTTTCATAACATTTATTGCAATGATATATATATATATATATATATATATATATATATATATATATATATATATATATATATATATATATATATATATATATATATATATATAATCAATCTGGCAATATATTAGTATGTAACTAATTGATACTATTTACTTATTTGATACTAAAATTATATAAAATTTCTAAAGGATTTATCATGCTTAAAGCCTATAAATATTTCTGAAAATTTTTATTTAATATAAAATATACATTAAATTTTATGTGTATAATTTTGAAGTATTATAATATTACCTATTATCTTGATTTATTTATGATTTAAATTGTTATTGAAACTCTTGAAAAGTTTAAAATACTTTATCAAACCTTAGAAATTAAAATTGTCTTTAACTTGAAAATCGAATACTATTTAACAATATGATTATATACTTATAAATTATCTTCTATATAGTACTCTAATAGTTGTAAAGTCACTACAGTATTCTATAATCATATATTATTGCTATTGATTAGGACTAAGCAAAGAAAAAAAATCAAAAAAATAGTTGACTGAAAAATCGATCTGAAACCGAATCAATTTTTTCAATTAATAACCAAACCAGTCAGACCATTATGGTTTATAGAAATTAGTAAATTCAGTTACCGATTTTGGTTTCAATCCATATTCATAAAAAAATCATCGATTTCTATTAACTAACCAATTTTTATATTACTAAACTAAAAGGAAAGGAAAAAAACCTAGTTCTCATTCTTTAGCCTCTCAGTCTCATTTTCACGAATCTCGCCCCTTTCTTTCCTTCCCAGTTCTCTGCTCGATCAGATCTCACCATCACCGAACTTGTGACTATCAGTCTCCCCATCAACAGCCTGATCAACATCAGAACTCACCCGAGAAAGGTAGATTTATTTTCGATTATCAATTTTTTTTGTTCCTTCATTTTGTCCTCTATCAAAGAAAGTTGTGAAGGGAATTTTTTCTATTTCTTAATATCCAACAGATGAATCTCCTTGATATGCATTTAATTAATAGTTATATCATTCCTCTGTATGAGATAGGATTTGTTTTTTGAATTAAGTAGCTTGACATGTGAATCATATCTAAATATCAATTTCTTTTTTTTTATCACAAAAATTATTTATTTGAGTTTTTCAGACCCAGCTTTGAAAGGCTTTAAGCATGCATTGAACTCGGACGCTGCGGGCTTAGTGTTTGTGATTTATGAGAAAATTCAATTAAAAAGATTTTATTTTATTTATGATGGAATTGAGATTGATTTTCTTTTATTTTATTCATAATCAATGCCCTTATCTTTGTCAAGTTTTGGACACATCTACTGTAAGCTTTAGTGCCATCTTATCATGCCTCTGATATTTTAATCTATACTTAAAATATTTGTGTTCTCTGCGGAATCTTTGTGGTTGGTGTTCTCTGCTACTCATCTATATTATCCCGATAACATGTTAAGATGTATTGTTCGGTTAGGCTTTTATGTCATGTTCATGTTGCTTTCTTGTGTATAGTAAAGTGCTATTAATAATGGTGCTATATTAATTTTTCAAATTTAAGAAAAAGTCTTTGTTAATTAATATTGAAATGGCAATGGTCACTTAAACTAATTTGCGTCTCAACTTCAAATTATCGTGAATGAAGCTCTTCTGCTTTAAAAATTCTACGTTTTTTTAATTGAATCCAAAAAATAAATTTCGTACGCAAAATTTATGATAAAGTTTTTTTATAGCTTTGCTAGGTAACAATGTCAAAGTGTATATATTCCTCTGCATTTAATTAAGCAACAACTTTTTAAATTATGTTTTGTTTCTTGAATTCCAGCTACTTTCTTGTAGACATTACAAGTAAAGAAGAAAAGGATGCTTTAATGCTTTGAAATTTTGAATTCCAGCTATGAAATCAGCTAATAATACATGTGAATGTGAATGAAAAAAGAAAATATTTTAATATGGAATGAGATGATACATATTTTTCTCACTATTTTTTACTAAAATTTAATTGAAACCTGCCAACCACCAATTTAGGTTTATCTAAAGTATGGTTGACCTTTAGTATCTCCAAGTGTTGTCCATTTAAACTCCTAGTAGCTTTAAGGCATGAACATTATCTTAATTAGCAAAACTGTATTGTTTTTCATTTTAAGTCAAATAATATAATAATAATAATAATCATTTGTCATCATCTCATAATTGCCTTCATCATCCAGTGCTTATGACTGTAAGCATAGTTCAATTGATAATCTCTGTGACTATAAAACTTTTTGTCTTTTTTTTTTGCTCCTATCTGATGACCATCTAGAGTCAGAAGACCAGCTTATTTTGTTTCTCTGCATATTTTGTTTATTTAATCGTAATTTTTTGTTGCTTTTTCATTGCTCAATATTCACTTCTCACCTTCTTAGTTTATTTGTTCTAATAACAGAATAAGAATAGAAATGAGCATTAATGTGTCAATTCTACAAATGAATTGCTATTACAGCATGCTTTTTTCTGGAAAAACAGACTTAAATAATATTATTTTGCTTAAAGTTATTCTCTATGAGCTCTAGTCGGTAATTAAATTGTCATTGAACTATTAGCAACTCACGCTATATTTTTAGATTCTCATTTCATGTAATTTTAGTACTTGAATTTTTTTTTTCTTTTGAGTAACACTTCATGTTTTTGTATTGTTTAGCATCCTTGGAGAATTTATCAAGTACTGCTGAAAATTTCATGGCCAATAGTGATACAGTTGACCATAATGTAATTTAAGTTGATAACTAGGGAGTTGATTATGCAATCTGACATTGGAACTAGTTTGTATTTTTAATTTAATTTTCTTACGAAACTAGTTTGAACATTATATGTTTATTTTGTAATTTTAATATTCTAAATACTTTGAATATTTTAAGTTTTTGTTTGTCTTTTGAACGGTATGTTAAGTTATACTTGGTATATAATTTTTATTTTTAAGTACCTTCAACATTTTAACTTTTTTTATGATTGCATTTATAATTATAGTGGTTAACCGAATCAAAAAAATCAAAATCAATGAATTGGTTAACTGATTACAATGGACTGGTTAATGGTTAATGTGTTGTAAAAACCGATATTAATGGACTGATTTTTTTTTTATTTTTTATTCATGAACTGATTAATCGGTTCATAATCATTCCTACTATTGATACACTATGTAATCATGCATTATAAGGTAATTGTTAAATTTTTACTTAAAATAACATGTTTTAAAGATTCTAGTTCTCTATATAATTATATATGTTTTATTTAAATAATTTTATTATTTTCATTTATTTTTTAAGTAATACTTTAAAAATATTTGAAATAAATTACTAAATGCATTTATTTGTTATAACTATTATATGATTATGTAGTATACGTAACATGAAAATTTTATTACATTTGTTTCATTCTCTGAAGTGGATGAAACAACATAGAATTATAGTCATAGAAATAGTATTTTTAAGAAAAGATAATTATTATTTATTTATTATTAATTTTCATCACAAGAAGTTATTGATAATTATGAGAAAAAACAAGAATGGTTAAGAAAACTATTTGAAAATGAATAACTTATTAACTATATGATATGAAAGTACAATGGTCATGTATCCATTGTACATATGATCATATTATTAATTTTTATAAATTTTCCATCTAAAAGAAATGAAAGATGTAAACATGAACTTGTACATGCTTATAAAGGTACAATATGTATTTTTATGAAATAAATTTTATTTGTTATTTTGCAGTTCATGCATAATACATATAAAAGGCATACGATTAGCATATCCAAAATATATTTTAACAATCTAAAAGATATATGGCTTTAGTTAAAAAAACAAATAAATCTTATAATATTGCATATTGGAATTCTACCTGCACAAATTCAAAACTGCATGCTGATATTATTATAAGATGAAGAAAAATACACACTGTACTCTTTTTCCCTTAACTAAAGTTTTTTTCATAAAGTTTTCTTGTTAAGATTTATAACGAGGCATGGTAGTATTGATGGACATTCAAAGGCAAGTATGTACTATAAAATCCCATGAATTATAAATGTCCATAACTCATAAGATTGATAGCATGGCTTATAAAGAGGGAAAGCTAAACAATCATTGTCGATAAACTACAAAAAAATGCAAAATAACGACGAAAATTAGCAAAAATAATGAAATTCGTGACTAAATGAACCATATAGCAACAATATTGCGACCAAAAATAATTTTCATCGCAAATATTGATAGAATTGGTAGAAAAATAAATATTGCGACAATTTAGCAAGAACAAAACCTTGTTGTTGCCAATATTGAACACCAAAATTTTGGCACAAATAATTGCGATGACTAAAGCAAATTTAGTGATGACTAAAGCTCTCGCTAATTTAGTGAGAACTAAAGTTGTCACCAATTTAGCTAGGCAAATGTCCTCACTAATGCTTCATTCAGGCACAGTGAATGAATTAGCGAGGACATAAGTCGTTGCCAATTTAACAAGAGCTGAAGTTGTTGCCAATTTAGCAAGAACTAAAGTTATCTCCAATTTAGCGAGAGTGAAAATAGTTGCTAAATGATCAAACTTTATTTCAAACAACCAAGTAAACATTAGCAAGGGAAACTGTCATCGTTAAATTAGCGAGAAAGATTATTGTCACTAAATTATCAAATATTACTGCATACAATTAGGTGAATAAGTGTGCACCTAATTTATATTCATATAGTGACAAAAAAATTCTAGCTAAATTAGCAATGGTACTGTCCTCACTAAATAGCGATAGCATATGTTATCGCTAAAATAGTGACGGTAACATTCTCGTTAAATAGCTACGGTATATGTTATCTTCCTGAAATAGCGACAAAAATATTGCCGCTAATAGCTAATTTAGCTTGGTTATTTAGCATAGCAAAATTAGCTAAAATAGTTGCCCCAAGCCAAAATTAATTAATTAATTATAACTATTTTTAATTATACGATTTTCATTCTTAATATTTAAATTTTATTTACATTTAATAGGCCTAACATTTAGTCTAACTAATTTCGCTAGAATAGTTTTTAAAGCAAAAATTAGGTAGTTAGCTAGAACTTTGTCCTACCTATTTTTATATGATTTTGATCCTCAATATTTAAATTTCTTTTACCTTTGTTCTACCAACTAATTTCTTCACAAAGCCACTATGAAATTCATTTTTCAAGAAACATATGCATCAATTGGATGAATATTAAGTATGATTCATTGTATTTTGAGCCAAAGTACCAATAATATTATATTTTTTTGCTTCACTAAATTTTTAACCTACTGGATTTTTTAGCAACGTTTTAATGATTCATATTCATAATATATAGTCATCCAAGAGAAGTTATTGTAATAAATAGCAAGTAAATGGATGACTATTGAAATCGGTCACTTTTTTTAATTCTAATAGAAGTCTACTTATTTAATTTTGTATCTATAAATACATCGATATAGTTGTTCGGTTGATATATAGAAAAGAGCATAAAATTTTCTATCTTTATTTATTTACAACAATTCCAACTTTATCCTTATTATTATCAACACTACATCTAATAAGTCCTTTAATATTTTTCTTTTTTCACGCTTATTTTTATCTTTGTTGAACAAAAACTTGGACCACATATTTTATGACTATGGAGCATTAATTTTCTTTCCATTATCCTCATTATTTATCTTTTTGAATTTTTAGGCCCTATTTACTTGTAGAAAACAAGGCCTGTTTTCTAAAAAAAATTTCTGTAAAAAATAGAAAACGGAGATGTATGTTCACTTGATTAAATTTTTCCAAATTGAAAATAGAAAATAATTTTTTCAATTTTCTAAAATATAAAACGATTTAGAAAACAATTTTAGGATGTTTTCCACTGTTTTCCTTTTCCAGGGAAAACACGACATAAATATCGGGAACGACGTTAAATACACGATCTTCAGATCCTATCCATCTCAAACTCTATTTTTTCCTCTTCCTACTCTCCTCACGTTTACTTTTTAGATATCAAAATTGATTTCTCCCGGCATATCTCAACTAAATTTGATTTCAAAATCTTAACAAAAGAGATTTGATTGGTTATTTCTATTTAAATTGAATTTTAGATTGCTACCATGGTTATTCTCAAAGAAGATTGCCTTTCTTCCTCTTCTCAATGTGAGCAACTGCCAAATTCAGCTAGGTAGTGTATTTTTAGCTGAAATTTCATTTGCTTTGGATGTTGGGGTTGGGCTGCGATTCTGTTTAAAGAGGTAAAGGGAAAAACTAATTTATGTTTAATTGAAATTTTAACTTATTAATGGTCTGATTTGGTGTCATCAAGGGTGACTGATTTGGTGGCCATGATCAACGAGTAAGGCAATAAATCATCGAGTTTGAAAACTGAGATCCCCTGTTTATCTGAGAATTGCAGACTTTCTAAGCAAGGTAGGTCTCTTCGCTTTAATCTATGGTTTTTTTTAAGTTTTCTGGCTGACCTTGAGTCTTCTTTCCTTCGTTTGGAGATTTGGGTAGTTTACCTTGAATGATCCATTTTTTTTGTTTAACTTAAATTCCCTATTTCATTTCTTATTTGCTGGCCATACTGGTTTTGTTTTGTTTAACTTGAATTCTATCTTATTTTCAACTGTATGAACATGTTGGTTTCACATAACATAGAAAATAGGGAAAATTAAGAAAATGAACCATATGCTTCATGGTTGAATAGCAGATGCATTCCAAATACATTATGCGGACTGGGCATAGTATTTTTTTTAATAGTGTATTTAAAGGCTGATGGTGTGCACTAGGCTGAGTCCTACCAAGCCAATGGGTGGAGCGGCTGTAGGATCTGGTTTTTATGTGTACAAGGTGTTAGTGTCTTATTGTTTTTGTGACTTCAATTTAGTCATCTTGGGTCTGTAATGTACTTTATTTGATGGTTATTTTGTCTTGATTTTGTACTCTATTTTGATTGTCGGGCTTGCTTGTTATTTCTAGAGTTTTCAGTTTTTCTGGAACCTGAGATTTGCTGCTAACTGATGTATTCATTTTGTTTTAAATAAATTTTGGCTCATAAAAAATGTTGTACATACTACTTGTCTTGTGTATCAGCAACCAAATGGTAACAAATTTGGTGGCTTAGTTATGTATAATCTACATATCTTCAGAGGGATATCAGGATAATTTTAAAATCTTTGAGAACGTTTGAACTCATGTTATTGACCTGTTCAAAGCCTAGCTTGACTTAATAATGTCTCTAAGGCATGTTAATAATATAAGAAGAATCTCTAGATAGAGCTATTTTGTCTGATTAGATAAAGACTATAAGAGGTCGTCTTGGAGCCATCAATGCATGCCTCAAAGTTTTTGTCATGCTAAAGACTGCGATCATTTCATAGTTACTTAATATTAAAGTGAATTTTCCAATATGCATGTGCTTCCAGACAAATAACTAATGAGATATAGGCATAATGGTGCATATACACTGTTTTTGGGTTTGATGCCTCCATAATACAGATTATGGTTTCATCTCTAGTGATCAAGTTGTGATTGCATATGGTTCCTATGATATTTTCATTTATTTCTCATTGGACTAAAAAATTTTGTTTGGTTATTTTGATACTATTGAGAGTAAGCTGCTTGTTAGGCTATGAACTTGGGAGATGTTGACAGGCCTTAAGCATTTACACTACTCTGTCTGTAGTTATGTGGGTGAAATGTACTCTTAAAGATTTTTCATTAGATGATTTAACAGATGATTCACTTTGGAATATACTTACTGTTTAAGTTTCATTCTTATTCCGAAAATGTTCGTCAAAGTATTACTGCTATTTAACAATTGCCATCTTAATTTTCTTCAAATCAATTCCTTTCCATGTGTTAAAGATTTATACGACCACAGTTTTCAGTATAAATCATTGCAGACTTAATTAGTGGTTGCATATGTGCACTTCTATCTTTAGTCACCTTCTATTTGTGAGACTTGAAAAATAGCTAGACGGACTGCTGTGTCAAGATCCTTCATTGAGAACTGAACTAGTTGTTAGCCTGTGAATTTTTTCTATTGAATTTAGTAACTAATGAGATATAGGCATAACGGTGCATATACGCTGCTTTTGGGTTTGATGCCTTCATAATATAGATTATGGTTTCATCTCTAGTGATCAAGTTGTGATTGCATATGGTTCCTATGATATTTTCGTTTATTTCTCATTGGACTAAAAAAATTTGTTTGGTTATTTTGGTACTATTGTGAGTAAGTTGCTTGTTAGGCTATGAACTTGGGAGATGATGACAGGCCTTAAGCATTTACACTACTCTGTCTGTAGTTATGTGGGTGAACTGTACTCTTAAAGATTTTTCATTAGATGATTTAACAGATGATTCTCTATGGAATATACTTTTTGTTTAAGTTTCGTTCTTATTCCAAAAATGTTCGTCAAAGTCATACTGTTGTTTAACAATTGCCATCTTAATTTTCTTCAAATCAATTCTTTTCCATGTCTTAAAGATTTATATGGCCATAGTTTTCAGTATAAATCATTGTAGACTTAATTAGCGGTTGCATATGTGCACTTCTATCTTTAGTCACCTTCTATTTGTGAGACTTGAAAAATAGCTAGAAGGACTGTTGTGTCAAAATCCTCCGTTGAGAACTGAACTAGTTGTTAGCCTGTGAATTTTTGCTGTCGAATTCAGTAACTAATGAGATATAGGCATAATGGTGTACATACTCTATTTTTGGGTTTAATGCCTTCATAATACAGATTATGGTTTCATCTCTAGTGATCAAGTTGTGATTGCATATGGTTCCTATGATATTTTCATTTATTTCTCATTGGACTAAAAAATTTTGTTTGGTTATTTTGGTACTATTGAGAGTAAGCTGCTTGTTAGGCTATGAACTTGGGAGATGTTGACAGGCCTTAAGCATTTACACTACTCTGTCTGTAGTTATGTGGGTGAATTGTACTCTTAAAGATTTTCATTAGATGATTTAACAGATGATTCACTTTGGAATATACTTGCTGTTTAAGTTTCATTCTTATTCCGAAAATGTTCGTCAAAGTCTTACTGCTATTTAACGATTGCCATCTTAATTTTCTTCAAATCAATTCTTTTCCATGTCTTAAAGATTTATACGGCCACAGTTTTCAGTATAAATCATTGTAGACTTAATTAGCGGTTGCATATGTGCACTTCTATCTTTAGTCACCTTCTATTTGTGAGACTTGAAAAATAGCTAGACGAACTGCTATGTCAAGATTCTCCGTTGAGAACTGAACTAGTTGTTAGCCTGTGAATTTTTGCTATCGTTTTATCATATTTCACATTCAATGGAATATAGAATCTGTTTTGTCATACTCACCCCCGTTATCTGAAGCAGCAATCCCATTTTTAGAATCTATTGCCATTGCATCATCAACTTCTTTGTCAGGTTTTGCATTTGCATCTAGGTCCATATCCGTCTCTAGTTTGCCTGATGCAGGTGCTTCTTCATCATCTGATTCTCCTTCAAGGGTCCAAGTTTAGCCACCACCTAAACTAAGACCCTGCTTTTTGACTGAAAATTATAACCGTATTTTCCATTTTAGAGTTTTAAGTAGTGTAAAAATGAAATTCTATAAGATGGATTAAGTTTTTTTCTTCTCCATGGTTTTAGTTTATTTAATTTTATTAAGTTTGTACAACTTTTAATGCTACTTGTGTTTTTATTTTAAACTAACTTCAACTTGTGTTGGCTGTTTGGTTTATTACATTCTTAGATGGATGGAGGTTCAGCTAATTATATGTTCATTTCTTATTCCTAACAATTAATATTTTGGCAACCACTTGTTTTTAGTTTTTAATTATTATCTATAAATACATTATGCGGACTAGGCATAGTATTTGTTTTTTTAATAGTTTATTTAAAGGCTGATGTTATCTAGATAAACATATGATATTTTTAATTTATTTTTATTTTACCTCATTAATATTATTTTATTATACAAAATCTTTTTTAAATTTTTTGTGCTTTATATAATGAAAACTTTGTTATATATAGATAAATAGATGGGGGAAAGATTGGAAATGGCGAAGAAGCAAAAGATTGGTCTAATAGTAATGAACTCGCTTTTTTAAATATTTTATACGAAAGAGTTAAAAAGGATCCGAATGGTACGCCATCTTTTAAATCATTTGATTGGTAAGAAATGGATGACGAATTGTATATAACAGTGGGAGAGAGATACGATATTGAAAAGATAAAGGGAAAAGACAATCGTCGTCGGATGAAATATCGACAATTTGTTGAATTATTGGAGCATACTGGAGTAACTTATGATTCGTATTCAAATACCGTATTTGCTATTGAAGATATTTGGCAAATGTTTTACAAAGTAAGGGTTTTAGTTTATTTAATTTTTTAATTATTACTTTTTTACATTAAGGTACATATTACTAATATCAATATTTAAAATATTTTTTTAATTAAATTACAGAAGCACAAGAATTTCAAATCATTTAAGAAAAATGGATGCAAGCATTATGATCTATTAGGTCAAGTTTTCAGCAAATCTACTACTACTGGCCATCTACACCATGCTTCTACACAAGTACCTTATGATTCAGATGACGAACGTCAAATTGAAGAAGAATTTCTTCAAAGGGGCATTCATCATGGATCAGATGGAGAAAAAAATGGTACTTCTAGTTCAAAAGATAAGCGAGGTCCTACCGATTACAATCCTGGCTCTAACAGAGCTAAGAAAGAATCTAAATTTAAAAAATTGGATTCATGTTTGGAAATGTGGGCTACTTGTTTAAGTGCTAGAGCTGAAAAGGAATTAGCAAAAGCTAAAAAATATAAATTAGAAAGCATCCAAGTTACAAGTGCTGAAGCTGATCCATATTCTATAGAGGCATGTATGAATATTTTGGAAGAAATGGAAGATATTTCTAGTGTTGCTTATAACAAAGCATTGAAAAAGTTTGTCAATCTAGAATGGAGAAAAATATTTTTCTTAATGCATAACAATGGAAGAAGAGATTAGATTGAAAGTTTATGTAAATGAAAATTCAATATTTTTTTAATTATATTATGTCTTATGGCTTAACTTATTAAGCTAAATTTTGTTATCTAAATTTTTTAAATAAATATATATAAGTTGTTTGTTTTCATTTTTTATTTGTTTATTTTATTTTTCCTTAAATTTTATAAATTTTTTTTTAAATTGATGCAGGATTTATGGATCAAAATTTGCATCAAAATCAAGTATTAGTGTATTCAACGAGTAGTGATAGTTCTAGTAGTGATGAGGATGAAGATATTTTAGATTTACTTTTTGTTAGATTTTTTATGTCTCAAAATTTTATAGGATGGGTTTCTTGCAGAACTTCAATACTTAGTGAAAAAAAATTATATTATTGAAGTTCTTGTAGGAAATCCAACTAGGTGTTATGAAATGTTTTGTATGGCACCACATGTGTTTATAAATTTATGTAAAAAATTAAAATTGATGGGTTTATTAAGAGATAAAAGGGATGTTAGCGTAGAAGAAGGAGTGGCGATGGGTTTGTTAGTTTTATGTCATAATCTTCATCAAAGGGTTATAGCAGAATGGTATCAACATTCACTTGCTACTGTTCATAAATGGTGTAAAATGGTGATTAGAGCATTGGCTACTTTAGGTACTCACTTGATTAAACATGTGAATAAATTTTCTGTGTAGCTAGAAATTCAAAATAATCCCAGATGGTACCCATATTTTGAGGTAAGATAATATATTATTAAAATTTTATTATTTTAATTATTATATTAATCCTACATATATATACAATATTAACTTTAAGTTAAATATTCTTCTTTTATTTGGTTAAGAAATGCATAGGTGCAATAAACGGTACTCATGTGGCAGCTTGGTCACTGGCTTCTAAACAAAAGACCTTTCGTGGTAGAAAGGCAATGCTTGTGACTCAAAATGTTATGGCCGTATGTTCTCACGATATGTTATTTACATTCGTGTACACTGGATAGGAAGGGATACCAAATGATTCTAGAGTATTTCTTGATGCATTGACAAAACAAGAAAATAATTTTCCTCTTCCAAGTAGTGGTAAGAGTTTTTATTATCATTTCTCTATTAATATTAACTTATATTATTATCATTTGATTAATATAAATATTAATTTGTAGATTATTATTACATTGTGGATGCTGGTTATCCCAATATACCAGAATTTTTGGCTCAATATCGTGGTGAAAGATATCATTTAAATGAATTTCGTGGGCGAGGAAGAATTACAAGAAAATATGAGTTATTTAACCAGAGGCATTCATCCTTACGTAATGTGATAGAAAGGGCATTTAGAGTGTTAAAAGCTAGATTTCCAATTTTAAAATCAATACCAAACTATCCTTTACGTCGACAAAAGCTTATTCCCATTGCATGTTGCACATTGCACAATTTCTTTAGAATGGAAGATAGAGCCGATCAACGGTTTACATTATATGGTCAAGAAGATTTGACAATGCCTAAAGAAGTCACTGCTGGAGTGCAACAAGAGGGTATTACTATTGATTTATCCCAACAAATGCAAATGGAAATAGTTAAAGAAACAATTACCGATCAATTGTGGAACAACTATAATAATAATATAAATTAGAAATCGATTGCATTTTTTAGTTTACTATCATATTATTTTTAATTCAATGTTCGTTAATTTATAAATATTAAATTTAATTAAATTATTTTAATAAATTTATAATTTAATTATATATACATATTATTTCAATTTTTAAAATTAGATTGTGTGTGTGTATATATATATATATATATATATATATATATATATATATAATTTAATTTTTTTAATTTAGAAAGCATTTTCTATTTTTAATAAATGAACATGTTTTTCCATTTTTTCATTTTCTGTTTCCAGAAAAATAATTTTTCATTTGTTAACAAGTGAACATATTTATCAAATTTTCTACAGAAAATAACTACTCCAATTTTCTAAGAAAATAGAAAACAAAAAACAACTGTTTTCTGTAAGTAAACACACTCTTAAATTCTCTGCCTCTCTACTCATTATTTCTCATCCTAATTAAGTGGTCAATATTAATTAAATAAGGATATTTCTTACAAAATATTATAATTTTATATAAATATTATTTGGATGAAAAATTAAATGACAAATGAATTGAAACAGAAAGTAAATTTTAAAGTAAATTTTTTTCATTCCACTTCAAACAATTTTTAAGAATTCATGAAGAAATTTAATGTATTTTTCAAAATTTAAGAAAGCATTTAGTGGACTTTTTCCATTTTGTTATTGTCTTAATATTTTAAATGCATTTATCCGTTTATTGTTACTTTTTTCAATGTTAACTAACGAAAGGATAATATAGTCTATTATTAATATTTTTTATAATATTAAGATGTAATTTTCTTAATTCATGAATTAAAAGTTAAAACCGACGCTTAAAAAAAGGTTGAGGGAGTAGTAACATTAGAAAATAAAACATTTCACATTTCACTTTGACAAGCATTCCTTATCATGATAGCTAAAAATAAAAAAGGATATTTTAGTTTCTTAATTTTTGAACCTTTTCTCTTAAACCTGGTAGACAGCAACTCGAGTCCTAATATTTGAATCCTGCCATAGATTGGAATATTTAAATATAGTGCATCCCTAATTAAACTTCAATTCATAATCATCTATCTATATAGTTGAAAAACCCTGTTCAAATAGGTCTAAAACTTACTACTGTTTTCTTGCATGGCTTGCAAACGTAGCAATTTCATGCAATATCCAAGTGCATCAGACGACATATATTGGCAATTGACAAAACTACAGATGCTCATAAAATGAGTAACCAATTCCTAGCTTAATGTCCATATATAAACCTGGCCCCCGCTAGTTGCTCCAGCCAGCATTCCAATCTTGTAAGGATGAGCATCAAATCTGCATGGAATTGCAGACATGTCTGCACTTTGAAGCGTTAAAATTGCTCTTCTTTCAGTTCGAGAGATGACATCAACTCCTCTTTTCATGTTGCCTATGAAGATATATGAATCATCCCAACCCCATATCGATCTGTATCCATAAAAAATAAACAAGAAAGTGCCTGTTCAAATTCCATACTTGCAAATTTCCAACTTTCAGACTCAGACTCGGTTATGTTCATGATCATACAATCAAAACTAAAGCAAGTCCGGAAAAATCTGTAACAAGAACAATCCTGGCAAGGAAATATTGGATGTTTTCCTCAATTGCAGAAGTAACTCAAGAAAAGGTTTAGAACACATAATTGTCAACATTCCAACACTGAAGGAAATTCCACTAGAAATCAAAAACCTCTCAAGTTTAGATGGAAAAATCAGAACCATCTTTTTGAGACAAATTTCAACTATAGGAAAGGGAAAAGGAACTTTATCCTGCAGTTGTATTAACAAACAGATCCACGCAGCATTCCACAAATCAGCAAATAGCATATACCTGAAAGAAGAAAGCCATCTGCCTGTCTGATTATTGTGGTATATCCTAGAATTGTCCTCAAAATTCACACAATCCCATATACCGACCGTATCATCAGCACTGTAAAAGAAAAAAAAAACAGATATTATAATTAGATTAAGCCAGCACAATTTCTTATGGGCTGCAACTGACTCTACGTAAAAAAAATATATGGAATTGACCTTTTATCAGTAGCATAAGCTACATGCTTGGAAAGTTACAAGTGCTACTTATGTTTATACTTCCTCTGTTCTAGGTCAATTGTCGTTTTCTTTTTCCTTCACGCATATTAAGAAAATCATCTGATTTTCCTCAATTTGTCAAAAATTATTTAAAAAAAACTATAATATATTTTCGCATATTTAATGAAAATAGAGAAAATGTGTAAAAAAGAGAGGTTAATAGATACATTAATAGTGTGTTGATACCAGTAAAAGGCAAAATTGGAATATATGTAATAAATATTGTCGTGATTTTATAAAATAACAATTTAGATAGAAGAAATTTGTTTATTGAAAAATTAACAATTGATCTAGGAAAGGAGTAATTGATTAACGAATTAAAACCTGAAAGTGTATAATGGCATAAAGCCAAACTAGGAGATATCTTTTCAACTAGTAAGATTTGAATAATTCAAAGTCAACATTATTGATGTCTGAATAGCATTGTGTACCTGGTTGTTGCAAGGAAGCTTCCAGAGGGTGAGAAGTAAGCAGAGTGCACAGCCCTATCATGGTTCAGTATCTTCAAACTATTGGGTTTATCTGCATTTACACTTCTTAAATCCCAGAGGCAAGCTGTCCCATCTGTTGAACTAGTGACCATAATGTTAGATTTTTGTGAATTGAAATCAATTGAGTTGATCCTATCTTTATGCAACATCCAGTTGAAAGAAAGCTTTCCTGATCTCTCATCCCAGATACTCAATCCTCCACGACCCTCACCAAAATATAAGCCACTCATGTCATTTGGCCGTTGGGAGAGAGAAAATATAGCATCATCACTGGAGTATATCAGATCAAATACTTCCTTCTCGGCATCCATCAACCGAACAAAGCCATCATAGCAACTAGTATAGATCTGCACTTGAAATAAATTATACCACTTGAAATCGAAATTCAAATTCCACAGTAATATCATTCATCGATGAGCAGATGATACATTAATTGACAGAAATGCAAAAAATTCAAGAATAGCAAGATTATCGTAGCCAATGAAGAAGTGCAATATGAGGCTCTAAATTTAGATGGTCTTTGGATAGAAAAAACAAGATGGACAACACTTTTTTTAAGAAACGACCGATGACACAGTCAATTTTCTGTTTCTAGGTTTGATACCAATTATTGTCCACAAAGTCTTCTTATAATGATACTTCTCAACTTTTGCTCTAATCATTGAACATCATCAAAGTCCAAGCCAACAAAGTAAGAACTCGGGTATATTGTAATTTTTAGACACGTGACTCATTACATGACCCAAAAAAAAAAAAAAAGAAAGAAAGAAAGAAAAAAAACATCTTATAAAGTAATTAGTAACTTTCTAATATTGGAATTGTTCATTCCAATTTTCCAACAGCATATAGCTGCACTCAAACACTGCATTTCCCTCCATCAAAATATTATGCTACAAGTAAATCTGAAAACATCAGCAGATTTGGATATAAAAAATTATGATATAGAGCAATGTGAAAACCATTTCCATAAGCATAAAGGTGATTATGTTATATGCTGGACTCTCTTCCAATAACTGTGGCAAACTGGGTCTAGCTGAAATTCGGACACCAACTTGATACATCCAGATGGTTCAAGGTGCACCATTGATAACCAATGTTTGAAATATTAATCATGAATATATAAACAAATGTATGAATGCATGCATTTACTAAACTCGTACCTTATTTAATTATATATATAGCAGTCCAGGCAGATCTAATCTAGGCCTAGAAATCTTGAAAGTATAAGTGTTTAAATTTCTCATTAAAAGAAATGCCATTAGTTGGAATTTTGGCATCCCAAGTACCTTAGACAAACAAGATTGCTGAAACACAATCCCAGAAATGGGACCAGTGTGCTGACGATACAAATACAAGCCATCTCCTTCCTCGCCTTCACTATCCACATTCCAAAATGCTACATTACCAAACTTGTTCCCTGCTACAACCATTCTTACATTATTACAGGGCAAAAATCTCACTGACATTATTCTTCCCGGCAAAACCCGAGCAATATTCTCAGGTTTCAAATTCATTGACCACAAATCAACACAAGCTTCCATTTCCTTCTCTATCTTAATTTTAGAGTCAACTGACTCATTTTTCATCACTCCGTCGACTGAATCGTGCAAAATTGGAATACCCACTTGGGGTTTCTTTTCAATAGACGACATTGTGTCAATTAGAGCTCGATCAGACCCAGTTCCAATGTAGGCATCCCTCATACTAAGCGGACCCATAACACGGGGCGACTTCTGTACACTGTTTGCCATCTGAATTTTATTAGGGGTCTCCAAAATTTCCCCATCTAATCCTCTTGAATCAGGCGGCATTCCTCGAGTACGTAGCGAGCGCCTAATTACAATCGGTGGGCACGATTTGGGTTTTTTCTTCTCCGGACTGACTTTATAGGATTTGGATGATTCAAGTCTGGCATTACATAAATTAAAGAATACCTCTATCAGTCAGTAAATTTCACCAAAATTAGATAATAAAGAGAAAATGAAGAAGCAATTTCATTTTTACACATAATAAAGGTGTAATTGGAACCTTTGACGTTTGGTTGACGCAGAGAGTTGAGAAGCTTTTGAGTGGATTTTGAGGGCGGCCATCATTTCGTCATTCCGGCGAATGTTTTCTAGCCTTTTCCTCTCATATTCTGTTAGCTTTTGGGACGCCATTGAAGCCCTAGAGAAATTGCAGAGAAAGGAAAAAGAAACGGATGAGAGAGAGAGAGATGAGATTTTAGGGATTAATACTCTGTTTTCTTGGGAATAATAAAGGGGCGGCAATATTTATTTTGGCGGGAAATTAAATATGGGCTATGTGGCGGTTCTTTGGCCGTTCACATATTAACAATATATATTTATTTAATTTTCAAACGGCAATTAATATTCAAATTTTATTTTTTTGCCAATTTATCCATTAATTGTAGAGATGGTAAACTTATTCCCAATCAACAAACTCTATATAAATTCGTCCAAAACATTATTTATATTTCAATCCCATTCGAAAACCATTTGTTTATAATTCGCTCAAAATCACACTAAAAATTTCAATGGATTCGGACAAATCCACAAGCCAACCGAATTAGCCAAACTGACTAAAACGACCTGTGGCTCTTACCCGTTAAGCCCTAATGGTTTTCAGATAACCCATTAGCCTATCTCCCCCCCATATTCAAGGCTACCTATGTTGCTTATAGATTTTATATAATTCTCATCAAGGTTTTGAAAAAAAGAACAAAACCCATAAAATACAAAGAACGTAATAAAATGGTCCGCTTGACTCAGCAGTGGTTTGATTGACTTTTATTTTAAAGCACCTCATTTTTATGTGTAAATTTGTATATATATATTTTTTTCTTTTCTTATACAATTTCCTGGATCTCTAATAGCCATAAATATTAATTTTAATTATTTATATTTGTAGACACTGAGTTTCGAGACGTCTTCTGATTTGGAATACCCGATAAGGATTATATTGTTCTAAAATAGTCAGAGGATAGAAGTACGAGACTTTCTTCCTTCGGGCTTTATGTTTTTAAAAAGAAAAATCAATTTCAAATTTAATTTTTTCACTGTTCTCCTTTGGAATTTTCGATGTCTTAAAAATGTATCTTTTCTTGAAACTTCCTTATTTTTAAAATTCCAAGAAATATATACTAAGTAAAAATTATCATTATTAAAAAAATAAAATAATAAATAATAAAAATAAATAGAAAATTAAATTAAAATAAAATAAGGGAAACATATAATAGAAAATAATAAAATAGAGTATATGTGAAAGAAAAAAATTAAATTAATTAATTCAAAATAATAATAATAATAATAAATATGTATATAAAAAAGAGAGATTAAACAAAATTAATTAACTAATATAAAATATGTAAAAACAATAGGATTGTTAGATAATTATAAAGAAAAATTAAATAATAAAACTAAATCAAAAGTAAATTAAAATAAGGGATATTTTCTTTAATCCTTATCCAAAGCATTAAATGCTCTAGGAATTGAACAAAAGGGGGGCTGAACAAAGAGAGAGGTAATAGGTAAATTGTAACTATTTAATAACCTATTTCTATTATCATACATATCTCATTTAGCATAACTATAACTTAT
Source organism: Excoecaria agallocha (assembly GCA_037975025.1). Lineage (NCBI taxonomy): Eukaryota > Viridiplantae > Streptophyta > Magnoliopsida > Malpighiales > Euphorbiaceae > Excoecaria > Excoecaria agallocha. Next base: position 10,307,846 of record CM075818.1, on the reverse strand, counting down.
TAATCTTGAATAGCCATCTAGTAAATGTGCATAATCTCACTTACATGCTTTTCTTCAAAATATATATATATATATATAGGGAAAAAGCATAATTTTCGTCATTAAACTTTAATATTTTTAAACATTGAATCATTCAAATTTTCACGTGGAGTAAATTGAGTTCAAATTGAATAGTTCTTACAAGAGTATATCACACGTGGCGTTAAACGCGCATCCATTCATTCCCAAATTTAAATGGAGCCCGCATGCCATAAAATTAATGAGAATAATTCCACATAAGATTGTGATATGGATAGGGGTGTCATTAAATTAAAACGCAGCGTATGAAGGTATTAAACATACCAAAACATAGCATTTATATTCTCTATAAATCCCAGTCTCCAAAATCAATAATGAAACAAATAAGTCCAGGAATAGAGTTTAGGGTTCCATTTTTTGGTTAGATTGAAGAAAATTTCATGAAAATTAGCTTATAAAAAGATTGATCCAAAAAATAAAACAACCATGGCTTCCTCAGGTAGTAGCTCGTCAGGCCTTCAAACATCCAACAATAGTTTAAATGCGTTACAACCAATATGAATGTGTTAAAGAAAAGCTAGATTCATGATGTCAAATAGTGAGCAGAATCCAGGAAGATAATATTGGAAGTACAATGTAAGTAAATTAAGTTTATCATTTAGTGTATGAGCAAAAATCTAATGTTTAATTTACAGGACTATCAAATTTTTATATGGAATGATATTTGGATGCTATAAGTATCTGAAGTCCTCATCTTTGCAATGAATATGATGTTAAAACCATATGAAGGAGAAACCAACAACGACAAATAAAATTCAAGAGAAATTGATTCCTTGAGAGATGAGATCATGCAATGCCTTGATTTAATAAAAGAGGTTGATATGAAGATTTGGGGTACAATTAGAGAATTAGGTATGATGAAAATGGGTTTAGTGCTTGTCATCATTGCCTATTTGATTGCGAAACCAGTTGCTTAGATATGACTTGTAAAAATAGCAACAGGTGTAATTTAGTGTAGTTTAGTGATTAGTAACATCCTCACTTGGGAATATGTAATGTAAGTAGCTTGTAAATTTGCAATGATATAACATGCTTTATTCATCAACTGATTTTTTTTTTTGCAATTTTTGTTGTTATTCTTTTTTATCTCCTGGTTTTTTTCATCAACAGGCTTTATGATATAATAGTGTAATTCTAGTTTTTTTTCATGTTTCTTATTCTATTGAAATGTTTGATAGTTCATGATGATGGACACATTGCTATTTCAATGGCATGATAGACACCTTTCAACAACATGTTGGAAAAAAGAAAATTACAAAATCCAAGCAAAGAAATGAAAATGGCAGCAGCGTTGTTTTCATTAATCCAAACACCAGACAAAATTACAAAATCACATTGTTTTGCATATCATCATTACTAAATTCTGTAGCTACGAATTACAAAATCAAGCTACTTTGTAATTATAAAAAGTTAGCATAAGTTAGCTACAAAATTACAATATCCACCAAAATGTCTAAAATTTCATAAGTTAGCATTTGCACATACAGAAAACAAAATAATTTCTCATTGAAGCTTTTTTTTTTGCTTGTTGCATTTCTTCTCCATTGGCTCTCTCTTAAACACATAAAAAGTTAAATTTTTTCTGAGGAGACTACATCATTGCCATTGAAGGTCAAACCCCTAGGTTGGTATCCCATACGCTGCTCCTGCATTTCCCTTCCAGCTTCTTAAATCTAACAAATTAATCATAATTGTAAACCAAAACAACTCACAAATTCAAAATCATTTAACAAATTTAAACTAAATAATTTACATTTCATGGAACATCATATCCTTGAATAATCAACCATTCCCACTTCTTAGGGTACTGAGATCCTCGAGGTTGAGATGTTAAAGTAAAAGCTGAAGTAGCACATGCATCCTATGTTACAGTAGTAATTGCTGATTGTGGATTTGCAGCAGGAGTTGCTCGAGCAGAAGAACCTTTTCTCTCTTAAATTAGTTCAAACAAATAGTTTTATTTTTTATGAATATCATAAATAATTAACATTATTACATTTGAAACAAAAGAAAGAAGGTAAAAAAAATTTAACTAGATTTCTTTCTTTGCAATTCTAAGATAAATGCAACCTTTGTGTCTTGCATCGTACCCATCAGAGTTTTGTCATATTGTTTCTCTTTCGTGTTTGTGAGCTGCTACTTTCACTCATCTACATATATAAATTCACAAATTAGAATAGTTGACATATATAGAAAATTTTGAATAAATATTAAGAGACTTACTTCTTTTGGTTTAATGGGACATCTTTTAGTGTTATGACTTATTTTATGACAATACCGATAGGTCATTATCCTTCCATTTCTTAAAAGTTTGCCTTTCTTGATAGGCTCATCTTTGTCCTTTTTTTTTTTAGTTTTTCTTAAGCCTTCAAGGAAGTTTTCTAAACTCAGGAGGCAATATTACTTCTCTATCCCTTTTATTTCATACTTGTTTACCTCCAAGAGGTTGCATGTTGTATCTATAAGATTTTAGATATGTTGACTTCAAATACCACTCAGACACATATTTTTCTAGATACCGATCCTCTAAACTATAAAAAACACATACAACATGTGCACTCGATATGCTAGTTAAGTACCATTCCCCACAACATGTCTGAGATTTCAAATCAAGAACATGCCTATTGTCATTGTTAAATATTGATGTAACTTCAAAACCATCACTGCCATTGTAGTTGCAATACCAATTGAGTGATTCCTCCTTATTTTTTTCCAATTTTTGCATTGCCCTTGGAGCAACATCTGATATCCAACTTGAAAGTGCCTCCATCTTTTTCTTCCACAACCTCTACATAATCTGTTTTCTAATTTCATCCAGCATAGTGATAATTGGCTTGCATCTAGAATCTATAATCCATCCATTGAAAGTTTCACACAAATTGTTATCCACCACATCACACTTACTTTCAGGTGTGAAAAAATACTTAACCCATCCACTCAAAGGGTAGTCAATACAATCTTAAGCAATACCCTTACCCAATTTATCCAACTCTTCCATATGTTTCTTCAACTATGTTTTATGTGTGGATTTGGCAAATTTCCAAAATGCAAGCTTTATTTCTTCACCCTTCCACTTCTTAGTCCATTGAGAGTATATGTGCCTTGCACAGATTCTATGATAACAGTTTAGTATAACAGCCTATATAGCAGAAACTAAACCCTATAAAATAAGAAATAAAACAAAAAACAAATTATCATAACATTGTAAATTCAATACAACACAAAACAAAACAAATTATCATAACATTGTAAATTCAATACAACACAAATAAGGATAAAATAATTTACCTTTTGCATATCAGAAATCACAACAAATCCAATGCCATCACCTAAATCCAAAATAGATTTCAGATAATTGAAGAACCAAAACCAGTTGTCCGTGTTTTCTACTTGAAAAATTTCCCATGTTATGGGGAACATTTGATTGTTCTTATCTTTACCTACTGCACATAAGAGCTGCCTTTTACACACTCCCATCAAGAAACAACCATCCACCTCAATAAAGGACCTACACCTTTCTTTCAATCCCTTCTTTAAGGCTTCAAAGTAGACGTAAAACTTAACAAATCTATTCTCACCATTTTCATTATTTTTGCTTGCCTTTACGAAGCATGCAATCCCTAGATTGCTTCTCTTTATCTCATTGACATAATTGTGCAAATCAACAAACTGCTTTGTAAAGTCTCCAATTAAAGCATTTAATACCTTCTTCTTAGTGTTGCTACATGTATTGTAGTTTACATACAGTTTATACTCTTGCTTACAGTGATCCTTTATCATCTTCAATTTGTTCTTTAGGTTTGCTATAATGTGATCCTTTAGGAGAATTGACATGAAATTACTATTTGCCAGTTTGTTATTACTAACCTTATAACATCAATGCTGACCTATATACGTCTTTATCCTAAATGTCTCCTTATTTCTTTCAATAATAGCAAGAAATTTCTATCGATAAGTAGGCTTACACTCTACTCTCACCCTAATTTTGTCATTTTTTACAAAATGTATACCTAATCCTTTCATCACACCATATTTGCTAACTACATACCTAACCTACTGTACATTCTCAAAATACCTTTTCGGACTGAACAAAAGTGTCTTCACCTTTGTGCAAACCATAACTTTTCACTTGCCCTTCTTAAAGCATCATCTGTATATTCTTCATGGACTTTGAATAATAACTACCTAGGTCATCTAAATCGTAATAAGGAGAACTTTTAGAAGACCCATCACTCTCACTATCACTAACATTCTCATCTTTTTTAACAACTACTCAAATTCCTCATGTAATTCAGTTTCAACACCATTTATATCTTCATCTAGAGTACTTTTTTTCCTAGATCTAGATCTACATCTATTGTACTCCCTTACTTTCCTTCTAGCATCTTGAACTTCCTCATCCTCATCATCTATCACCATATTAATGTCAACTAAAGGCTCAGTGTCATAATCACCTTTATAGATCTCCCTATTTTCTACTTGACCACCCATATTCTGTGGCTTAAAGTTTGCCTTAATACCCACTCCACCATCTTTATGCTCAACAAATAATTATATCCTATCACACCCATTTACTAATTTTAGTACGCAACATATATCTTTGTCATCTGTGATTTAAATAAAGTAGCTTGATTTTGGATCTTTGATATAGATTGCCCTAAATCTATCTATTCCCAAATATTTTATATAGGAAATAAAGTTCAGATAGCTAAGGTGGTCCAAGTCAAAATTCTTTTCAATAATATTAGACATCCCACTTATGTATTTACTAAGCCTATTCCTCCCTGCTTCAAAATTACATCCATGGTTAACTACTAACAATAAATAATTTGGATTCATTCTGCACCAACCACACATAAAAGCAAAAAAAGTAGATTAAAAAAGGATAAAAGCACTATAAATAACAAATACACATAGTAAACACAAAATATAAATGACAGAACTTTTTTTATTCTTTCTATTTTGAAAATTGACAATAGAATAAATTCATCTAAGGACCACAACCCACAATCACATGAAATACCAATTACAACCTCTGCATAAGCTATTATAACCCCCATTTAATAAAAAATATTAAAAAAACATCTTACCTAGTTAGTTTTCACTTTGACAGTTGATGTATGAACTTGTCTTCCTCAGTTACTTTGAATTGAAAATCCTCACATTCCCCTTCGTGCGTGATTCTCAGCAAGAAATTTCCACCGATTTTTTCAATTAACTCTCAAAGATAGAGCCCTAACTTCCCAATTTCTCCTCCTTTTTGAACTTGGCCTCTCCCTCTCTGTACTTTTCTTTCATATAATCAAAGACACTTAAGAATTATAGATCGTAATTCTTGTTGCATCTAAACAGTGCATTCTATGCTGGGGTTATGAATAATGGCTAAATTGTGTGCTCTATGTTGGGGTTATGAATAATGGCTAAATTGTGCATTCTAAGCTTAGGGCATCTCAATTTGGGTTGCCTTCTTTTTCCACTACGCTTTTTTCATTTTAAAGAGATACGGTTCATTTTAGTCATGATAACCAATGTCTATGTAATGATCCAAAATAGGACCTAGTAGAATTCAATGGCATTATCATGTTATTAATGTCAAATCAAGCTTAATTAGAGGAATTATTATAAGTTAAAGCCTTATGGATTAATTGTCTTATGTGGCAAAGGGTTAGAGAATCAATTAAAATTTTTGTATACAAGTGTGCAATTGAAAAGAAATTTTAGTTAAGTGGTCTATTGTAATATAATTAAGTATTAGTAGATCAAATCAATAAAATAAAGGAAGATGGGGTGTAACTAAAGAAAAAAAGTAATCATAAGGTTAAATTAGAAAGAAATAAACAAATGAGGATACATTTCTAACATGCAAATAGATGGGGGAGCATTAGGATACTTTGCCCTTCTATTTAAGTGCTAGAACCCTTGTATGTTGGAGAGAAAAAATATTTTCTTGGTTCTTGAGAGGGGTAGGATGATTTTGCAAGGAAAAGGAGAAAGAAATGTGGATTTTCTTTCTCTCATTCATCTCTCACTAAAAAGAAATGATAATCCCTCTTCTCTCTCTTAAAAATCCATTAATCCCTCTCTTCTCTCTTATGATAAATTCAGCCTCTTAACTTTTTAGAACACTCTTGAGCTGCTGGAAGTTACATATGAGGGTTGGTGATGAGGAATCTTTAAGAAATGCCATAACAAGCAAAGAGGAAGAGGAAGAAGTCAAGAGAAAGAAGTTTTCATGAAAGATTTGGTGTTCCATTAAAGGTTAGGGATCTTTACTCATATTGCTTGTAGATTTAATTTGAGAAAATATTGATAAAATGTGTGATGGAATGTATTTTGAGTTGATAAAATAGTTTTAAGGTTGAGATACAAAGGATTATATCTTGCATGTGTTATTTAGTTAAAGATTAAAGAAGTAGAAAATTTGTTTTGGTTCAATAAGAATCAGTTTCTATATTTTGAGTATATCTCTAGTTTTATAATTCTAATTTTAGTAATTCTAGTTGATAAATTCACCTATGATATAGGCCTATAACTTTGTAGGAGAAACCTTTGTTTGATTTGACCTTTAAGTCTGCTTAATTTTAAGTTGAAATCAAATGTGAGCTGCTATCTAGATTCAGTAAGCAGATTTTAGTATTTGGCACATAACTTTTTGTAGAGAAGTCTAAATGCTATGATACAAAATTTTGGATAAACTAGACATATAGGACAACAATTATTATAAAATAATGTTTGTCTAGTTCTGCACCCAAATTATTTTATGAATTTTCAAAATGATATTAAAATCTGTCTTTGGGTTAGTTTTACCTAATTGGACTTTTTTGTTTATAATTTAAGTTATAAAATAGAAAATTGAATAATTCCAGTTTGGTTATAATCTAAAGTTCTATATCTAAATTTCATATGGATAAATGGAATTTTAAATCTATCTGTAAGTTAGTCTTATGTTGGATTGAAATTAGTTATACCTGCTGCCTTGGTAGTGAGAATAGCCTAGAGTTTTTCTTGATTATCTTGAGATTTAGAAGTGATAATGAGTTGATTTTTAATGTTCCAAAAACTAAAAATATAGAGAAATAAGTTTATAGAAGATATTTTCTCCTAAAATTGTCATTTAATACATCTAATTTAGTATGTAATCTAGTCATTTGAATCTGTCCATGGAATTTTGAAATGCCATCTCATATAGTTACTTGATAGAGTATTTAAATCACTTTGGTAAATTATTTAAGAACTCAATTAACTTGTTTGTTTAAAAAGGGCATAGAATTAGATATATTTATTATTCTAATAGGCTTTAAAAGAGAAACTAAAGATATGTAGGCTAATTTAACAATGAAGAATTAGTTTACAATATGGTACAAGTATATAGAGAAACGAAAACACTTTAATGTAAAACTAATTATGAATTTAAAGGAACTTATAGATATATATTTAATACTTGAACAATCATAATAAATATCACTTATTGGAAATAGTATAGTTATGATTGTATACTTATACTCTTATGTTATCATGAGAGAACCTATAATTATAATGCTATGTACTTACACGTATTTGCATATTCACGTGTGTATTTAAGATTGTATATATATATATATATATATATATATATATATATATATATATATATATATATATATATATATATATATATATATATATATATATATATATATATATATATCTGTGTGTGTGTGTATATATATGAACAAAATATGAGCATATAAGGATTAAGTGATAACCTTGGGAGAAAGATATAATGTGTATAATTGAATAATCATTATTGAATATAATAATTTAATCATATATGTTCAACACACCAATCTAAGCTTAATAAATGATGATGTGTTGTAAATATAAGATATATAGTATTGTTACACAATGGATGGAATAGACGTGCATTTATGAAATAATAATGTATATAAATGTTGTTTCCATAGAATTATAGTGATGATCAATATATCATATAAGAATGTTAGTAAAGTATGTGTGTGCATACATGAACATGCAAACATGTTGTTAAATGGTCTCAATTGTATAGCATACTTCAGAGGTGAATATGTTACAAACATGTACACACATAATATATGATTAAAGGAATTCAATATAGCATGGTGATAAGCATCAATATCATACATATGTGAAAGAGTTACATGTTTTCGAACAAATTTCAAGTATAGTAAAATATTACTCACTAGGTCTAAATTATATAATAGTTACAGAAAGTCTATACATGAACATGAATATATGTATATATATGATTATCCTGGACATAGATATACATAAGTATGCATGTACATATATGTATATGATTGAACACAGTAAAGTACAATAAAGAAAGTTAAAGCAAAGAAATTATTTGCTTGTTTTTTATGTCTAGGTTGTGGATAGATAGGAATGCCTATAAGGGTAATATCGTAGCTGCTACCGTCGTTCCATATGGGGCTATCACTGACCCCATTTGGGTCCGCTTGAAAGCTAAAGTACAGTTGAACCTGTTTGGGTCATAAAGTAGAGTGCAATTCGACCTCGTTTGGGTCATATTATATAAATATGGTCCCGTTTGGATTATAAACAACCCTATTTGGGTTGTGGCCAACCTCGTTTGGGTCCACTTGATTGGTACATCGTATAGTTTTATCCTCATAAGGGACTATCATTTAAATACCTTTAGGCATCCTATTCATACCTTTGGGTGCCACCATTATAATCAAACAGTTTTGTACCCTTGGATACCATCGTTATATTTTTAACCCATTATCCATTTCTTTATAATAATGCAGGTTTAATTCATAATAAAAGAAAAAACATCATATTATGATAAAAGGTTAAAGAAGTATGATAGCTCTTATGCTGATCTTCATATGATTCTTATATAAAATCTCTACATTGCATATGGAATTTATGATACTGAAAGAGGTTACATTTTATATATGCATATTTACTGCTTATAGTATCACATGTATATATTAGAATAACAAGCTAGATGCATAAAGAAATTGTGCATCAATAATGTCTAGTCAATAATTATGTTGGTGAAAGTATATTCTCTATAGTTATATGTTATTTGCTTGAGGTTATAATTAAATGACTCGTGTGACTCTCAAATCTGAAAGTGATAAAATCCTGGATGTAATTTCATGGTGTTTTCTATACTTAGAAACACAAGATATAGGTATTGGTATATGTATAGTAATGCTTTTCAACTATAATATTGGCTAATATGTATTCCTTATAACCACATGCTTCTTGCATAACACTGTGCAATAATAAGATAAATACGTGTGACTCCTTTAGGTCATATGCATATATTAACTTTAGGTTCATTTATTTTTATATATCATATTACTATCATTCTTTATGTGATTATAGAACATGTTATGCCCTATTTTATTGGTCAAATTCTTTTAATATCAGATAAATTCTCATTGGTAACATTTTAATATCAAAATATCATGCATAAAGCAAAATAGGTGAGGTACACGATTGAGATAGAATGGTCTCTACCGTGTACAATAACTTATCTTTAGTACAGAAGGGTGTACATGGCTGAGACCAATTTGTCTTTGCCATGTACAACCAAGTAGTGTCGCCATAGAAGGGTGTACACAGTTGAGACCAAATGGTCTCTACCATGTACCTAGCTTTTTCTTCGAAATAAAAGGATGTACATAGCTAATAAAAAATGGTCTCTGCCGTGTACATTAGTCTGCCAAAAAAAGTGACAACTGCAGAATTCCAGAATTGATTTGCATCTCATCAAAGGGTTTACAAAAAGTCATTTTCTTTGCAATTTACTTTTAACACTATATTTCTTCATACATTTAATCATCAACTCAACTTATAATCATCTATTTAAAACTCAAAATTTCAAGATATCAATAAAATAGAGCAACATGCTTTAAAAGAAAGATAACAAACTTTGCTGTAAATTCAACTTGCTACCTAATTGCTTAGAGAACAAAACTAAACTTAAGCTTCCTCATGAGAAGCTTATACAAGTGGATTTAATTTTCCTTTCATATGGAATCATACCATTTTAGTTCTAAAGATCTATTAATCAAAAGAAACCTAAAAAGATCACGTGTAGGGTTTTTTTTTTTAAATTTCACTAGTTCTCTTAATCTACCATCTCATATTTCTTCATTAAACATACACATGCAACATTAGAAATACTCATAGTTCCCATACCTCTTAATAAAGTCCTAAAATTGCCCCTTCAATCCTTCATTATTTCCTTTCCTTTGCTCTTACTAGGTTCACCTTCTACAAAAGACAATTTCATGCATAAATACCAAGTTGTTCCCTCAATATAAGTCCATCAATTAAGCTAAAAAGAAGATGGAGAAGGAGATAAAGTTGAAGAACCCGTTACCTGTGGAAGTATCCAATATCAAAGCCCTATCTTCATATCTACTATGGTAGAATTTAGATTGGAAATAAAGAGAATATCTGATTTTTAGAGAGAGAAAATATGCCTTTTCTTTCCTTTAGGTGATGGCCAATATGCATCAATTTAAACCCCGCTTTTATTCATTTTCTCTCACATGAAAATTATGGAGAGTCTAAGTGGAGATGAAAATTTCACTTAGCTCCCTCAACTACTTTCATTTAAAATTTTGCCCACCAATTTCTCTTTTTCTTAATTTCTATCCCTAAATCGTACTTCTTTTATTTCAATTACATCCTTAATCTTATATTATGCTTAATTATTCACATCTATATCATACTACAAAATTACCAATTTATCCCATTTTAGGTCCTATTATAAAGTGCATTAATTAATTAAACATGAATTAACCTTAATTCCAATTAAACATGCATTTTGCTCCTAGGGCCTATGTTAGGGCCTCACATAAATAGAGAAAGAAAAGAGAAGGAAATAGAAAAAAGAAAAAGAAAGATAGGAAGAACAAGAGCAAACAAAAAAAAGAGGAAAATAAAAAGGGGAAGAGCAAGAGAGCATGAAGGACAGGAAAGCACATACAACAAACAATCCATACACACACAAAGAGTAAAGAAAACAAACAAGCTTCCCCTATTTTTAGTTGAAATCGAGAAAGGGAGCAAGCTTCAAATAGTTTGATCCTCTTGATTTTTGGAGCTAAAAGAGATCTAAGGTTAATATTCACTAGCCATTAAAGTCCCTCAAATTATTATTGAATTAGTTTTACAGTGTTAATATTTTTTTTTGTCTTCCTTTTTTCTTGTTTTGTTTTCTCTTTGATCTTTGTTCTTAGCTTGCAAGCTCACCTTTTTCTTCCTCTTTGTAATCATTATAGTTACTAATGCATGAAAATTCACCTAAATTATGTAAAAGATAAGGTTTGCACATAAATGGAAAAAACATTGTTCACCATTTTCATCCTATTGTCCTTCTTGGCCGCCATGCTTTTTTTAAGGTTTTTCACTAATTCTTCTTCCAAACCACATTTTCATTCATCAAATGGAGTTTTGACAAGATCTCGTGCTTCATTTATGGATTTTTTGGCCCCAAAGTTGGATGTTGTGCAGAACTAAAGTCATCGGAGTAAAGGGTAGCGCTACCAGGTGCCACCGATAAGTAAGAAGCTGACAGACGACTGTCAGCCATGGTGAACTATGGCCAGTCGTCGCTTTTCATCTATCTGCCAATCTCACCTGTCCCTCCCATTCTGTGTTGCTTGTCACTTATCATTATGCACTGCGTTTCACTTTTGTACTTATATGGTTTTCATAACCATGCACATTGCCCTTCCTTTGGACATTGTTTTCTTTTGATGCATAGGTTATCATGGCTACCTTTGGTTAAAAATAAACACCAAACAAATAAATTTTAATTTATCTAAGAAAGTTAAAAAGTGAGAATATACAACATATATATAATAATAAATTAATCTTAGAGCATATAGCTATAATTTGTTGGGCAATTTAGGGGACGAGGAATAATTATGTGCTTTACCGAGGATGAGGATAAATCAACTATCAAGCACACATCACAAATCAAAATCCAAAATGAAATAACTATCAAGCAAACATCACAAATCAAACACCACAAAAATGAGAAACTGGAAAAGATAATTGAAAAATTGACAAAGTGAAGATGAAGGCAACTACATGTATCTCAATATATCTGAAAGAAAACAACAAATAAAATAAAGGAGATATAGATATTGACAATGGTTCACTTATAGAAAGAATCGAAGAAGTGTGGAAGAGAGAGGCAGAGGTGGTGGCTGCGTGCCAGGGTTAAGGATTTTGATTTAGGTAAGGAAAGGAAGAAATGATTTTAGGTTACTTATTTTATACATACATACATACACACACACGCACGCACACATGCACGCACGCGCGCGCGCGCGCACACACACACACACACACATATATATATGTATATATAAAAGCAAAATGGTGAGTATTGCTAAATTTAGTCGGTTTGGTTCCTTTGATTTTTTAATTTCAAAAACTAAATCGATTAAACCAATTTTTAATTTCGATTTAGAATCGAACAAATCAAAAATCAAAATAACCAAATCAAATAGACCAAAATCCATTTGACTCGATTCTACACACCCCTAGCGATTCCTAACTGGTGCCCTTGTAGGTTGATCGCAAACAAAGGAATAGGGGTACCCCAAGCCCTTGTTGTTGGGTTTCAAAAAAAATTAAAAACAAATTGCAGTGGAAAATAAAAACCCACCACGGATCCAAGCGATCCAATTGATTCAATAGAAATAGTGTAACAATTACCAACCTCTCAAAGTGCAGACAAATCAAATTTGCAGGTGTGGCCTCACATGAAACGACACACTATACCGGTATCCATATGCAAATACGATGAATAGAATCGCCCGAGGTGCTAGCTCCCTTCCTTGGCAGCTAGCTCATAATCTCTTTTCTTTCTCAAAGTCACAGAAAAGAAACAATATTTTCTCTCTCTTAAGGTGACGTCTGTCACTCAATATATTATGTTTAATTAGGGTTTTAAAATATACATATAACAATATATATTTAGTTGACCTAACCCTAATTTAGAGAGAGAAAATTTTGAGCCCCCTTTTCTTAAAATAAGAAATACTTTATTTGTTATTTAAAATAAGAATAATAATATTAATCTTAAATATTATTATTATTTATTTATTTTGAATTTTAATTTATCACAAAATAAAATTTGAAATGCCCGAATGTTATCTATTCATCACATTCTATATGTTCGACCCAATAAGTTTATATTATATTGGCAGTGAGACCCAATCCCATCATGGGCCCACAAGTCATAAATGGCCTCTAGCAAGACATTATGATGACCCAAATAACATAAATATCGATAATTCGATTTTAACCTAATAGAACATGTTATAATTCCTTTGTCACATTATAACTTGTTTGAACATAAGTTATGGTCCATGTCAAACTTATATAGTCCAAACATATAATTTCTCGATCACTAAGTAGACAGATAATATCAAATGATATTGATCGCTCCATCAATTCATTTGAGCACGTCCATACATTGCTCAGTCCTACTTATCGAGGGGCCTAATAGATATCTCTCTCATAAGAGAGGGATAAATTCCTTCTTGATTATTCACTATTCTCTACATGATTCTCATCATGTCCAATCATAATCTTTATGATTATCTAATTAAAGATAATGTTTGATTATGTCAAAACATAATGTTCGTCATGTAGAATACTGTGATAATCTTAGGTCTAAGGATGGATAACATAACTATTATGAGATTACTAATGACATTAACCCATGTAGTATCACATAGCAGGTTTATCTAGTACCCTATTCCTTAACAAGTACTTATAAGTTTAATTCATATCACCATATATAATTATCCCATGATTATCAATCAAACTTATACTAGTCTTTAATTATAATTATTTATTTAATGATAAATGATTGTGGATAGTCAAAATAATATTAGATTGTTATTTACAAGCATTATTATAATGTAACATGCCAACAATATAATAACATGAAGAAAATCCAATTTTATATAATGAACTGTGACATTACATACAGGACAAAATATTTGGCCTAGGTATATCCATTAACACTTGTCTCATACATCATTGAAGCCCGAGGCTTGGTAAATTGGGTTGAATCCTTATCCATTGTGAAATGACTAGTCTTTACGAGTTAAAAGAACCTTTATCTAATCTCGTGCACTAAAAAGGGCTTTTGAGGACCAATTAGATACCATCCGAGGTTCGGTCCATGCCCATTATGTTAGAAACAAGGCAAGAGCAGGATTTAAAATTAGATAAGGGTTCAAGCATAAGTGACCCAACAGTCAGGACTTCAAAGTAGATGTCAGAGCTTGTAAAAGGGATAAAGATGTCTGGTCCGACACAACCTACTAGTACTTCTGACCCCTAGGGTCTGGATAAGAAGTTTGAGGATTTTAAAAAGAGAATAATTGCTATAATCAGTGAAAGGGCTGCCACTATAGTGCTTGCTCCTAAAATATAGCTTATAGCACTTACTGCTAGGTAAGTCAAACCAGCCGCAGTCGGGGAGACGCTTACGCAATAACTATAGCCCTTTTCACTTACTTCCAGTTCTAGGGGCAAGGCACCACTTATTTTGCTAGATGAATAAGGCAAAGATGAAGGATATGCCTTAGAAGATAACTATACGCAAATCCTAAAAAGCAGAGTGTCAAAAGTAAAAGATCCAACACTGAAAAGAATGGAAGAGAAGATTAAGGCATTAGCTCGAGTATTATTAGATGGCAGGGAAATCGGATTTGGAAAAGATTTCCTTATGGAATAAAATTTCCATAGGTAATTTAACCATGGAATGAGAATTTCATAGAAAAATTGCCTGCAGAAGCAATTTTTCATAGGGAATTTAGCAATAGGACTCATTTCCATTGGTGGTTTTCCTACGGAATGAAATTTTCGTCGGTAGTTTCCCTATGAAATAATTTTTTATAGGTACTTCCCAATGGAAATAAGTCATATCGGTAAATTACCTACGAAAAAATAATTCCATAGGGAAATTACCTACAAAAAATAATTTCATAAGGAAATTAACTCCGGAAATTTCATTCCATTGCTAAATTACCAATAACAAAAAAAATTCCATCGATAAATCTTGTCTCCAATCTTAGTCGCGAAACTTTGGCATCAATTTATTGACAAAATTTTTATTTCTGTTTCTAAATTATATCGGTAATATTTAGCGGTAAAATTTCCCTATAGTTTTTATGACAGAATTCTAATTCCATCGTAACAAACAATTTTCCACTACCATTTTCCCTATGAAATGAGTTTTTCTTCGGTAATTACTGACAGAAATATTTTCATCAGTAATTTTTCTTCTGTATTTTAGATTTTTCTTGTAGCGAATGATGGGAACGATAGTAACAATGGGGGCGATGGTGGTAGAACCTCAAGAGTCTTAGCTATAGGAAGAAGAGGATGATATTATTCGATCCTAGGCAAGCCATTATCTTGGTTTCTTTCCCAACTTATAAATGAAAGGAAATTGCAACCTTTGCAACTAATGCCATCTAAAAACTTCATAGGGCTAACTAGTACTATAATTATCATCAACATATAAGGGCAAAAGACTGACTATTGTCAAGCCTCGAGGGATCATATTTAAGACATAATTGATACCCAGCAAATCCTGGATCCAGATAGGGGAGGTAAGAGAAGGAAAGGCTATAATGTTATACGAACACTAACTATTTTCATGACTCACTCAAGTTTTTCGAAATGGTATGTGCTCTAAGATATATATTGCATGTAAATATTTAGCCATCACCCATTAAACTCTACAATAAGTAACCAAAGAGAAGTGCCGGATGTAAATATCATCACCAATCTTGGAGGCACCATTCATGAAAGGGGAGTATGAAGTGTTGATAGTCGGTTTTGGCAACCTATACTTACAGTAGAGATGAGACATAAGTCATCTTTTTGATGATGTAGTATATGTCCCTGAACTATGTTATAATAATGCGTATGTTTCTCTAGCTATGTTAACAATATGAGCTTTTCTTACACTATAAATAAAACTTGAATTAGCAATGAAATTTAGCGATGGGATATTTCCATCGCTACTTAGTAACTACTTTCCAAATCCATCATGAAAATGCATATATTCAATTTGGTATCAAGTTTAGTGATAGAATCAATAAAACAGTCGTTAAATATTGGCGGTAAATAATAGCACCATTTTTTGCGACTAATTTAGTGATGAATTTAATTTGTTGCTAGAAATTTTCAATTTTTTTTATTTATGAACACAATTTCCATAAATACAATAATAAATATTAGTTGCTAATTGAATTGATACTTTAGCGATGGAAGAACAACAATTTTATAGTTTCTTTTTAATACTTTCATTGATTAGGATAAATATTTTAATTTTACTTTTTTTGCTTATAATCATGTTATAACTTTAACAATTTGGAATAAATTGTTTCTCTACTTCATTTCTGAATTCTTTGAACTTTTCAAATGCTTCAGACTTATATTTCATTAGATAGATGTATCCAAACCTGGAATAATCATCTATGAAAGTAATGAAGTAGGAGTAACCTCCTCTGGCATGTGTAGTCATTGGACCACATACATCTGAATGTATTAAGTCCAAAACAATTTTAGCTCGTTCTCCTTTACCAATAAAGGGAGCTTTTGTCATTTTTCCCAATAAACAAGATTCGCATGTATCAAATGATTCATAATCAAATGATCCCAAATCACCTGACTTGTGCAATTTGGTCATGCGTTTTTCATTTGTGTGGCCTAAACGACAATGCCATAAGTATGAGGTATTTAGATTATCATGTTTCATTCTCTTGGTATCCACATTATGTACTTCTTTAATTAAATCAAGAACAAATATACCATTCTCAATGATAGCTTTTGCATAAAATATATTGTTCTTAAAAATGTAACAACATTTGTCCTTTAAAGAAATATCATAATCGTTCATCAAACAACTGAAAGAAATAATACTTTTGGACAAAGCTGGAACATAATAACAATTATTTAATTCTAGTACTAATCCACTAGGAAGAGGCAAATAGTAAGTCCCCACAACTGTTGTAGAGATGTTCTGTCCAGTAGCTGACTGCAAACATATCTCTGCCTTTCCAACTCTTCTAAAGCTTCTAAGCCCCTGTAGATCATTACATAAATGAGATCCACATCCGGTATCTAATACCCAAGATTGTTTTGAAGCAATAGAATAAGTATTAATTTCAATCATATGAATACCTGAAGTAGAAGCATCAGCTTACTTCTTCTCCTTCAGAGAATCTAGATAGGCCTTGCAGTTACGCTTCCAATGACCATTCTTTCCACAATGGAAGCAAGTTCCTTTGGGATTCTCTTTCTTGGCAACCTTCTTCTTGGAGATCCCACCATTCTTTGGCTGCGCCTTGGTTATCTTCTTCTTCTTCTTCTGCTTCTTGCCTTTAGCAGAAGTGACAACCATGACACTTTTTGGATCCTTCTTAAATGATCCATCAGCTGTCTTGAGCATATTGATTAACTCAGGAATGGATACTTGGATCTTGTTCATGTTAAAGTTAAGCACGAAAGGTGCATAACTTGGAGCCAACGAGTACAAGATTAAATCTATGTATAGATCATTATCCATAACATAGCCAAGTCTACTCAAATGCTCAATATACCCATACATCTTCAATGCATGAGTAGCAGCTGAAGTGCCTTCCACCATCTTGCAACTAAATAGAGCTCGAGCAATCTCATATTGTACAGTTCTAGCCTGAGAAGAATAAAGCTCCTCTAGATGCAAAATGATGGTTTTAGCATCCATCATTTCATGTTGCTTCTGAAGCTCCGAGGACATAGCACCCAGCATCAGACATGCTGCTGTTTCACTATCCTCCATGTATTTTCGATAAATGCCTTTGATCTCATCAATGGCATCATCTGATGGAAGTGGTGGTGGATCTTTATCCAAGACATAGTGGATCTTTTCAGCTCTGAGAACAATTCTCACTTGCCTGATCCAGTCAGAATAGTTGTTGCCAACCAGCTTGTTATCCAAGATTGATCGTATATTAATGTTTGATGTGCTCATGATGATGACCTAGATGTGAAAAAGAAAAGATATGAGAGTATGTTCATATATGTATGCATTAATAAGGTCTGTAATTAATCCATTTACTCCCACTATTTTATTACGAATTAATAGCCCTCACTATATAATCCGATAAAACCCGATGGTTTTCTTAGTGGGCCAATATCCAATCCTTGATATGTAATTTGACCTTGACTGTGGTCAACAAGCCAAATTCCATACCCTTGAAAGGTAGGTATCTCTATACCAATTGTGTCTCTACACAACTATTGGATCATTAGGTTATCAACTCTTGATGCATGCATATCATATATGCATTCCCTAATCTTGCCTCTAGAACCATTAGCCTTGACTGTGGTCAACAAACTAATGGGCTAGCTAAGATGACCCATTTAATTAGATTTGAATATATTCGATATAATGTGAGCTTGACTGTGGTCAATAACCCACACTATAAAGAACTCTGGTTCTCCTCAAATTAATGGAAGGCTTATATACCTTAGTATTTGTTTGAGGGTTTTAGTTAATTAAGTCTCATCATACATGGTTGGCATACATTGGTATGCATCCTATATCTATCATATAAATATAAGCATACAAATATGGTATAGTTATGGACTTCACTATATTGATTTCCCCGAGCCAAGAGGGAAATCAAAAGGTCACACCTAGGTAGTATGCATGATTCAAACAAGAAAATAATTACATTATCTTCAAGCTTGTTGGATCTCCATCCGGCCCATCTTGCTCCTTGATATTGGTCTCCATCTCTATTTCTAATTCTAATCTAAGTAATCTAATTACATATTACAATTTGAAATGAAATACAAACCAAAAACAAGTGGTCGGGACATGAAAGTCCTCATTGGGCCAAAACATGCATTATGCTCAATCACATTGGGCTTTGTCCATAACTAACCATCATGCCAATCATTCACCCTTATATGCCTCTCTAATGCATAAATAAATGGATTACTAACTTTGTTTCAACCTTTGAAACTATATTTTGAGTTATTTAATGATGTGATCAAATTAGGAAACTTTTTCCATTTTGGAAACTTTCATTTTAGGAAACCTTTTTGCATGCATGTGTTCTTGTCTTAATAATCAATCCAATTGATTATTAATTAATTATAAATTGATTATTTAATTAATTAATCATATTAAATAATTAAAAGAATCAATTTTGGGCTTAAAACAATTGTAGGCCGAAACCCACAGAAGAAAAACCCTAACTGTGTTCACACACAAACTAGTTTTGTGTCTTTTGGACCATTTGGGCCTTTTGGAGTGAGCCAAGCCCACTCCAGCCCTTAAAACCCATTGATAAACTTAATTAATGTTTAATTTAAATCAGCTCCTTGGGCCCACCAAGTCATTCACTAATTTAAACCAAGTCCATAAACATAATTAAGCCCATTAAGTGGTTTTAATAAATTAAAATTAATCAAATTAATTTAAGGCCCATTTTAATTAATCCAATTAATTAAAAACACTTTAATATATCATATATATCAGATTTAGAAGATCAAAAGTCGTTCTAACCAAGAACACATCAAGAACACACGAAGAACACCAATTTATCGAACTTTTCGACTAAACTAGTTTTCATGCAAAACTTGTTCGATTTTAATTCCGTTCGATCCTACGGCTTAATATCACATATTAAACACATAAAATATCATCTAAATGATGTTTTAATGGATCCATAAGAAATCAAATTAGAAAAGCCCCTTAAATCACCTAGGGTTTCACGCCAAACCCTAATGGGTTTCACGCCAAACCCTAATCTCAATCATTCAAAATTTCGTTTTTGTTTCCACCAAATTTATTTGATCACAAATACAACCAGAAATCAATATTTCTCATTCATGAACAATCAAATCTAATATTTTAAAGTTCATGAAATAAATAACTCAAAACAAAACAAAACTTATTTCGCAGAAAAATATAGAATTGTATATCCATGGCAAAACCTGGCTCTGATACCATGTTGGAATTTAACGGTTACATGCATCACATACATGAGCGGAATTTTAAAATTTTTTAACCATTAGATCTGATCTTGCCATGAATACACAATATAACTATATGAGAATAAGAAAAATCACCTTTGATTTTTGTTGAACAGTTGATTTTACTTCGCACCGGGTTGTCGCAAACCACAGTGTCCAAAATCGAATACCTCCAATGAGTAATCCACACTAGAGAGGGGTAAATTGAACCAATAAATTGGTGTTCAACTAGGGTTGGCCAAAATTCCAAGAAGCTAGCTTGGAGTTGGTGCAAAAAGGGAGAGAGAATAAAGAAAAAGACTTTCCTTTTGTTTTAATCACTTAACCTTAATTCTCATTAGTTGGCCTTTTATAGTTAGGTTAAAATTCCAACTCCTTAATGAGATTGGGCTCTTTAAAATTGCTGGAGAATTATTAATTGGGCCTCTGGAATTAATTATAATCATTTGGGCTTAATTAAATCCAATTTAAACCTTTTCATAAAAGTCTATGCACAAAATCCACAAACTAGGCCCTTTGTGCATCTAATTGAATTTAAATACCCAAATGGATTCCAAATCCAACCAAATTAAATATGTAAGTTCCATAACACTTATGTAACATATATAAATTAATTTGGTCCAAGAAAAAGCCCTCTAAACCCTTCTGTATGGAGTTGGCGTGTGGCCCTCTTTTGGAGGGCTTCCTCCAACTTCTTCATTCCTTTGGCCCTTTATAATTTCTCCAATGGACCTATTAATTATTATATCAGTTCTATAACACTTATAGTAGTCTTATAACACTTATAAGATAATAATAATTAATCATAAAATATATTATTTCAATTAGGTCCAATTTTGCAGAATATTTCTCAAAAGTTTCGCGGACAATTTTATTTGATCATAATTAATTAAACTCTTTAATTAATTATTATCTTATTCACTTCTCTACCTTCATAATAATATCAAATATTATTATCCTTGTTATTTTATCATTTTACCCTTTTTCTCTATATGTGTGTGACCTATTAGGTTCCTGTCCATATTGGCAGTATAATATGTAATTGTGAGTTCTATTCAAAACTCACATGATTTAAACTCCTTTAAATCATTTTATCAATCCCTATTGATAATTTTGATACATCATTATACAAGTCATGATTGGCCTCTAGCTAGGCATCATGACTACCCAAATGTCAGGAAAGTCATGTGGTTTGACTGTACCCTTCCATAGAAACAGTTACCGTGCAATTACTCCTTTCACCACTCTTATCTCAATTAGATTCTGAGTATGGATTTCTGTCAACTCATATAAATCTAATTATGTATGCTCTATTAATTTAACCATTGTTCCTAAAATGCCCTTCATGGATCTCCATCCATCTCGGCATATTACTCTGGCCAGAGATTCACTGAACAAGGCAATTATAGAATTATGTGAGATAACTTCCCTTGTTAAATCTGGGATGGTGAATCCTTTGTCAATCACTCAACTATCTTCAAGTAGGTCATGATATGCCCAATCTCCTAACTATGTTCACTCCCAGTTGGAAGTAATCAGTTATGGAGTCAAAGTATACCACTTGCTACTTAAGATAACTTTGGTGATCTCAAGTCTAAGGATACTTGCACAACCGCTATGAAGAGATTCTTCACTGACATAGATTTAATATCCATGTGAGGATTCTCTATGCAGGTCTCCAATGAACTTGTTTTTCTAACAAGCATCCACATGTTAGCTTTGATTATCTTTCATAATCACAGTTATGAGAACCATTGCTTGAACCATTCAAGAAGCATAACATGTGCTAGTCTGTCCGAATTAACAATGTCCTATCTTGTTAATTCTGTGACTAGGGATATTTAGATATTAAGACATTTGCATGCAATAGACATCTCACATCATGAACACCTTCATGATTGCCTTTGCACTGTGTTTATAATATCTAGGACTTCATTTATTAATTTAAGATTTATAAACTCATGTATTCAAACATAGCATTAATAAATGAATGATGCCTTTTATTAAGAATATAAATTTCATACATATGAAAAACATCCCTATTACATGGCCTCTAGGGCATACTCTCTAACATACTCTACAAGACTTTATGCTACTTTAGTAGAAACATGATGAGTCCTTCCATTAGTACCATACTAGATGGACAAATAAGGCAATAGAGATAAAGAAGAAGCCTGGCACAACTAATCAAATTAGGCTATTTATTAGGAATGCAAGCGTGTACTTGAAGGATGGCTTGGAGATGAAGGGTCTAAAGGACTAAGAGTCATTGAAGGACATACCTATAGAGGCTGAGGGAGTGTACCTAGCCAAAAGGGCAAATAACAAGGGTGCTGGGGGGAACTTCAGTAATAACAAGGAAGTAAGGAACAATGATGGTTCGAATAGAACTGGAAAGACTATAAAAGTGTCTGCTATAGAAGCTAGTCAGAGGCATTATTCCAACTTGGGTAAGTCATTGTCCTAGGTGTTGGATTGATTGAACAAGGAAGGAAAGCTTCAACCACTGCCCTCAAGGCCTATAAAGAGTCAAGGATTGCATTACTATAAAGAGGATTAGTACTGTGAATACTATCAGTACCCCAGGCACCTGGCCGACTTTTATCGCAATTTGAGAAACTAAATTTAGGATCTAATAAATAGCAAGTAGATTTTAAATCTTGAGAAGAGAGATAAGAAAAAGAAAGGAGGTTACAATGCAGTGCCACCTCCAATGTTTATGATTGGGTCTAGTTTACCTGAAGGGTATGTTATGAAAGACCTATACGAGAATGAGTACGTAGCAGTTACTCACTCCACCCCAAAAGTAATAGTGCCAAGTGAAGAAAATTGACCAGTTTCAATGATTGATTATTGGGATATCCTCATAGAGAGTGAGAATAAAGGGGCTTTAGTGCCCATTGACATTTGGAGTTTAGCCACTAAAAGTGAAGATGAGGTAAGAGAAGAGAAGAAGGTTAATGCTATCACTAGGAGTGGAAGAGTGACCCCAGAGATTGAAAAATAGCCAACACTTACTACAGTGCCTGTAGAAAAGGAAGATAAGATAATTAAGTAGTTGAAGAAAATGAATGTATATATTTCTATTTGGGATTTGTTGAGATAGTCTCCCTCGTATAGGTAAATTTGGTAGAAGCCTTGAGTGAATCTACTATTGGCACTTCTATCTCACCTTTGGAGCTGTTGGATTTGGTTAAAGAAGGGACAAGAGAAAATGTTGTATACTCTAATGCTGACTTACCTACTGAAGGAAGGAATCATAATCGCCCTTTATACATTAAGGCTCAGGTGAATGGCAAACACATGGCCTATGTGATGGTAGATGATGGCTCTTCCATTAATGTCTGTTCCTTAGTGGCAATTCTTGCTTTTGGGTTGAATGAGAACATGCTGAGTAAGTATGACTTAACCGTCTCATCTTATGATAGTTCCAAAAGGCAAGCTATCGGGACATTTAAGGCTTTAGTGAAGATGGGGCCCACTGAAAATGAGGTTGAGTTTGTGGTGTTGCCTATTCCAACTAACTTTTTGGTGCTGTTAGGAAAACCATGGTTTCACAAGTTGGGTGGGGTGCCTTCCATGTTACATCAAATGATCAAAATCCCCTATGATGATCAGGTGGTAACTATTAAAGCTGCAAGAGAGAATCAAGTGTCTGCGCTTAAGATATCCAAATAGCCTTTTAGTGGGTTTTATGTTTCAATCATTAGTGATGAAGAAGGTGAAGGGAATTTTGCTGACAGCCCCCCAAGTGATTAGCATGTTAAAAAATATAAACTTCCTGTCGTGTTAGGTTAGGTAAAAACTCCCAAGGGCCTTAGATTATTGTAGCCGCTAAGGGATAGAAAGACAAGAAAGGGTTAGGCTTTACTAGTTCTAGTTAGAAGGGGTAAAAGGAAAGAAGCAGTGAAAGGGATTCCCCATGTTGCTTAGAGCTTTGTCCTAACTTCAAGTATTTTCCTTTACTTTGGGTAGAATGAACCTTAATTGATATGAGATAAGATAGTGCTAGGATTTAAGATGTTTAATGATGTATTCAACTAAGAGCATGGGATTATCAAGACAGTTGAGGGTTTCTAGGATGAAGAGATTCTTTTGCACCATTCAACTTGGGATAAGAAAGCGCCTGAGGAGGTCATAACAAAGAATCTAATTGTTGCTCAGCTGAAAGGAAAAGGGAATATAGAGGTTGAGGATCCACCTGAGGTCGAGGCTAGAGAGACATCTGATGCTACCAAGACTGAAGAAGATACTTTCATTGATATTATTTATGTTCTTAAACTTTTTTATGAGAACATTGATTGCTCTTTTGATTACATCAATAAGATGAATAATTTTGCTTACTTATGTGATGTTTCTTCTGATTTTAATATGCATAATCATGATCATAAACCATTCATATTTGACATTAACTCAACAAACACTTATCGTTTAGTCTCGGAACAAAAGAAAACCCAACATAAATTTTATTAGCATCAGATATAACTCTTGAAGAGACAAAAATTTGAGAGAATATTGAAAAAATATGAAAAAGTCTTTGCCTAGACCTATAAGGATACATTGGGAAAAGATCGAGAAATTGCCAAACATGCCATCCCAACATATCCAGGGTATAAACCAGTCAAGCAAAACCTTAGGAGTCTTAGAATAGAATGGGCTAAAAAAGTTAAAGAAGAAGTTAAGAAATAGATAGAGGCTATGTTCTTTGTGGAAGTTTAATGCCCCATATGGCTAGCCAACATAGTTCCTATGGCAAAGAAAGATGGAAGAGTTAGGTTTTGTGTAGATTATAGGAACTTGAACAAAGCCTGCCCTAAGGATGATTTCCCTCTGCCTCACATAGATGTTCTGGTTGATAGTGAAGCTATTTATGCCATGTACAATTTTATGGATGGATATGCAAGGTATAACCAAATTCTGAATAAAATAGTAGATCGAATTAAAACAACCTTCATAATAAAATGGGGTACATACAACTTTCAAGTCATGCCTTTTGGACTTAAAAATGTATGTTCTACCTATTAGAGGATGGCAACTAAGATATTGGATAACTTAATTCATAAGGAAGTGGAGGTATACGTGGATGACATGATGATCAAGTCAATTACCTGAGAAGGTCATTTCGAAGCATTAGAAAAGTTCTTCCAGAGGATTAACAAGTACAACCTTTGCCTTAACCCCAAAAAGTGTATTTTGAGGGTCACCTCAGGTAAGCTTTTAGGGCATATAGTGAGCCAAAAATGTATAAAGGTAGATCCTGATAAATTAAGGAAAATTAGAGAGATGTCATTACCTTAGAAAAAAAAGGAGGTTAGAGGGTTCTTGGGGAGAATTCAGTACATAAGCAAGTTCATAGCCAAGTTGACTTTGATTTACGAGCGAATATTCAAGCTACTTAAGAAGGATTAGCCAGTGGTTTGGAATGAAGATTGCCAAAAGGTATTCAATACCATTAGGGAATATCTACTGCATCCGCCAATATTGACATTGCTTTAAGTATGTAAGCTTCTAATTTCATATCTAGCTATAGGGAATAGTTCAATAGGGGCAACGATGACTTAAGAGGATGACTTTGGGATTGAATATGCAGTGTAATAACTTAACAAGAAGTTTCTCTCTTATGAGGCAAAGTATATAGAGGTTGAGAAGATTTTTCTAGTGGTCATATGGGCATCAAAGAAATTGAGACATTATTCCATTCTTATAAGATACAAGTTATGACTGAACAAGACCCTTTTAGGTATCTATAAGAAGCACCTTCACTCCTGGTAAAGATAGGTAGATGTTTAATCCTCCAATAAGAGTTTGAAATAGAATACATCACTAGGAAACCATTAAAGTAGTGGCAAAATTTTTGGCTAATCAACTACTAGAAGGCGAAGAGATGACTTATAAATTCCTCGATGAGGATATTACTTTCATAACAGTCTAGGGTTGGTAGATGTACTTCGATAGGGCTGTGAATAATAAAGAAGTAGGAGTACAAGTGATCTTAGTTACCATAAAAGAAGAGAAAACACCATTAGCCAAAAAGCTAAGGTACAAAGCTATAAACGACAAAACCGAATACGAAGCTTGCATCTTTGGGTTGGAAGCCTTATTACCTATGGGGGCAAAGTCCACGAAAGTGTTTAAAGACTCATCTTTGGTAACCTATCAAGTGAGAGGTGAATGGTTAGTGAAGGAAAAGCAATTATAGCCCTATCTCAAGTGCCTAAAAACTTTGAGCAGCCAATTCGAGTTTTATACCTTTGAATATGTGCCTAGAAAAGAGAATTAACTAGTGGATTCTTTGGCCAATTTGGTATTAATATGGGATAATCTAAAAAGGGTAAGTATAAGGCTTGTGCTAATTTCAATTTTAAATAAGCCGCGTTTTAAAGATGAGCAGATTATGGATATCAAGGTAAATGATGGGAAGCCTTGGTGCTATGACATTCAGAACTACTTTGAAAGGTTAGTATTTCCCGAGAAAGCTACTGAAAAGGACCAAAGGATGATTCATAAGCTATTTACCCAATTCATTACTATAGGAGGAGTGCTATACAAGAGATAGCATGATGGAATCTAGTTAAGGTGTCTAGATGAAAAGAGGCAAAAAGGGTCATGATAGAAGTGCATGCAGGAGTGTGTGGAACCCATATCAATGTTTTAGCCTTAACTAAGAAGATTATATACCAGGGGTTCTTTTGGCTTATAATGGACAATGATTGTTACAAGTATGTTGGAGAATGCCAATTATGCCAGCAGCATGTAGACTTGAGGCATTTACTTGTTTTTAAGCTATGCAAACTTATGTTACCATAGCCATTCACTGTATAGGGTATAGACATCATGGGTATGATCCATCCACCTGCTTTGAATAGACACAGGCTTATTGACTCGAGTTCAACAAGTGCACTAAATCGTCAAGTAATAAAGTGGGGTATAGTTAGGACCCTCAAATATCATACCCAAGGGATTGAGGATGCAAGCAGTGAAAATCAATTGTATGCTAAAGAATTCACAAATTTTTGTGTGTGTATAAGCTATCAACTAAATAGTATGCAGAAAGAATAACAATGAAATTAAACTTGCAGTAATTTTTCTATGAAATAATCAAGTATATAATGAAGAATTATAAAATTCAATAAGATAAAAGCATTGCATGGGTTTACTTATCCTCCCCATACCCAATGTGAATTAAATTAACCTAAAGAAATATATAAATGAATTCAAGATAACCCTCTTAATCTAAGTGTCCCATTCTGGAGCAAGCTATTCTAATTGCAAGGTGTCCCATTCTAGAGCAAGCCCTACAATTAGCCTAAGCATGGGTCTAAAATCCTATGTTCGGTTTGCTTTCCCATTTCGGAGCGAAACAACCCAAAACTCATTTATTTCACTTCACACTCTAGTCCTAAAATCACAAAATCATGCATATTAAGAGTCCCATTTCGAAGCAATCTAAAATCCACAGCATTCATGATAAAAGAAAAGATAAATGTACGTTCATAGCATTTAACTATCCAAACATAACATCCAATAATGATATGTGACAAGCCCATTCATCAAAAGCTAGAAATTAATTCAAGATAATGAAAACTAATTAAATAATAAAGGAAGCAATAGTGAAATAAACCATTCATCTATATAAGCATTCAAGATATGTTCAAGATTCACATTTAGATAGGGGATTCAAAGATCCCCCAAACAACTGGAGACTACTCACTACCCATTACAAAATAATAAGATAGAAGGAAAGAATAAACCCAAAAATTTCATGAAGGAAGAGAACCCAGCTGAATCCCAAGCTTCTTACGCCTTTTTTTATCTGAATCTTCAATGTAAATGAGCTCCCAAATTTGAAAGAATGGAGATCTAAGCTAAGGATAGTGTTTAATCTAAGTATTTTTCTATAAATCTATAGTATAATTTATGTATCTATGTATAAAAATGAAGTAAAGAATGAAACAATGAATAAAGAGAAACCTAGATCTGAAGAGGAAGAAGAACTACTGAATCTCAATAAAAAACTACTATATATAGGCAAAAAAGGGTCATGGTCAACAGGAAATTCATGCTGACCGGGACCTATTAAAAATCTCATTTTTAACCGTTATAAGTTATGGTAAACCCTAAAAAGCTATTGATCTTGACATAGCTCTCCTTTGCATTTTGGAACGATGGCTTGACTACCTTATGGTCAACACCAAAAATCTGTTAACTGTGAGGTCCTCCATTTCTTGGTTCTATACTGAGGAGCTTCTTAGGTCATGGTGAAAACTCCTATAAGAACAATTGCACTGCTGACTGTGACACTCCTTAAAATGATGCATTTTGACAGAAAGCACAGGTCACGATCAACAGGTAAAATTGTTGACTATGAGGTACCTACAAAAATTATAATTAAGCACAAAATTCCATCAAAAGCTCTCCAAAACTCATAAAAACTAGGATTAACTAAATTTAGATAGAAATTATTAAACTAAAGCAAAAACAAAGTAAAAGACGCTAAAAAGACACTAAAACTAGACTGAAAAGAACTAAAAATAGACATTGAATTAGAGTTATCATTTATTATAGTGGCCATTGACTATTTCACCAAGTGGGTAGAACTAGAATCCTTCAAAAAGATAGATGTGAGGGATATGGCTAAGTTATTGAAAGAAATTTGATATATGGGTACGGTTTGCCACATCATATAGTGTCTGATAATGGGTTACAATTCTCTGGTGAAACTAGGTATATACTCATTAAGTATGAAGTGCCTCACCATAAGTCTTCTCCTTATAGACCTTAGGCAAACAGAGCAGTTAAGGTGGTAATAAGAATGTCAAAAGGATTTTGGCCAAGATGCTTCGAACTTATAAAGACTGGGCTGATAAGCTACCTTTCACATTATGGGATAACAATACCACAGCCAGAACTTCAACAAGGGCTACTTTAATTTCTCTGGTTTACGGGATGAAAGTAGTATTGCTAGTGGAAATTAAGTATCAATCTTTGAGGGTGATCTTAGAAGCTGAGATATCGAAAGTAGAATGGGCTAGACAGAGGTCATCATAGCTTAACCTACTAGATAGGGATAGAATGAGGGCATATTATCATAATCAAATTTATCAAAAGATGCTAGCCTGCTCGTTTAGGAAGAAGGTTAGGAAACACCCTTCGGAAGAGGGAGATCTAGTGTTCAAATAGATGAGGCCAGGAATTCCAGACATTCGAGTTTCGTGCTCAAAAGTTGTTATCCAAAAGAGCTACCATTTTGTTAAACAGTGATGGCAATGAGTTTAAAGAGTCAATGAACATAGACATATTGAAAAGATTCCATGGCTAAGACTAAAAAGAGAAAAAGAAGAGAATGAATGCCCCGCAGGTCAAAAACTAAAAAATAGTGGCCTTGCTAAAATTGGGTGCCTCGTCGGGGCAAAAACCAAAAAAAGGCACCCTAGGAAAAAGTTAAGGGCCGAGAGAAAATAATCAATCAAGAAAACCCAAGAAGGCTGAGAGAAAATAATCTCTAATTGGCATGGTGACCCATTGCTTGTTTGAGGCAGAGGTGGTGAAGTCACAAGCACCAATCTTAGGAATGAAGGTCCTTATAGGGAATTAGATCTAAACCCTCTAATAGTACTCTGACAAAAAAGTATTGACATGTCTACCATCTTAAAAGTCCAACTGACACCTAATGATGTCCTGTTAATCTTGAAATTAGTGGGCACAACAAGCAGTGACATAAAAAGTAGCATGATACAATCTAGATGCTCCATCTCTAACCATAAAAGTGATAGGCAGCTGGGTACACTTAAACATAATATCATCATCTATCAAATGGCTTAGCCAATCGACTCCATCCTAGACCATCAAAAACTCATGTTGTAGGTGTCTGAGGAGGACATATCTCATAAGGTAAGTGCTCATGGCTCTGACTCGAGGGAAAGGCTTTGACAACAGCTTTACCTTCTTAAGAAGCCATACCTTAAAAAAAAAGCCGCTGGAGTGAGTTAGATTCATCCCAGACAAATGTAAGGCAATGAAACATATGAAAATCCAAAAGGACATGATTAAATGTAAGGCCGATGTACTGAATCTGCCCTAAGAATCTTTTCCCCTTTTTAGCACAGGTATTTCACGGATTGCTTTCATCTTGATTAGGTCCACCTTTATCCCTTTGTAGCTAACAACATGCCCCAGTAGCTTACTCGAGGTGACTCTGAACACACACTTTCTTCGGTTAAGGTGGAGGTTGTACCTACCGATCCATTGGAAAAACTTTTCTAAAGCCTCAAAATGTCCTTCCTTTGTAACCGACTTATCATCATTTCATCAATATACACTTTGACCTCCCTGTGAATAAAGTCACCGAGGATCTTAGTAGCCATTCTCTAATAAGTGGCTCCTACATTTTTCAACCCAAATGGCATGACTTTATATGCATAAATTTCCCATTCAATAATGAAGGTTGTTTCACCCAATCCACTATCTTATTCATAATCTAATTATACCCCATATACCCATCAACAAAACTGTACATTATACACTTTGCCACACTATTGACCAATATATCTATATATGGGAGTGGAAAGTCATCTTTTGAGCATGCTTTGTTTAAATCTCGATAGTCCATACACATTCATACCTTTCCATCTTTCTTGGCAATTGGGACGACATTAGGTAGCTAAGTAGGGTATTGAACCTCAACCAGAAACTTAGGCCTCAATTTGTTTCTTTACTTCTTTTACCTTATCTGGCTGTTTCGGTTAGAGCCTTTAAAGCTTTTGCTTGACTGGCTTACTATCTGAATATGTTGGAAGGGCCTGCTCTGTAACTTCTCTGTCAATTTCGAGCATGACTTCATAGGTCCAGGCAAAGACTTTTTCATATTTCTTAACATTATATCAAAATTTATCCTCTCTTCAGGAGTTATGTCGAATACAATCAAGATTTCTTTAGAGTTGTCCTAGGTTTTGAGATTAAATGGAGTAGTGTTTGTTGAATTAATGTCAAATATGAATGTGTTGTGATTATGATTATACATGATGTAATTAGATGAGACATTGCACAAATAAGCAAAGTTATTAATCTTATTAACCTGAGCAGAAAAAGGTACATCATCACAAAACAATTCAAAAATATAAATTACATTAGTAAAAGAATCATTTTCTAGATCAGGGACTGCTGATGCAGTGGTAGATGCCTCTCTTCCTTATGCCATGGGCATTGATGGTAGAGCTTATTCTTTAGGAGCTTTAGCTTCATACTCAATCTTCTATTTCCCTTTAGCCTTGATAACTAGCGACTCAGGTGTCAATACCTCTTTCAAGCAACCAAGATCTAGATCAACAAAGTTGACCATGACTTCTTTATCCCAGAATCCCAGTATAGGTTTGATGGCCTCAACTAAACAATCAAAGACATCATCAAAGATCTCAAATCCAGGGATGACCTTCCCTTGAACTACCATAAGCTCCACCTCTCCATAATACTAGCATTCCTTGGATGCCGACACAAATCTTTCTAGGATATAAGGAACCCCTCTTGGCTGAGGATCAACCTTTTTTTCTTTATTATTAGTACAGTAACCTAAGCCCTTTCCGCCCTTCTAACTAGTTAGAGCAATAGGCATGTGGGTCCCTTGAGAGCTCTTCCCTAACCTGGCACCAGGCAAGTAACTCATATTCTTCATCATATTAACAACCTACAGGTTTGCAAAACCTATTTCTTTTTCCTTAATGCCAATCTCGGCCATGTGAAACCCATTGAATGGTTAATTAGCTATGCTTAGAGTAAAAACTAAATTCTCCCTTGCACCTTAATAGTGACTATGCTGCCTTTATGAAAAATTCAAACCATCTGATGTAGGGCGTAAGGAACTTTTCCTGGCTTATGAAACTAAGGTCATCCCAATAATAAGGAGAAATTAGCTAGTATCTAAAGCAATGTAAACTCTGCCTCTCTCAATAGGCCTTATCTTTACTACTACTCTGAAAGTGCCAGTGGCTTGCCTTTTAGAATTGTCATAGGCTGTTATAGAAAGCCTAGACTTAGTAAGCATAATCTCATCAACACCATAGACCTTCATTACCATAAAAGGGTACACATTGATAGAAGAGTCATCATCTACCATTATACATGTAGTATGCTTGCCATTCACCTCAGCCCTGATGTACAAAGGTTGATTATGCTCGCATCTTTCTAAGGGTAGGTCCACATTAGTGAACACAATTTTTTCCTCAGAATTTCCTTTCACCATTTCTAGTGGCTCAAAAGGGGATATAGTAGTAATAACAGTTGATTCGCATAAAGCTTCCACCAGCTTCTACTTGCAGGAAGGTGATTGCCTTAATAGATCCCAGATTGAAATCTGAGCAGGTGTCTTCTTAAGATGCTTGAGGACCATATTGTCCTCTGTGGCTCTTTCTTTTGTAGGCGCAGTGGGTTCCTGCTGCCTTTTAATCTCAGGCAGAACCTTACCCCTCCTAGTGATAGGTTGAGTCATCTTTTCCTTTGCCACTTTCTTCTCATCTTGATCAGTTTCCCATAGGTCCTTTAGTGCTTCCCCAGCCTTAATTGACTTCACTTCACTATCTATATCCCATATGTCTACCAATTGTAGTGATTCCCCCACTTTTATTGATTTACCTACACTTGCATCTAAATTACCATCATTTTCTTCAGCCTTGCAAGTGATGGCTAGGTACTCATTACAATACAAGTCCCTAAGAACATACAACATTGGTAATCCAGATCCAATTATGAACATTGAGGGTAACACTGTAACGTCCTAAAACTCGGGTCGTTTTAGAATGCAATATTACATTTAAAGTATATTTTAGAACTTAATAATGAGAAATCAACATAAATAAATGTGTATAAAGTAATAATAATAATAAAAAGTATCAAGGGAAATAATAAAGTCTCTAGAAATTTCTAGAGGAAAGCTTTAAAATACATAAAAAGGAGTAATATAAAAAAAAAAGAAAAAGAAGGAGGAAAAATCAGAAAAAACCAAGGTGAGAATGAAGAAGGGGAGCTCCCATCGATCCACGACACCATTGCCGGTGGTTCTTGCTTGGCCGTTACCTCCCATCGCCAGCTACAAGTGCGTCATCACCCCTTCCCCGGTAGCCACAACATCGAACTGCCTCTTTCCTCTCGTTTCCTCTCTGTGCCAAAAGACTTTTCTCTTTTTACCAGCGACTGGTGGTGGCAGATGGTGACATTATTGGTATCGGAG
The DNA here is from genome assembly GCA_037975025.1 of Excoecaria agallocha. Taxonomy (NCBI): domain Eukaryota; kingdom Viridiplantae; phylum Streptophyta; class Magnoliopsida; order Malpighiales; family Euphorbiaceae; genus Excoecaria; species Excoecaria agallocha. The sequence goes on along the minus strand of CM075818.1, from coordinate 10,274,473 downwards.
GACTCCTAGCGATGAGATGATCACCATGGTACTCACTGTCCTTCGCCAATTACCGATAATGAGTAGATCGAAAAGGAAGTTGCCTATGATTTTTAAGGTAGATCCTGAACAAATAGAGGGGTATTATGGCGCGTGAACACCACCAGGGGGCTATCGGTGACTTCAACTACGGGCGGACAGCATCGACGCACCTCCGACGAAGCTCCGACGAGGCTCCGGTGAGCTTGGGGATTTTACTTTAATTTGGTATGTGATTATCGAATTCACTTCGGATTAAATTTTTTAAATGAATTATGATATTAGCTTATTGGTTGTTGTTTGATGCTTAAGTTGATTAATTATAAATAGTGATTTCATAAATTTGATTTAAGATGCTAAAGGAAGACAATTTAAGCAAAGCTAGTTGTGCTGTTATATAAGTTAAAGATTTTTTTTATCTAGCTAGTTGAATATGTTGAATGTAGCTCCATGCCTATGTAAATATTTATTAAACTAAGGTTAAGAATTGTTTTAGTTCTTTGATATAAGAGTTTGTTGTTGTGTGACTATTTGGGATGATATATTTGTTGGTTGAGTATTGCTAATTTTAGATTAAATTTTGAGTTTAAATATAAGGGTCATGGTAATTAGTGTTTGTAATGAATGATAGATTTATGTATGGCTTAGACTATATGAAATCTCGGGTAGCTATGGTAACAGTTAAATTGATTCTACAATTAAATTGATTTATTTGTTTCTTTTATAATCCAGTTTATTTTCATTAAGTTTCACTATTTTGTAATGGGATTATTGGATGAATGGATTAACTTACAATTTAGTTTTGTAGTAAAGTCTAGTAAATTAGGGAATAGACATGAAGATAGAAATGGTAGATGGAACTAGAACTTAAGGCAGCTGAGATTGTAAATAATTTAAGTAGTAATTGAATTGAATTTTTAATTATGTCCTTGATATATTAGTACTTTTCTAAATGTAATTAGTAATAAATAGTAATAAGTTGAACGTTCTTAAATTATATGGAAATTATCATAAAATCATTGCCTATATTTACTATGTTTAGTGATAAGAAGGTATGCTTGGGTGTGTGTGTGTGTGTGTATATATATATATATATATATATATGTCCAATATTTTGGTATGCAGATCTTTTTTTTTTTGTGTATGGTATGAAGTGTATGTACTTATTGGTCTGAGAGTGACCTTGATTTTAGTTTAATGATTTAAGTTAGTTGTTAGCCTAAATGGTTGAATGAAATATGTAATTAAAGGCTTAAGACATACAAGTATACATAAATCCTGAGAATATAATGTATTAGCATGTCATTTCATAAGTTGTCAATGTAATGATTATTTTATATTTGCCCTTAGTAAAATTAGGCAGGAATTGGAGATATAGGGTAAGATTGGCATGCCAAATAAGGAAGTTTATCGGTACTACATCTTAAATGCAATTGCTGGATTGGATGGCTCCGAGAGCTATTTCGGTAAGTGTAATTAAATTGAGTTATGGGTTGAATGGCTCCGAGAGCTCAGTCCACAATTGTATATAAATAAATATGTATTAATTGACATTTACCAGATTGGATGGCTCCGACAGCTCTTCTGGTAAATGTAATCAAATTGATCGTGGGTTGGATGGCTCCAAGAGCTTGGTCCACAAGTGTATATAAATAAATATGTACTAAATGGTGGACCGTATGATTTTGAGAATTTGGTCCCATGTTTAAATTCTATTTATCCAACTCAGTGCAAATTCCACTTGATATACTAGGGGCAAATATTGGAATTAAATAAGAAAATAAAAGTTGACGCAAGTATTTTACCAAATATTAATAAATAGTTTATAGAATTTGTACCGTGATTAATTTGAATTATGATTAATTACAACTATTTATGATGGGGATTGATTGGTATTTTATACATATATTCATATTGTGATTAGATTAACTATGCATTACACAATCTAGAGTAATATGGTGTAATTAGGGATGTGTACAATATAATTATGTATCAGGAAATGTTTGAATTGTGATAATCTTACCTAACCCAGATTTAATGATTACTTATTTAAAGTACTATGTTGAACCTTAGGATTGAAGAACTACGTGGTTCTGATTTCCTAAGTGTGATACATAGGAAGCTTGAGAATTGATGTCTCAAGTCCGAACCAATTTATATTCATATGATTATGCACATTTTAATATGTATACTGAATCCTGATGACACAAATCTCATATATATATTGTATATATGAGTAAATGTTTATGATTATGGTGAATTAAATATTGTTTTGAAGTTGATTATGTAAATGGTGATTGATTAATTGAGATTGTGAAAGTAGTTATATGATTTTAGAAATGTTTTTCTATTCTTTTTCATAGGAAGTTGCTTATAATAAGGGGAGATTGTCAAAATTTTTATAGAATAAATAGCACGTTAAACTAATAAGGTTTTTAAATTAGTTAAACCCTAAAGTTGACCCTCTCAAAAAGGCCTAAATTCGTGTGTGACATTCGGTACTAGGGTCTTTTAACTAGCCCGATATAGGGTGTTACATTTAGTGGTATCAGAGCCTAGTTTAGGTGTTTTTGGGCATAGACCAATAAAATCTAGTTAAAATGGTAGTAGTGGCACTTTGTTTACTTGTTAGAAATTTTTCACAGAAAGATAAGGTGAATTAGAACTTATTGGAGTGAGTAGAGGTTAAGGAATGTAAGTGAAGAAAATGTAAGCATACATGCTAGTAAGCACAGAAAGGGATGTGATTTGGAAGTAGAGCCTCTTTATTATAATGATGGATTTAATGTTGATATATCATATCGATAATTATGACTATAAGAGAGAGAGATGAGATAATAATCATGTTTGTACTACTTGAAGCTATTTAAAATTATCTCCAGACTGTCAAGAGACTACCCTAACATAGAAAGAGGAGTTTTTATGAATATGATGTGTGGGGGAAAAGAACTAGTTGACTAGAGTCAATGATGAAATACAATCTCTCCTAAATTCATTGGTTAGGCTTGGAGTTTTCCCAATTCAGAGGTTGTAACTCATAGAACAACTTTTTTCCAAATTATGAGAATGTAGTACTTGCTCCTAACGGTTTGGAATATTATATCTTGGTTCTTATATGATGTGGGGCTAGAATTTGTTGATCCTAAATATTTTGTGCTGCAACAAGGAAAAAGGAGTTATGTACATAGTCTTCTCAGTCAGAAGAGATTTTCCCTTCTTCCATTGTCCCCACAAACTATACATAAAGCATTTCCATTGAAAAAGAGATGGTAGCATTTATGAGACACAAGAATACGGTTAAATTATTTGCAAATTTACACTAGGAGTGCTAAACTGATTGATAGGATTCATGAAATTGTTAAGGATTATAAAGGAGTAAACCAACCAGATAGGGAATTTGATTGACATTGCACATGTGCAATAGCTACATGCTAATAGCTTAGAGCAACTAATGAACTCTTTTAGTGGATTTGATTTTGTCAGTGGTGAGAGTCCGTGCAACAACCTTACTGGTAGCAACAAACATTATCATGATGGTCTAAGGGGAGATAGTCGTGCTTTATCACTAAATAAATCTCGAGGATGAAATTCCTTTAAGAGGGAAAGATCTATAATGCCCTAAAACTTGGGTCATTTTAGAATGCAATATTACATTAAAAGTGTATTTTAGAACTCAATAATGAGAAATCAACATAAATTAATGTGTATAAAGTAATAATAATAATAATAATAATAATAATAATAATAATAATAATAATAATAAGTATTAGGGGAAATAATAAAGTCTCTAGAAATTTCTAGAGGAAAGCTTTAAAATACATAAAAGGGAGTAATATAAAAAAAGAAAAAGGAGGAGGAAAAATCGAAAAGGAGCAGGGCGAGAACAAAGAAGGGGAGCTCCCACCGATCAGCGATGCCATTGCCGGCAATCCTTGCTTGGCCGTTGCCTCCCATCACCAGCTATAGGTGCGTCATCACCCCTTCCCCTGCGTCTACGGCATCGGACTGCCCTTTCTCCTCTCGCTTCCTCTCTTTGTCGGAAGACTCTTCTCTTCTCACCAGTGACTAGTGGTGGCAAATGGTGAAATTACTGGTACCGGAGGACTCCTAGCAGTGCGACAATCGCCATGGTACTCATTTTCCTTCGCCAATCACCGCAACAAGTAGATCGGAGAGGAAGCTGCCTATGATTTTCAAGGTAGATCTCACACAAATGGAGGAGCATTGTGGCACGTGAACACCACTAGGGGGCTGTCGATGACTTCAACTATGGGCGAATAGCACAGGTGCACCTTTGACGAAGCTCCGGCGAGGCTTCAATGAGTATGAGGATGGATGAAGTTGAGGAAAAAATTTGGGAATTTTACTTTAATTTGGTATGTGATTACAAAATTCACTTCGGATTAAATTATTTAAATGAATTCCGATATTAGGTTATTGGTTGTTGTTTGATGCTTAAGTTGATTAATTATAAATAGAGATTTCATAAATTTGATTTAAGATGCTAAAGGAAGACAATTTAAGCAAAGCTAGTTGTGCTGTTATATAAGTTAAAGATTTTTTTTTATCAAGCTAGATGAATATGTTGAATGTAGCTCCATGCCTATGTAAATATTTATTAAACTAAGGATAATAAGTTTTTTTTAGTTATTTGACATAAGTATTTGTTGCTGTGTGACAATTTGGGATGATATATTTGTTGGTTGAGTATTGCTAATTTTAGATTAACTTTTGAGTTTAAATACAAGGGTCATGGTAATTAGTGTTTGTAATGAATGATAGATTTATGTATGGTTTAGACTATATTAAATCTCGGGTAGCTATAGTAATAATTAAATTGATTCTACAATTAAATTGATTTATTTGTTTCTTTTATAATCCAGTCTATTTTCATTAAGTTTCATTATTTTGTAATGGGATTATTGGACGAATGGATTAACTTATGATTTAGTTTTGTAGTAAAGCCTAGTAAATTGGGGAATAGACATGAAGATAGAAATTGTAGATGGAACTAGAACTTAAGGCAACTGAGATTGTAAATAATTTAAGTAGTAATTGAATTGAAGGTTTAATTATGTACTTGATATATAAGTACTTTTCTAAAAATAAATAGTAATAAATAGTAATAACTTTAACGTTCTTAAATTATATGGAAATTATTGTAAAATCATTGCCTATTTTTACTATGTTTAGTGCTAAGAAGGTATGCTTAGGTGTGTGCGTGTGTGTGTGTGTGAATATATATATATATACACACACACATATGTCTAATATTTTTTTGTATGGTATGAAGTGTATATACTTATTGGTATGAGTGTGACCTTGATTTTAGTTTAATAATTTAAGTTAGTTGTTAACCTGAATGGTTGGATGAAATCTGTAATTAAAAGCTCAAGACATACAAGGATACATAAATCCTGAGAATATTATGTATTAGTATGTCATTTCGTAAGTTGTCAATGTAATGATGATTTTATATTTGCCCTTAGTAAAATTAGATAGGAACTGGAGATATAGGTTAAGATTGGCATGCCAATTGAGGAGGTTTAGCAATACTGCATCTTAAATGCAATTTTTGGATTGGATGGCTCTGATAGCTGTTCCGGTAAGTGTAATTAAACTGAGTCGTGGCCTGAATGGCTCCGAGAGCTCAATCTACAAGTGTATATAAATAAATATGTATGAACTGACAATTGCTAGATTGGATGGCTCCGAGAGCTCTTCCGGTAAATGTAATCAAGTTAATCATGGGCTAGATGGCTTCTAGAGCTCGGTCCACAATTGTATATAAATAGATATGTACTAAATGGTGGACCATATGATTCCGAGAACTCGGTCCCATGTTTAAATTTCGTTTATCCAACTCGATGTAAATTTCACTTCATATACTAGGGGCAAATATTGGAATTAAATAAGGAAATAAAAGTTGATGCAAGTATTTTACCAAATATTAATAAACAGTTTATAGAATTTGTACCATGATTAAATTGAATTATGATTAATTACAACTAATTATGATGAGGATTGATTGATATTTTATACATATATTCATATTGTGATTAGATTAACCATGCGTTACACAATCTGGAGTAATATGGTGTAATTAGGGATGTGTACAATATAATTATGTATTAATAAATGTTCGAAATGTGATATTCTTACCTAATCCAGATTTAATGATTACTTATTTAAAGTACTATGTTGAACCTCAGGATTGAAGAACTACGTGGTTCTGATTCCCCAAGTGGGATACGTAGAAAGCTTGAGAATTGATGTCTCAAGTCCAAACCAATTTATATTCATATGATTATACACATTTTAATATATATACTGAATCCTAATGACACAAATCTCATATATATATATATATATATATATATATATATATATATATATATATATATATATATATATATATATATATATATATATATATATATATATATATATATATATATGAGTAAATATTTATGGTTATGGTTAATTAAATATTGTTTTGAAGTTGATTATGTAAATGGTGATTGATTAATTGAGATTGTGAAAGTAGTTATATGATTTTAGAAATGTTTTTATATTGTTTTCCACAAGAAGTTGCTTATAATTAAAGGAGACTCTGTTAAAATTTTTCTAGAATAAATAGCATGTTAAACTAATAAGGTTTTTAAATTAGTCAAACCCTAGAGTTGACCCTCTTAAAGAGGCCAAAACCTGTGTGTGACATCCGGTAATCGGGTCTTTTAACTAGTCCGGTATAGGGTGTTACAAGCATGGCATTATAACTCACCTTCTTAGCTTGCTTCTCCAGATTAGGTATCTATTGGGAATCAATCAAATCTTGGATATAATCCCTTAGTGCGATAATAATCAGTCTTATGCCCCATATGTTAGTGGAAAGCACAAAACCAATCTGACTTGTGTCCTAGTTAACCTGGACTCTTCATGGGCTTGGATGGCAATAGCTATAGTTTCGCTTCTTTCATTAATCGACTAGGGCACTAGGATAGTGACTTTCTCAAATTTGAATAATGCCATTGGTCGACCCCTATAGCTAACGTTTTGGTTGTCCTACCAATGTTACCCCACTTCTATTATTATTACTAGCATTCTTATCGAATTTGAAGTTATAGAAACCCTTTTTGTTGCTACCATAAGCATCACTATTCAAACTTGTAGAGCTAGCCTTTTTTGCTAGGTACTGTCCCTCAGCTTTAATCACTATTTGTTTTAAGGACTCCCAATCTTTCAATCCTTTCATTTTAAGACCCTCTTTCATGTAAAGATTGGCATTTCGGATGAACAACCAAATTTAGTCCTATGTGTTAGGCTTCCTTTTCATCTCTATCACTCTATTCCTCCATCGAGTGAGATACTCATCGAAAGACTCTCTGTTTTTTTGCTGTAACAGCTCTAAATCCTTTAGAGTGACCTCTATATAGGTGCTACAATCATATTATTTAAAGAGCTCTTCTATCATTCTCCCCTAGTCTTTTTGTCCAAACTGTGATATTAGTAAATAGCAGGGTCTATAAGGCTAAGACTAAATAAGTCCACTTTTCTGCCTCTTAGTGAGAGTAGTCTTTTTTATAAGTAGAGCATACTACTTTATATGAGCCAACGGGTCAAACGTACCATCAAATTTCATCAAATCGGGTCTATTAAATGGGCTAAGTAAAGCATCCTCACCATCTATATTGATATCCTCAAGACTAACCCCTTTCCCAACTGATAACATTTTGGTCAAGGCTTCTAAATTTTCTTCCATCTTTTTCATGGTAGGGTTTTCCTCTTGAGGGATAAGATTCTTCCATGCCTGAGGGGCCCACAATTCCTCATCCTCATCAGTTATAAAGCTATATTCAAGATATCCTCAAGTGATGTCTCCCTCTATCCTGCGAGCAGCCACATTCCTAACATATACCGCTAATAGAGGTTTCATAACAGCTGTTACTGGAATCTTTCTAACCATTGTCTATTTAACTTAAGCAACAACAAGCGCAACTGGTTGGGCAGCTAAAATTGATGCTAGACTGGCTGTAAGATTAGAAAAAATCAATATCATCTTTCTCTCAAGGTCATCCATTCTCTTATCCACATCCTGGAAACCAGAAAAACCAATAGTAGGGTGAGCTTAGCCATGATCTGCCTCTCTGATTATTCTAAAATCTCATTGAAAACTCCTCTGATACACTATCTATATCATACTTAAATTCCAGTTCTAAACCTTAACTTGATACCAATTCCCCTATCTGCTCAAAAAATCACTTATTGGACAAACGATCATCTGAACTCCGATACCCCCTAGGTGATAAGGGCGCTATTATGGCTGCTAAAATTGGGTTGTCAACATGATGCAAGAGTTGGTGTAGATACACGATCGTGAGATGCAACATCGACAACCACACACAAGAATCCTTTCCACCTTATTTCTCCCACACATGTAGCCAAAGTCTTCTTTGTAGGTGGGCTTAATCCAAATGTCATAAAGAGACCTTAATGGATATATATGTGCATGGAAAAAATCCATCATCATAATGCCTCTCAAAAGAACACATAAAAAAAAGGTCTTGGTTAATACATAATTGAAATACCCAAGCCAATCACAATAGGCATATCAGGACATGGCAGTCTTTGATAAGTGGATATCTAAATGTATTCAAGTATGCTTAATACATAAATACCCATATCACAAGCAATGCAAGATTATTATAGACATCTTAGTAGAGATTTCTATGCCATTACATAGGCTTTGGTCCAAGTACTCGATTATAAGGCTACCTAAGCATGGACGCTGCCAATAGGTCTAGTTCATCATGAGAATAATGACTAATTGGGTCATCATTTGATGTACCAAGAGGTACTAAACTTAGGTTGGTGATTATTCCTAACACTACCCTTAGTTGAGTGAATGACAATGGAGTGCTTCGAAAATGCACTGGGTCAAAAAAACTGGAACACCTAACTTATTCTAAGGCACTAGCATGATTCTAATGTAATTTTTAAAAAGAGATCAAATTTCTTAACTGAAAGCCTTTTCATGTCATATAAATCAAAAGTAGTTTTGGAGCAAAGTCTCAACCTTTACCCAATGGAGTTGCCATTGTGATGCATGTTGGTACCGATTGAAGGTCCTTCCCCTAAAACATGAGGATGGATCTTTGAGTGAGATAAAGGAAAACCTTTTACCTTGGTAACTCGGTCCCACTTTTAGGGTCCGAACAAGTTAAGGTCTCCTTTCCTGAGATGATCGGTTACTTCACAATAGGAAGGGGACCTAGCGTGATTCGCCAAGTCTCGAACCTCAAAAGGTGTGAGACAGCATCTCAAGGTATCCCTACCCTATCATTAGAAATCAACCAATGGAAGGCATTAGTTGGGCACCACAAGGTTGATATAAGGAGTCACCACCCAATAGAACATTGAGAAAAGGTGTTTTGATCTCGTGAGGCTATAACCTAGAGAGAGTTCAAAACTTCACTCTTATTTTTACCTTTGATAAATATGACATAATGGTTGTTAGGTTAATGATGTTATCTTTTTTCTTACATGAAAGATTAAAAAAAATTAATAAATTAAAAGCACACCCAAACACGTAGGAAAGCGATAAATCATGCCATAAATTTAAGCGATAAATAAGCATCCATAAATTGGACAGTTCATTATAGCCTTTCTGATGAGGACATTAGTCCTCACATGAGGATTGTGAAGAAGTGTTTCATTGCAAGAGTTCAAGATAGGGACTTGTTAGTCTAAGTTTCTTATGAAACATCCCGTGTTATTTAATTATATATAAAATCTTTTACACTATTAAAAGCTAATTTTTACATGAAATTTTCCTGGGTAAGAAATAGGACTTTGGTATAATTTTATTAGTAAGGGCCCCATTTCTTTAATAAAAATATTTTTGTTGCATTTTTCATATGCTGTTAAAAGACTTTTTTGTAATAAAGAAAAGAAGAGACAAATTTACTGGTAGCGCTCATCCGACTTCAGTGTATTTACTCGATTAGATTGTTAGATGTCTAATTTTGGGATCTTTGTCATATTAAAAATAGTTAAAAACTCAATTTGAAAAGAAGGAACTCAATTCCAAAAGAAAGCTTTTAAGTTTTAAAAGCTTTTAACGATAAAATTTTACTTTTTGAAATATTTTCCAACCTTTTAAAAGTAACTCGGCCAAAACTTTATATAAGAAGGCTCACAAAGGCATGCAAACACCTTACATGGGAGTGTAATCCCAAAAAGTCGGCTAACTTGTCAATTTTCTTCTAAAAAGATGACCTACTTTTCACTTCCACGGGTGTGCAACTGAAGTGCTGTAGTCAACTTCCCTCAAAAGGCAAGATTCTTTAACATGCATGGCTATGCATAGCAATCCCAAAAATGGCAGGCAAGTTGGTAATTGGCCGAATAATGATGATATTCCCTCCTTGCATGGGTGTACAAGGCCAAAAGCTAATAAAAATGACCTTTAAGCACCTGATTGAGAATATTTATCACTATCTAAGCCTTTGCTTCCCTTGAGTGCTCGAATTAAGCATAAAACACTTCAAAACATTTTTAGAATTGTTTTATAGTGTGGAAAAGACTTTAAAATCCTTGACTCGCTATCTTTTAAGGAGCAATTTTTCTCATTAGGTAACCCTGACAAGAGCCTCCTCAGGACCTGTTGTCTACTCCTATCTCTCACTTATAGGTTTATTTCATTTAATTACTTTTTGTTGCAAAATTAGGGTGGGAAAGAAGGCAGAACATCTCCTAGGTTACATCTACTTTGAAACTTCCTCATCACACACATAGAGTGTAGTCTCCTTTCTCTTTTGTTACATCTCTCTCTAAGTTTTTCCATTTTTGATTCGAATGTATATCTGAGGTATGCTTCCAATTTTTCATTTCCATGCACCTTTTCCTCATTGATTTGCAACATTGATGGCTTTTTTGACATCTGGTCATGTAACTATTATTGACAGTGCAATCTATGTTGCAAAGGTATTAAATTGAAAGAATGGTCTTTATTTTTGTTTGTAATATTGATGTTGCAAATGTGTTTGCTTATGACTCAGAGGTTAGTAGTTAAAATAAAAATGGATTCTTACCTTACAAGAGACAAGATGTGTATGTCTAACCTTTCCTAATGGTGCAATGTATGATCTCTTTCATGCTTCAGAGATTTTTGCTTTTGCAATCACAATTGAAATGTGATAATTATAAATTTCTTCAATTTGGGGAAATTGATATATGACTTCAAAATTATTTAACAAACCTTGGATGCTCCTATATATGTATACTATTAGAAACTCCACTATTTTCTATGTTAATATGTATGATGTTATGTCCATGCTTCATGACGTGTTGTTACTAAACCTCATTTTTTGATTTATATGATCACCTATTTTTCCCTCCTTTAGCAATTGCCATAAGGTATGCATTGCATAGGCGGGCATTCTCTATCACACCCAATGGGCCTCAAGTCCTATTGCTTGGTTACCTAATTCATCAATGATGACTCTTACCTCTTCTTGCATAGATATAAGTCTGAAGCTTAATTGTATTATGTATTGAAATTCTTTTGGAATGTCAAAACTTATTTTTTGTCATAACACTCTTGTCACTATATTGTATTATGTATTGAAATTCTTTTGGAATATTAAAACTTATTTTTTGTCATAACACTCTTGTCACTATATTGTATTATGTATTGGTTTTTTATGTTGCTACTAAATCATAGGACAACTGATCTTACTTATTATTGTGCTTGACAAAAAACTGTAATTTCTTTGTCGATACTCCATATCCACTATCACATTCACATTCCTTTATTTGATGCACATTTCATGTCAAATCCTTTGTCTTTCTTTACTTTTGAACATCTTTTTGATTTATTTATTATTCTTTCTTTAAGATTAAAATGAAATAAAAGGTATTGGGTTCTATGTTTTGCATATTTTTTCTTTAAAGAGAGAAACAAAGTAGAATGCTATGTGTATTTTTCTCTAAAACAAAGAACATTGCATGTTTCTGATTTAGTGAGAATAAAGGAAAAAAACACCAAAGAAAGATTGTTTTTTATAATTTAAATAGAAATGTTGTAGAGAGCTATAAGTAATGCTTATTCATTATGGTGGGTAAGCCAAATCAGAATAAAGAAATCCAAATGGATGGAGAAAAACCTTCAAGGTCACATCTTTTTTCTTTTTAATTAATCAAGAGGAATGGTAATTATGTTTTGATAATTTATATTTTTTTCTTTTTCTGACAAATGAATCCAATATGTTATACAACATTTTAATGGTCTTTTTCTTGTTGAAATTAGATTTGAATGATAATTGAGCTATAAGTTGGATGGTCATATAATGCTAATAAATTCTATTACATTTTTTTGGCTTTTTACCACTTACCAGTGTAGTTAATTTTCATTTATTAATATTTGTATTTCAATACAAAGTAGTGTGTCATTTAATAAGAAAAAAGTGAGTGAGTGAAATTATGTAAAAATTTTAAAATCATGGATTTAGATTAAAATAAGATTCTTAGTACTATATTAGACATGAGAAATTAATATAATTATATTAAACATTAGAAGTTCAAACATTACAAGATATGTACCAACTTGAAATTTGATTATAGAAAGTTAAGGGTTGAATATACTATGACTACTATATTTTACCAAATGTTATCTTACATTTTGACTTATAAAATTGAGTATGCATTACTTTGTTTTTTTCTCTGTGGTTATCTTAGAGGGGTAAAAGTTTTCAAGTAATAACTAATACATTACTTGGATTTGATAATTGAACTTGCATTAATTATATTAATTATCCTATGTTTTGGTATATAATAATTTGAAAATTTAATTGAGGACTTATAGGTACTAGAATCGGATGGAGTGTTGCTAAAGATAACAAAAACATGAAAGTCATATGCATTGGTTGCTTGTTGTGAGAAATGATGAAGAGTTTAAAGTTATTTTGGAATTCTAATTTTTTTATAGCATATTGTTAAAATCCTTATTAGCGGTGATTTCAAGTAGCACTATTTAGTTTGAATTAGCATTTTTTAAGCACTTTTTAAGTATTGTACAATTTAATGTACTTTTGTGATATTATGTTTTTTAAATTAATAGTATTGTTAATAGTATTGCATAATTGTTATTTACAAAAAATAGTAGTAGTAGTAGCAGTAGTAGCAGTAGTAGCAGTAGTAGTAGTAATAAAAAATCATAAATAAAATAAAAAATTTAATATTTTTAACGATAAAATAGCGACAACTATTTCTATATTTTTAGTAACTCTTTTTTGTTGTAGTTGCAAAACTCATAGTGACTGAGCTATTTGGGACGGTTAGTCATTTCGTCACTAAAATTAATTAGCTATGGAATTTGCTCTATTAGAGATTGAAATTGCCATCTCTAATTCCCCCTTTTTTTTGTAATGTTATATTTGCAATGTCTTATTTTATTACATCATATATGGAAATAATCATAACTCATTTATATAAGATATTGATTCAATAAATACTGCTTTATTTAATCTTGAGAAATAAAAACATCTTTGTTGCATCCACTATGACTCCTGAAGTGAGTTAAAATTGAGAGATAAAAATGAAATAATAATAATAAAAAAAGTATTTTGCTTGGGATTGGAATGGTATGCTGAGAATCGACAAGGACATTATGAGAATGCACTGCTTTAGTCTGATGAAACAACAAGTTGGCCAATTTAAAATTTCAAATGTATAAACAAACCAAAAGGTAAAAAAACAAGATGAAGATTCCAAGTAATGAACATTGAAGAGGCTAATAGGAAACTATCGCTTCAACATTTCAACGTTACTTGGAAGGGCCAAAATTTCCTTAAGATGCTAGAAAGAAAGACCGAAAGATGAATGCTTAGTATCTCAGGTGGAGCATGATACAGAAAACTAGCTAATAAAACCTAATTAAGATAAAAAAAAGTTGGAAAGGAAAACAAAAGAAACTCGTACGAGAGCTTGCATAACCAATATGAATGAAGAGACATAATGGCAAGCAAAATTTCAAAGGCCATCTTTTTTCCTTAAACATTTGGGAAAAGTATGATGCAACCAATCAAAACTGAGCTTCAATTATTTAAGGTCATTTTAAGAGTTCAACTGCTAGAGTCGGTATGAGTAATGCATTAGTGTTCATAATTTAAATTGTAGCTCACCATCTCCGTTAAATTTGCAAAGATAGTTTGGCTTAATATTCTAGGAAAGGGATCAAATGCCATTATTTGAAAAAAGGTAACTTAGTATTCAAAAAAACTTAGATTAAGGGCTCCAGATTACATAGGTTGATTAACCAATCAAGCAAAACCTATGGCATGTGTAGGGACACGTGTTAGAGTGAGCTTAATTTCAAGGCAGAACGGCAACACTTTATTTAAGAAGGACTTCTTCTACTGTTGTCTTCATTATGATGTTTCCACCAAGACATTCCTATTGATAGAAGTACAATATAGGGAAGAACCACCTTGGAGTGTCCAGAAGTTAATTCTTGATGAATGTCACAAATGGAATCTAGTGTGGACTAGAAGAGATAAAGTTATACATTTTAACCAGATGAAATAGAGATGCTTTTGGGGTTTTATTATGACCATAAGCCAAAAAAAAATAGAAAATAAAAATGAAAAAAGAAGAAAAAAAGAAAAAAAAGGCCATTAGAAATGAAAATCATAACTAACTCTCTAAATAAAAGTTAAGCCAAGGGACAGGGTGAAAGCCTAAAAACAAGCAATTTGTCCTATAAAAAATAAAAATAAGTAAAAAGCCATTAGAATGGGTTAAGACCATTCCAAGCAAAAGTTAGGCACAGGGTGCAATAAAAATCCCTAATGGGACGCATTTGCCACTAAGAAAAGCTATTGTAAAAACCCACAAAGGGTGCACTACTTTTAAATAATGACTACCAATACTTGGAGTGATAAGGGGGCCAATGATCAGTTAGGTCATCCTATGAATTCAAGTTTAACTATAGTCTTTGCCGAAATAGATGAAAGAATGGGCTGGCCTACTCATACACTATCAATAACATCACAAGGTTGGTGATTACCCATGAATTCATTCCCGAACACAATTAGATGTCGAGCGAAGCAAGTTTAAAATGATCACATCATCATGATGGGTAGAGATAATAGAAAAGCTCATTCATTGCTTTAAACAGAACCTCTAAGGATATAGGGTCATCTTGAAGCATCAATTATGTGTCTATAAGTGATAAAACTTCTAAATGCCTAAATAGTTCTTCTTTGGTAGTTTAATGCATAATTCAATAAATAAAATAGAGTCCCAAGGGCAAAAGGAAGCATTGTCGATGGCCAAGGTATAACTCTTGATGAGTAAAGTGAAGATGTGGGGTGGTGGATTCCAACACAATACAACTGCTAGCTAAAAGTGCACGTGAGTTAGATCTCCCTGAAGAAATTACAGGTCATAGTTCATAAGCCAAGATGATGCTTTTCTAGGTTCTTAGGGCCATTAGATAGTATATGCATCCTATGGAGGACCAATTTATCTTTAACCAAAGCATGACAACGCTAGACTATTTCCTTTAAAAATAATAAGAGAACCTAGACAGAAGATAAGGCAAAAAAAAACTAAAGGGGGAGACCTAGAAGAAGCTTACGTGAATTTCGCATGAAAATGAAGTTCTAAAGGGGGATTTACAGAAGAAGAGTAGCCAAGTCACATTAGCAACTGAACCCTTATAACTACCCGAAATGTGATCTATGCATTTCTACATGCATTCTTTGGACAAATATTTTGACACGTGCAGCTTTTTGCATGTATTCTTTGTATCAAAATCTTTTATAAATGCTTGATATATAATTTTCTACATATGTTGGCACACATAATCCTTTTTTACATGTTTCAATGCATATAATTCTCTACACATACTCTACACACATAATTCATCATATGTGTCTGGCATGTATGATTTCTTGTGTACATCTCTTATATAATTTTATGCATGTTTCTTCACACATAAGTCTTTATGCACATAAAATCTCTTATATATATTGTTGTGCACATAACTTTGTAGGGAAAAATTCAAACAGACTCCTCAAGTAAGGGTTGGTTAAGGGACAACACCAGCTCAACATAGGCACTCACCCATATAGGACAACCAGATTAAGATAAAAATCCCTATTGAGAAGAAATAATTCGAAACCATGCGAAATGCTATGCTTGGGCAATAAGGTAACATTCCTTATGTAAATAATAATAAAAATCCCAAAAATTTAAAAATTAAAATATAATGAATACACAAAAAAATTCAAGGCTTTGAAATATATCCAAAATCTAAACAAAATACATGTAAAAATTCAAAATGAAAAATCTAAGATACATTATGAAGATGTAAAAATTCAAAATATACCCAAAACATAAAAGTTCAAAATGCACCTAAAATACAGCAAAAATTGTAAAGATTCAAAATATATCAAAAATTCAAAAATTCCAAAACTGAAGATACATAAAAAATCTACAAACTTAAAATCTTGGCACAACTACAAATAGCAGGGTTTGCCTCAAATCTAGGCATTGCCGTAAAAAATAGAGTTTACCTATAAACCCAGGCACTACTGTAAATAATAGAGTTTGCCTATGAATTGTGGTACAACTACAAATAGTCGAGTTTACAACAACTTTGGCACAACTACAAGACTTTGCCATACCAAAATTAAAGTCCTTTCAATAAGCATCCCAAAGTCTTTTCAACATGCCATCAAATCCAAAGCTCTATAACAAAAATAACTTTTAAGTTTTTTAGGAGGCATTCCTAAAAATTTAAAAGAATAAAATAGCCCAATAGACAAAATATTTAGACCTACAACAAACCAAAGGATTCAAAGGTTTAAAAATAAGCCAAACACTAAAAAATGCCCAAAACCCAAAAAGGCTCAAATTTTCCAAAAAATTCCACAAACTTAAAATGTCAAAAATAAAAAAAAAACACAAAAAGAAAAACCAAAATCCTTGGAGTAGGCTTCATAAACTCAAATCCATAAACAAGACCAAATCCACCTGCTCATAGCAGGAATCAAAAACTCTAATCTCTACACAATTGTAAACAGCGAAGTTCACCATAAATCTAAAGTCCTTTTAGGAGGCACCAAAATATTTTCAAAAGGTAACCAAAGTCCTTCTAAAAAGCATTGAAAATTTTAAAATTCATTCACCTACAGGCAAGCATCAAAACTAAAATTCAAGCACCGCCACAAATAGCGGAGTTCGCCTATGAAATCTAAACATTATCCTAGACATCAAAGTTTACCTATAAATCCAAAGCCTTCTTAAGAGGCCTTAAAATTTTTTTAAAAACCAAAGTCTATTTTTGCAAGGCGTAAAAGTTAAAGTCCTAAACTGAGGCATCAAAACTCAAAAGTCTAGGCATGGTCGCAAAAAATAGAGTTCGCTTATGAATCCAAGCCATTTGATGCAAACTGCGAGGTCAGCTATTAAAACCAAAGTTTTCTTAAGAGGCAACAAAATCTTTTTAATAGGTAACTAGGCCACCAAATCAAGGAGGAAGTGAAGATTGCATGATGCAGTTCGAGCTGACAAGCTGGCACAGATCGCTCTATCAGTAATTCACACTGACAAAGAGATCGCCACCTTAGGTGCGAGTTTTTAACTCTTGGTGAGTCTCTAACTCATTTACTCTAGGCTTTGGCTAAACTAGGCACTAGTGCATTAGCCTCCCCAAAGTTAGGAGCAATTGTAAATGCTGGGTGTCTTAAAAATATATCTTTTCGCAGGACTTTTTTTTTATAAATTACATATATATATAAGGGACAAATTAATTCACTAATATAAAATATGTAAAAATAATAGGATTATTGGATAATTACAAAGAAATATTAAATAATAAAATTCAATTAAAAGTAAATTAAAATAAGTGATATTTCTTTAATCCTCATCTAGAGCATTAAATGCTCCAGGAGGAGTTAAACAAGAAGGGGGTTGAACAAAGAAAAAGGCAGTAGGTAAATAGAGAAAGAAAAGAGAAGGAAATAAAACGAATAAAAAGAAAGATAGGAAGAACAAGAGTGGACCAAAAAAAGAGGAAAATAAAAAGGAAAAGAGTAAGAGAACATGAAGGAAAGGAAAGCACATATAGCAAATGACCCACACAAAAATAGAGTAAAGAAAACCAACAAACTTTCCCTTTTTTAGTTGAAACCGAGAAAGGAAGCAAGCTTTAAGTGGTGTAATCTTCTTGATTTTAGGAGCAAAAAAATCTAAGTTTAATATTCACTAGCCACTAAAGTTCCTCAAATTATTGTTGAATTAGATTTACAATGCTACTATATTTTTTTCCTCTTCCTTTTTTCTTGTATTTTGTTCTTTTTGATCTCTTGTTTTTTACTTGCAAGCTGACCTTTTTCTTCATCTTTGTAATTTTATAGTTACTAATGCATGAAAATTCACCTAAATCATGTAAAAGATGGGGTTTACACATAAATGGAAAATGTACTATTTACCATTTTCATCCTACTGACCTTGTTGACCTCTCACACATTTTTTAGGGTTTTTCACTAATTCTTCTTCCAAACCACATTCTCATGCATCAAATGGAGTTTTGGAAAGATCCTATGCTTTAATTATGGATTTTTTCGCCCTAAAGTTAGATGTTGTGCAGAAATGGAGTTGTTGGAGTAGAGGGTAGCACTACCAAGCACCATCAATGGGGAAAGTAGCCGATAGACGGCTATCAACCCTGGTGAACCATCACCAATCGCTACTTTCTATCTATCTGCTAGTCTCACTTGTCCCTCCCATTTTGTGTGCCCCATTGCTTATCACTGTGTGCTAAATTTCACCTCTGCTCTAAATGGTTTGAATGACCATACATATCGCCCTTCCTTTAGCCATTGTTTTCTTCTAATATATAGGTTATCATGGCCACCTTTGGAATTCAAGCATCTCACCGTCATTTTTTTGTTTAGTTCATTTTGTACAATGCATTTCTATTATTCTAAATATATTTATTTTCATGTATAACTCATCATTTCAAATTAATTTATTTTTATATTTATATAATATGTTTCAATATTATTTATTTAATATTACTTATTTATTGATATTTAGCTACTTTTATTATTCGTCCTAATCTTTGTTAATCTATCATTATGTTATAATTATTAATATTACTTTTGTTATGTGAATTATATATTTCCTGCACAATTTACATTATTGTTGTTGTTGTTGTTGCTGTTGTTGCTGTTGTTATACCTATCTTTACATGTTTTGCATGGCCTTCTTAGTTGGCCACCATTTATTTTGTGAATCCTGCATGTTTGCTATGTTTCATGTATGTTTAGATTTTATGTTAATTTACCTTAGTTTCCATTTATGTAATATACCTCACATCATTTAGTAAATTTTTTTGACATCATTATTATCACTAATATTGCTATTATGTCTTTATCAGTATAATACAATTATTTATAATATCATGTTTATTTGTTTTATTATGCTTTTATATTCATATTTATAACACAAATCAAATCGATGAAGAAATAGAATTAGGACCTTATTTACATTCCATATAGACAATTGATATCTAGATCTAGATATATATATTATTATACTGTTGTTTATCATTATATTATCAATATTGTTTTAAATATCTATTGTTCTGCAGTTTATTTATTCATTACTAACTATTTTTATTTTTCACTGCCACACATAATATTTGAAACACCCTATTCTAGTGCCTTTATCATATATCATACCATACCTTTTAGTCATATTATAGTAGGTTATTAACTAAATTAAATCAACATTAATCATATCAAATGGTCCATTTAATTAGACAACATGTATATTAATTGGGTGTTTCACACAACTTCCATTTCTTTAATTACATATGTATAATGACTCATCATGCAACCCACTTATCATATTCATGCTAGATACAACTATCTTAATATGTTCATTGTCATGCATAGCATTCAACATTTCATCTAGCATATATATATAAGCATTCTAGCTCCTATATGCATGCACATATTAGTATTCTCATGGTGAGCCTATTACAACATTATCTTCCATATGATATATATATATATATATTATATTCTTTTATACATATTAAACATGTGAAAGAACTTATACAAAATTAACCAAAATATCCCTACATCAATTTTTATAAACTAGTGTTGGCTTGTCCTGATGCAGAGTTTGTTCCTGTGCAAAAGCCTTGACTACATAACCTACACGGATAAAATAATCCGTGCTAAGCTATAAAGCTTAGTAGGGATACTAAAGATGAAAGACAACTACTCATAGTGATTGTCATAATCATTTAATCATACATAAATTGAAGTCAATTAAAAATAACATATTAAAGATAAGTACATGATAAAAATATAATGATTTGAATAACAATATAACCCTACATCAATTCATCATCCATAAATTTTCAACATTTCTTAAATGATCTGCACATATATATAAATATAATACATGTATTAGAAATCATTGTTAAACATGTTATTCCATATATCAGATGCACTAATTACACTGTAATTAATTGTGAAACATTAATACTTTAGTTTAGCCTGTTTAAGTTCTAAAGGTGGATAACAGGAATGGTGGATACCCGAGGCTATCATAATGGTGGATATCGAGGATATCAAAATTATAGACCAAAACGGGGTCAACTATACAATGGATCGGTCAAATGAACCCTAATGAGATTAGCTAACAATCCAAATAGGGCTGTTCATGATCTAATAGGATCAACTGTACTTTAAACCTAAATAGGTCAATGGTGGCAGCTGCAATATTCCTATAGGCACCTATCTGTCCACAATTGAACTCTAATTGCAAGCAATTCTCTATTTAATTCTCTTTTCAAATATCATGCTTGCACTTAACTATTCAATTTGCACATGTATAACCATATGATAGATATATTGTTGCTATGGCATAATTATGTATGCAAAGATCATATGATTATTCGAATACTTTTTAACATTTTATCATTAGATATCACATATTAGCATGATCATATTATGTCAATCACGTAATGTATCATACCCGTTCAAGTGCTCATCATAAAACATGCCTCTTTTTTAAAATTTTACATTATAGCACATCATATATATGTGAGCATGTAAAAAGATACATAATCCCTAGTATATATATGCTCGTGTATTCATTAAAGCACTACATGTGAACATGATTATACTAACACATTTCTTATTTTATAGTATAAGTGTATGTTCAAATATAGATTTACTCTATCATTAGAGTATAAACATGTAAGAGTAATTGCATATAACAAGCATCTACATAAGTTTAAACATGCATAATTATTTTATATCATTAACATTAATCTTTACTTATGTATATATATAAGATTATATACATAGACCTTTATAAGAAATCATATTACATGCCATATATAATTCAATGTGTTTTCATATAGGCACATTTTTAACATAACAACATTTAGACAATATTAGAAAATACATTAAAATTCTGCCTACAAGATTTTGCACAGGGGCAGCATTCTGGATCTAATTTGTCTGCCATTTTTTATTTAGAAAATGTTATTTTTAGGCCTAGTAACTTTCTAAAAATTTATTCCTCTATATGTACAATTTCTAAAAAATCAAAATTTATCTCAATATCACATCTATAACTCAAGATATTCAAGAAAAACCATAGACTATTCATAAAATCAAAAACAGTTTGTTATTACCAATTATAAATTTCATAGAATAAAATGGGGAAGGAATCAAACTAACTTTCCTTCATCAAAGTTCTGCTCCTAGGTATATAGTTTACCAAGAATTTTACAGCATAGCATTTTGACTCTTTTACCAAGATTTATACCTGAAATACCCTAATCTGTTCCTTAATAGTGCAACCAAATCCTACGAGTTTCAAGCTAACATTTGACATTCATACAATAGAATTAGGCAATGCTTCCTTCATATAAAATGTACATTTAGAAGTATATTTTGCATAGAATCTAACCTCATATTATTCTGACCATTATACAAGAAAATACATCGTATATACTACAACCTATTCTAGAACCAAAATTAACAGCTCATCTAAAATTCAAATAATTATATGGATGACTTAGAGACAATTTCAATGCTAGGTCCCTTATATAATTTTGTAGGCATATATCTTATAAAACTTTATAAATTTGAATGGTCTCAAATTAATTTTTCTAACTAAAATTATACTGAATTTACAGTCACTAGTTCATAAGGCTTTATATTTTCTCTTAAGTAACACTTTTTAAAATTTACTTCTCTTTCAATTGTTCATAACACAAGCCATTAAAAATCATGTTTCTACTAATCTTATTCATATGCAAGTATTAGAATTCCTAATCCTATACCTTGTCCAAAAATTCCTCCTCTAACTTTCAATATTGCACTTTTCCCTTTCCTTTGTTCTTTCCACCTTCTTCTTCTCCTTTCACAACAATTCATCCATGTAACAAGAATTTCTAGCATTTTACTTAATCAATCCTCATCAAAAATAAGAAGAAGAAGATGAATAAGAAGATTATGAATTATCAAATTAATATACTTATCTTACTGTTTAACACTAATTATCCTTGATTAATTCCACATGCAAGGATTTCTTTAAGAACTCTTAGAGATGTTTTAAGAGGTCAAAGAAGTGAATGAGGAAGAGACCAATTATGTATTTTCTCACTAGGAAAATCCATTCCTGTACACTCAAGAATCCTCCTTTCACATCTCTTAAATTTAGCTTATATAGTGACATGTAAAATCCCCTTTTTAATCCTTCCACTTTTTACATGTCCCACATTCATCTCTCACCTTTTTGTATGTTATACATTGACCTCTTCATTTATTTCTTCTCTTAAATCAACCTCTTAATTCATTCTTTTATTCACATTTGACACTTAAGATTCCATATTTACAAATTTATCCCTAAATTAATACTTCATGCTTTAATTACACCCTTGAATATTATTAAACTAAAATATTAAATTTTATTTTCATGAAATTACTATAATATAAAGAATTTATCACTTGTCCCATACCTTATGTGTAATTCACATTTTTAATTTAATCTCAATTAGTTGTAACCTTATTAAAACATACATTTCTAACTAAGGTCATGTTAGGGTCTTCACAATATTCTCAAGCTGATGGCCAACCGAAGGTTGTGGCAAATGTGCCACAGTATATGTGAGGCCCCAACATATACCCTCGAAGAATATATACATGCTTAAGCGGTATTTGTAAGGACCCGAAATAGGTCTTAGGAGAATTCAAGGGTATTATCACGATAATAATGTTTAATTAAGCATAATTGGATTATGTATTACAAGGTTAGATGTGAGGATTAAATGTTTTAAGTTAAAAAGGGTAAAATAATTGTGTGCAATTGGAACAAATTATAATTATTGGGTCAATTATAATA
Source organism: Excoecaria agallocha (assembly GCA_037975025.1). Lineage (NCBI taxonomy): Eukaryota > Viridiplantae > Streptophyta > Magnoliopsida > Malpighiales > Euphorbiaceae > Excoecaria > Excoecaria agallocha. Next base: position 10,251,010 of record CM075818.1, on the reverse strand, counting down.
CAAGAAAGATAGTTGGGGTAAAATTGTCAATTATAAAACATGTTATTATTATTAAGGGTTCAATTAAAAAAGAAAGATGACTTCAGTGGTGGTTATTGAAAGAAAGAAACAAAGGGAACATATTTTTAACATGCAAAAAAGTGAGGGAGTTTAGTGAAATTTTTACTCTCTCATTCAAATCCTAGAAATGTGAGCTGCTGCCTAGTTACAGTAAGTAGGTTATAGCATTTTGGACATAATTCTTGGTAGAGAGGTCAAACTGCTATGAGACAAAATTATGAGTAAAGTAGACATATATAAGCACACTTCTTATAAAGAAATAGTAGTCTAATTCTACACCTATTTTAATCTATGAATTTTCAAATTGGTAACACAAAATGATTTCAAAGAAAATGTAATCTTGGACAGTCTGTAAAGATTGGGTCATAACTCCTATTATATATTTTCAATTTAAATGGTATTTAAAGCATGAAAAATTTGAGACATAGACCATTATTCATTTAGAAGACCAATTAGGCTAATTCAGCTATTTGGTATAATAATATAGAGATGCAAAATAGAGGTTAGAGGCTGCCTACATAGTTTGAACATAAATAAATTCTTTCTCCTTTATGTGCATATCCTATTATAGAGTAAATGTTAACAATAAATGTAACATGCAATGATTTATAAATATCAGAAAGAATGGTAGAAATATGCTATATAATTATCAATAGACCTAAGTTATCATGACTTTATTTGTTACTTAAAATTGTATAAGTACATGAGTGTGCCAACACCATTATGCTATTTTATGATTATAAATAATTCAACTAAGGTAGATATTTACTTAATACATGAGATTGGATATACATAAGTACGTATGATGTATGTCTAGTTATTAAGGTAGTATGAACATTTATGATTGGGCTTCAAACTCGGATTAGGGATAACATACAATTTTAAATAACCTTATTGGTTGTAATATTTTGATCACATATACTTAGTATACAAAACAAATATGAACATGTGATAATGTGACTTAAATATAAAGTTACATGGGAAATGGATATAGAGAATTGTAAAGTTATACACTTTAAAAGGATAACATGCACATATGATGTTCTCATGCATTCATAGCTCTTATGATTACATCTTACAAGTATGGTATTATAGTGCTTGAGTATACATGAATAGTTTAGGCATGTTTAATATGTGATCTTAAAACCATGTTCTATGTTTTAAAGAAATGTGAAATATAGACATGTATATACATATCTTGTGAATAGAGAAACTTATAATTACATGGTGATAAATATCATTGTCATACATATGTGACCAAGCTATATGCATTCAAATTGATTACAAGTATCGAGTATTTATACTTAAACATGTACATGATAATATGCTTAAGGAAAGTTATACATGAATATGTGTATGATTACCCTACACATAGTTATACATGACTATACATGTATGTATATATATATATATATATATAATATATGATTAAATAAAGTAAAGTAAAGTAAAGAGGTTATATTGCCTGCATTTGTGTCTAAATTATAGATAGATAGTCATGCCTATAAGGGTAATTTCACAGCCGCTATCGTCATTTTCATATGGGGCTACCGTTAACCCTGTTTAGGTCTTTATACAGTACAGTTCGATCGCATTTAGGTCGTTAGTTGACTCCATTTGAGTTTGCTTGATCTGTCTACCATACAGTTTCATTTCTGTAAGGAGCTACCATTTATTTCCTTCAAATATCTTATTTATAACTTCAGGTGCTACTATTACCACATAACCCGTCATCCACTCATTTAGAAATGTGCAGGCTTAATATCTACTAAAAATACTATTATGTAACACTAAAAGATAAAGAAGCATGATATTTCTTAATTGGTCTTCATCTTTATATGAAATTTTGTTGCATACTAGATAATAAGTTATACATATGAATTTGTATACTATCGTTATATTGGCCATAAACATATTAGTGAATGTATTTTCTATATAGACACATGCCACTTGTTTGACATTGTTAAAGGACTTGTATGACTCTTTGTATATGAAAGTTATGAAATCCTTGATGTAATTTCATAGTGCTTCCTATACCTAGGAATATAAGATATATGTAGTTTTAATTATGCATTGTGACGCCTTACAATAGTTGTATTGGTTAATATGTAATCCCGATAGCTACACATTTTTGCTTAACATTGTGTAATGATATGTGTGACTTCATACATGTGACATAATTGAATTGTGAACTCACAATATATTTATGCAATTTTAAGCTTGAGATAAAAGTAAATTAGGATGTTAATGTAATAGCAAATCAGAACTGTATCTAAATATGAAAAGGAATGGCATGTTAATGATAGCAATATTTAAAAGAGTTAATACACAATTGGATACATAGGATATTTATGCATATGTTTATGTGATGTGTAACTTATTAGTATTCAGCTATACTTAAGGACCCAGTTTATTAACTTAAAATTATATGATTTATCATAAGGCTTTCCTACGAATCTAGATTGATATTAGCATGCCCTTAAGAAAGATGAGTAAGTCAATATGATTAAATATTACTAAATTATATAAAGTCCAAAAGTATAATTGAACATGTATATGATTAATTCTAAGGATAAGTAATTGATAATTAAGTGGAATGTTAATAAGTATTTGGCTTTGGATATAAGAATAATATGAGAGTGTAAATAATTTAAGAGGTTATGATCTTGATCCTATTATTTTAAATTATTGGATTTTTATGCTTAAATATATGCATTTATGTGTGTGTGCATCATTTTGATGACTTTTAAAAGAGGTCATCTACATGTTTTATATTTCCTACTAAGCTTTATAACTTAACATGGGTTTTTATTCGTGTAAGTTATCAAGGTAGGACTTCTTCTCAAGGATAATATCTGCAGTAGGATGGCTAACACAAGTCTAAGAGGGATTAAGTATATAGCTCTCATTTTGGTTTTTAATTTGTGCTAGAAATTTTGTATAGTATAAATGTTTAGTAAATGAAATATTGTAATGTGTAATGAGACATTTATGCAAGTTTTAATTTAATATTAAAAGTTTTGTATTTAATAATTATATTGCTTATAGAACTATTGTACGGTAATGAAAAGTCTTAAAAATAATAGTGAATTATAGTGTGTTGGATATATGTTTGATGTTAAAAAAGTATACTAGAAAGTAGGTGTTACAATATTAGAGATAAAGCATGCCTTGTTAATAAAATTAGTCGTAGGATGGAATTACTTTTAAAGATAAGGATACTATGGTAATTTTATTAAAGGCATGCATATTTATAATTAGTGACACATGATGTAGGGATTAAATTGATAAGAGAAAAGAGAATTGGAGGAATTGGTAATTAAAAGTGTATAGAGGGATTGAAAGAAAATTTGGCAACAAAAACATTTGGACTAATGACATGATGACAAATGGATATAGTTTTGACCATACATTTGAGTCACTTACTCCCAAGGGGTAGGAGTGACTTATAGTCACTTACTCCTAAGGGTGACCAGTGGAATGTATTTTGGCCACATAGGTGACTCACTCACACAAGTGAAAAGTGACTCACTCTTACTTTCATGAAGGGGTGTGACTCACTCATATCTATGAGAAGTGACTCACTCTCACTCCTATGAAAAGGTGTGACTTATTCAATCATTCATTAACTCATTCACTCATATGGAGTGGGAGTAAGTGAGTGGGGGTGAGTAAGTGGGAAAAACTAGGACCATCAGATCTTTTGATTCAATCTTAGCCACCCAAGTAAAATTATATAAGAGAAAAATATCCTAGAAACTTCAAGAATACACATGTTTCTTCACCTCCTCTCTTCGGCAGAATGGAAGTCTTCCTTTCTTCTCCATCATCTTCATCTTCCTAACCTATTTTTCACCAAAATTTCACCTTAAACTTTATCCTATGCCTAATTAAGGCAAATATCTCACCATAGTTCAAAGGGACTATTAGGCATATTTAAGGTATAGGAACTCAATTTCTTTGCATTTACTTGATTTATTTTAACAGCTAAAAATGTTATATGAGTGTTTTGAATGATGTAAAAGTCTTGTTGTGATGTTTAATCATGCATGGTTGATGAAAAATAGCAAGGTAAAGATGGGAAAAATTCTATTTTAGGTTTCACCTGACCCAACAAGGTTGTTTTGAGAATAAGTTGAGTTGTAAAGCTCCAAATTGGATTATTCAAATTGGAACATAAACTAGACATATAGATTTAAAATTATTATGAGATTTAAAAACCTAATTCTATTCTATGACCACTAAAACTTGGGTTAAAGTGCAATAATGACTGTTGACCTATCAACTGGAATAGTTTGTACTTTTATTGAGATATCACTCGATGTAGATGTCCAAATGACTTGAATTTTATGTCATTAGAACATTAAGACATAGATATAAAACTTTTATAAAGGAATCCAAAATTTATTATGCTTCTAAGATTCTTGAATTTTGGATTGAAGTTGTATGATGGTTGTTGCCTATCACTTAGAGCAGTTTGGAGCAATCTATCTTAGTTTAGAAGTATTTTAAGATGTAAAAGTCCAAATGACTTTATTTTTATTCTATAAAAACTAGATACATAGAAAAACAAAATTATAAAAGATCATTTGTACTAAACTTGTTAAAACCATATCAAAAATGTAAAACATGGTAGCTAAAAATTCTGCCGAGGGCACCAAATAAACTTTTGAAAACCTCACGATTTACCCAGACTTTTCCAAATATTTCTAGAACCTTATAAACAAAAGTGTGTATAAATATATCATGTTATGGTAACAAAATTATGTAAAAGGTACACATACTAAGGTTAGGTGTGAGCAAAATAAATACTAGATGATTGTATATGTAAAAGAAAAAGAATATGTCTATGCAATGGCTATGACCATATAAACCATGTGTGTGTGTGTGTGTGTGCGTGTGTGTGTGTGTGCATACTTGTTACATGGACTTAATTGAGTGTATTTTAATATGTTAATTGATTCTAATAGAGTGATTAAGCTTCATTTGTTACGTTACATGCTTATGTGTAAATTAGTTTCTATACAACCATGATGATTAAAGTATGTTATATGAGTATGTACACAAAATGTGAAAGTAATGAAGATATATGCATACTTAATATTTGTATAAATCATATGACATATCTTTTGTGAAATGTGTGTGTGTGTGTGTGTATTATTTTAATAACGAAGCAAATAATGAAATAAAATCAGTTGAAAATCTATATAAAAGTGAAGAACTATATGCTTTTACATAAGATATGCATACATGAATATATATATATTACTATATGTTTGTAAATGCATGCATATGGCTAGGTTAAGGAGGTATACACTTTCAAAGAGAAAAGTTATAAAAATCAAAGGAAAGAAATTACAATTGTCTTCTTTTATGTTTAGGTTGTGGATAGATAGGCATACCTATAAGGGTATATTTTAGCTGTTATAGTTTCAACTCTATTTGGGTCATAATACTGTGTTGGCCCTGTTTGGGTCTACTTGATGGGTCCATAGTACAGTGTTGACCCCATTTGGGTCTATAAATTCAATGCCTTTAGGTATCAACAGGGCCCATTATCCACACCCTTAGAAAGGTGTATGCTTACAAAAGGAAATAATTAAAGCATTATATTAAGTAATATTACAACGATAGTGATGATATGAAAATTCATGACATGATATATATGTTACTTTTATATTAATTCATGTATAATAAATAGAAAACACAAAATTGGATGAAGTTATATTTGGAACATGTAGTTTTATAGTATTGTAGTATCACTTGTATGTAATTGTTATTGTAATTACATAGTACTTTTTGCACTGAAGACCATAAGTTATATATAAACACATGTAATTATTTGATTATTTGTCATTAATCACATGGCAAAGACACATTGTTTATAATTATGTGTTGCATATTTGATATTAGTAATCAATATTGTGACTCATGGTTAATTTGAAAATTAGACTGCTTATCTTATGCAAGCACACTTAATATATGAACCTACAACTTTTGTATACAAATTTGATGTAATTCATAAATTAAATACAAGCTATAATTCTGAAGGGTTAAGGAGCTAGACTTATACTTATGAAAGGAAGAAAAGACATAACGATAGTGACAAAATTAAGACCTATAATAAAATGCATAGAATACAAAAGATTATAATATAAATATTGGTATGGTATAAAATTTGTCACTAAGATTTAACTACAAAATTAGTTATATATATATATATATATAAGAGTCCTGTGAGTGTTAAAATTAACTAAAAATAATAAATATGAATTAGGTAAGTTAAATTGATATATGTACATTTAAAAGTTGTATGAATGTTTCAAAACAGGTGAAGGTTAAAAAAATAAGTTATTAACCTAGTATACATATAATTAACCAATAGACTAGGATTTGTATGATAATATAATGAATGAATATGATAAAGGTTGTTGCATAATACAATGTGATGTTGTGAACCTTTTACCTTGAATCTCTGTCCATTATGAAACAACGAACTTTCATGAGTTAAAAGAACTTTATTCGGTCTTAAGCCCTAAAAGTGGACTTTTAAGGACCAATGAAATAACAACTAGATTAGGTGTGAGTCTCGAGAAAAGATATACTTTTAAGATATATATATATATATATATATATTAAAAATGTTAAGAAAAAAAGGTGGAAGTGCCAAAATTCTAATTTGGGGGTTATTAATTTTATGCATGTAACAATTAATCTCTTTATTTATTTATATTCATTAATTTATAATTAAAGAAAATGGGCTTTGGAATTTGGCATTTATGGGTCCTAAATCTAAAAATGTTATAGGTAATAATGGTTTTGGACAATTTAGAATGCTTACTGACAATAATATTTTCAATACAAGTTATTAATAAGTGTGTGGGCTCATTGTATGTTTAATCTCACCAATGATTTTAATATGAACTTTTAGATTTTGATGGAAGGAGAAACTAGTATTAGGGCTAATGGTTTCATACCAACTTCAATTTTCTAAATATTTCTCACCCAACCTTAAATTTGATTTTTTTTTTTAAAAAATACATTAGTTTTGAAAAAAAAAATCAGCTAAAATGTTGCAAATATTTAGGATCTAGATACTGAATTTCCATCATATTGTTCTAAATCTAGTAGATGGTACTTACTCGATCAATATATTAATATAAAATGAAAATTTTTAAAGTTTGCTACTGATTATGTGGCGAAAATTTTTTTGTTCTTATGTTTTCAACATTTCTTTTAGTAATTGGTATGGATAAAAAATTTAATTCAAAAATTATTTTTTCGAAGGTATCCTGATCCTGCTATATATATTATGACCCCATTGCATTTTTTTTTTGTTTCTTTTTTTCTTTTGTTATCTTTTCTTTTAAAAGTATGAACCTATATATCAATAGCTGAACATATATCATCTAAGTAAATGAACAATTTTATTTATGTTTTCTATATTAATAAAAATATTACAATTATATTTATATTGATTCTTTCATCTTTATTTGAGAAAAAAAAATTTCCCTAGTTTAAGTGTTCTTCCAAAAAATGAAAAAAGTTTCAATAATTACTCTTTTTTATAATTTCTTTATATTAATTATTAATAGAATTGATGTAACTTAATTTAGTGAATATAATAATTTTTTTATTTGATAATAGTTCAGTAATCCAAATTGCTAGTTAGGATGAGCCTGATTCATGCCTCACGATAGAATATATATATATGTACACACACACACACACACACACACATATATATATATATCATGATGTCCAATAAGGAGATAAATAGCATGAAAAAAACTAGTGAAAATTTTGGTAAAAAACTCTCCAATGGTCAAGTCAAAAACATTTTGGAGAGAAAATGATAAGTATAATGGAGTTTTGAAAAATCTCCTTCTTAGCCAAGTACTCTTATAGTCCAGCCTTCTTAAATATAGGCCTTTAATGATATAATTGAATCGTTATATTGGCTATTTCATTTATTGTGACATATACTAGCCATTGTGAATTTTCATAATGTTAGATTAAACCCTAAATTCCAAATACCCCATAAATCTTTCATGGCACATCATCAAAAATAAAATTAAAAGCATAAGCACACCTAAATATATAGCCATCAATGATGCAAATGTTTTATGGTTTCTAGTTGGCACAAATATTTAGATTTTCTCCTTAGCGATGGATACCAAAGAGAAAATAATGAAATAGGGTTAGGGTTATTCCTGTGTAACCAATACTATAACCTATTTATATAATGACTTATATTCTAATTAGCCCATTATAAATTAGATTAAGTCTGTTAGGTTTCTACACGATTATAAAATAACTCCGACACTTTTAATATGACGACTATAAAGTCCAGTTTGACTTTAAATTAACCAGACCACTTTTATTTGTACTAAAACTTTGATAGCTTATAATATACAATATTCACATATTTAATTTGTATAGGTCTATTAATTCTAACAATCTCCCACTTAGACCTTATACATACAAATATGTAATAATTTTAGTAATTGTATATTACTATAATACTTTATGAGCTCAAAAATTGCTATCATAATTGAAATCGTCTTTAACAATCCCATCCATCAATTATATTAACATAAGATCAAAGGAATCTTTGTTACATTTATTGTAACTGGATCTAACAATGATCATGTTTATTAATATAACCAACAACATAGATCAAATATAAATTTGTAACATAGAAATATCATGCAATGTGATCTTTAACATGCCTATTTCCAGCTGGTCCAACCTTATTCCTCAATGAGATCAAACAAAATAGAGTGTTAAAAGTGTATAAAATCTTTAGTTGGATGATAAACTTTATATATCCACAAAATATCCATATGATATGTCAACCAAAAATAAATTTAAGCATATGTAAGTATAAACTCCCACTAAACAATACATCATCTAATAGTGTAACACCCATGTGAGTAGTGTTCCCATGAAAGACTTGGGTATTAATCCCTTAATAAGCAAATCGATAATTATAGAGTTTATGCCAATATGCTCTATAGATATCTAGCCACTCTGAACTCTTTCTTTAACAATCAGGAACTTAATATCTATATGTTTAGTCTTTGAAGAGCTTCTATTATTGTTGGAATACAACACTATTGATTTATTGTCACAAAATAACTTTAATGGTCTTTTAATACTACCCATAATTTGCAGCCCTATGATAAAATTTTTAAACAATATCCCTTGATTTGATGCCTCATAACACGCTAAAAATTTAGCTTCCATAGTGGAAGATGCCATGAGTGATTGTTTTATTCTTTTCCATCAAATGGCTCCTCCAGCTAGCAAGTAAATGTAGCCTGAAGTGGATCCACAATTGTCTTGGCATCTAATAAAATCAAAGTTGGAATACCCAATGAACTCTAATTGATCCAATCTCTTTATGTGAGTATATAATCTTTTGTTCTTTATAGGTACCTCATAACCCTTTTGGCTACTTTCTAGTGATCTATGCCTGATTCACTTAAATATCTGTCTAACATCCCAATAATGTATGCAATATTTAATTATGTACAAACTTGAGCATACATTAGACTTCCTATAGTCGAAGCATAAGGAATTTTTTACATTTTCTTGAACTTGAGTTCATTATTTAGGCACTAATTGTGACTAAACTTGTCTCGCTTGGCTATTGGGGTATTTCTAATTTACAATTTTGTATGCCAAATCTTTTTGATATAGGTTTTTTATGACAATCCAAGAATACCCCAAAAACAATCTCGATATATCTTGATTCCTAATACAAAAAAGGCATCACTAAGATCTTTCATCCCAAATTTCTTTGATAGAAATCTCTTAGTTTCATGCAATATGCCTATATCATTACTGGCAGGCAATATGTCATCAACATATAAGATCAAGGAAAATAAACTTATTTTCACTGAATTTATGGTATGTACATTATGTAAGGACCCAAAATAGGCCTTAGTAGAATTCAAGGGCAATTACATGTTAATAAAGTCTAATTAAGCATTATTGGATAAATTATTAGTAGTTAAGATCTAATGAATTCACAGTCTTATGTGCTAGAGTATACAATAGTCAATTGATATTATAGTGTATAGTGTGCATAATTGGAATAAAATATAGTTAAGATATTGATTGGAGCATAAATATTATTAAGTTGTAATTAATTATGTGATTAATGTGAGTGAATTATATGGTATGAATTTTATAAGGGTATAATTAAAATTATTTTTTCTGGTTTAATAATGTTCAAGGGTGTAATTGAAGCATGAAGTGTTAATTTAAGGGTCAATTTGTAAATATGGCATTTTAAGGGTCAATTATGAATAAAGGAAAGAATTTAGTGGTTGATTTAAGAAAAACATAAAATGGAGAGGCCAATGTATAACATGTAAAAAGATGAGAGGTATTGGTGTAACATGTAAAAGTTAAAGAGAAAATAGTGTGACATGCAAAATTTTGAGGGACCAACAAAGGAATTTTTCCTTTCTATTATAAAAGCTGAAAATAGTATAAAAGAGAGAGAAATATAAAAAGATAGGAGAGTGGGACGACATTCTAAGGGGAAGATTCAGAATTTCCTTTCTTCTTCACTTTTATTTCTTCAATCTCTCAAAGAATTCCTCCTTTCAATCTTCTTACTCTTTAAAAGCAACTCTTGTATGTTGATTGATCAAGAACAAATTGGTGTACATCATTAAGGTAATAGCTTTAAAATTTGGTTTTCATCATCTTCTTATTTTGTTAAGGGTTGATTGAGTAAAATGCTGGAAATTTGTGTTAAATGAATTGTTGTTAAAGGAGAAGAAGAAGGTGGAAAGAATAAAGAAAAAGGGCTTGCAAAGGATTGAAGGTTAAAGGGGAATTTGGCGAAGGTATGGGAATTATTTTGATCTTGCATGTGTTTATTGTGATGAAGTTGATATTGGGAATAGCAGGTCATGAATGTGTAGATCATCAATTGATCTTACATGTAAGGGAATTATTATATTAGGCATTAATGTGAAAGTGTTGTCCAGAAATTTGGATTGACCTCCAGTGACTATTTTGACCATAAGTTGAGTTTTTGAACTCTGAATTTGATGATTCTAGTTGAGTTAGAACCAAAACATCTGTGCCTACAAATTTTATAGAAATAATAATAACGAAATTTTGCCTACAAAGCCCTCAAAATGGCCAAAATAGTAGCCCATTTTTAGTTGGCGGGTCATTGGAGCAGTCCTTAGTGATTTGCGAATAACTTGAGTTAGAAAGATGATATTAAGATGATTTTAAATTTCATGGAAAATAGAAACATAGGGGAATAATTTTTTTTTTTTTGAGATCACTTGGCCTAAAAATTATGTTTTATATTTTTAATATTGGTAATAAAATGAAATTTAAAATTTGCCACTGTGCAGAATGTTTGTCATGGCTCCCTTGTTTCACATAAAATTTACCAAAATGTCTCAAAATGATAGTAAAGCTTATTTAGACCTTCTTGAATATTTTAGAGCATCTTTATTATATAAATGAACATAAGAGAGAGAGATAAATACATGGAGTATGTGATGATATCATATTGTAAAGCAATTGGTATGATTAAATGATGAAGCATGGTTATGGGAATAACAAGTTAAGGTATGTCAACAATATTTATTTATTTAAGAGAAAGCATGTGTATGATTAATATCATATAAGCATGTTTATTGCTTATTTGAGATAACATAAGTATATGGGAATGTATAGACATGAATAAAGATTGATCATGCATGAATGAGATCAAATCTTGACATATGAGTGACATGTATGGGAATAGCTTTTATGAACCTATTTCACAAGCTTAGTGATGAAGTGCACAAGCATAATAAACATGCATACTTATATATGTATAATAGTTAAGCATATATATATGTTAGTGTAAGCCCTAGCCCCAATGCATTGTAACGAAACACTTGAAATTAATAAAATGAGGCATTTGTTTTATCTATTGTATTCCTGTGCATATCAATTGATAGAACTATCCAAGAATGTTGTTTCAGTTTAAGTTATCATGTGTGAGGCACATGGTTGTAAGACCTTGAAACAAATGAGACTTCATTCTAAATATCCCTAGTCAGTCATTGTTATGGGAATAACAAATGAATTAAGACTAGTATGCTCTCTCTAATAAGTTGAGTTCTGTCTTACGGATCATAAGGACAAGAGTGTCAATCAGAGATCATAGATACATGTTTATAACACGGTATCTGGATTAGATCCACTCATGAGAACACTACATGGTACAAGTCATAAGTGTTTCTCATATGCAAGTTTTGTATCGGAGTTCTTAGACCTGAAATCTCTATGAAACTCTTTATGAATTACTGTGTACTTTGACATACACCTAACGTACTCGTAACAGAGTGATAAGTACGGGTATGATTGGGTATGCATTGATTCATGTTAGAGAGCATGAGAGAAGTGAAGGGATTATCCCTCTCATTAAGAGAGAAAATATCATCGGCCACTTGATCAGTGAACTGAGAAGTGTATGGCCATACCGAGATGAAATAATGAGTAATCATTATTTATCTGAGAGTTCAGTGTCACTGGAATATCAAGAAAGGAATTAATATATATAAGGATGACTGGTTCCATGCCTTATATTAATTCTGATATTTATGGGTAAGGGACTATGCAAAATTGCATTAGGTCACTAAATGCCATATGCATTTTCATTTAATTTGGAATGCTATAATATCTTGCTAGAGAATATATATAGCCTTTGAATTAATTTATTAATTCATTGCCAATATTAAATGGACCTATAGGATCGCACACAAAGCATTGGGCTTAAAATATTTAAATTGTGTATTGGGAATTAATTTGGACTTTTATTTAAAGTCAAATTAATGCATAAAATGGGTAAACAGATTTTTGCCTAAAACAGCTAGCTGTTTTAGGCAAATCTGTAAAAACAGTTTTTTTGCCTAAAACAGCTAAGCCACGATTTTGCCTAAAACAGCAAATCTGTGAAACGAGTTTTTTGCCTAAAATAGCTAGCTGTTTTAGGCAAATATATTGAACTGTCTTTTTGCCTAAAACAGCTTGCTGTTTTAGGCAAATCTGTTAACAGTTGGTCACGAGAGAAATTTATTGGCATGTGTTAGGTTTAATTTCAATTGATTAATTATCTATGTATAATTAAGTTAATTGAGTATTAAATCCTAATTTGTATTTAATCAAAATATAATACTTGAGAGGGAATTAAAGTAGCCAAAATTCAAACTAAAATACTAGTTGAATTCGGCAACTTATCACCTTAAATAAGTAAGTTTGTTTTGATTAAATGACTAATGCCATTTGAATTTAAATTCTAATAGAATTTAAATTAAGATATATCTTTTAATTAGGAAGTGATGGAGGCTGAAATTAACACTTAATTTTTGGCACTCACACTTGACCTAAATTAAGTGATATATATTAATGAATTAAATGAATAAAAGGTGATGCCGTTTTGCTATTTTTCTCTCTTAGCCGAAATACTCAAGGGGAAAGAAATCTTTCTTGTTCTCTTGTGTTCTCGGGCTGAAACAGTAACCTAAAGGAAGAACAAGATCAGATCTTGTGGCTTCAAATCATTTCCATTGCCGAATACACAATCATAGAGCTAGCACTCTTGATTTTAAGCCATCTTTGCAAGTGTGTGTGTGAGAATAGAGGGAGTGGCGTAAAGGCTGTTCCTTGGCATTGGTGGTGGAGATCTAAGGTGGACATATCCTTCTTGGTTGCTGTTCATCATCAAAATCAAGTTTTAAAGGCATCTAAAGTTGTAAGTTTAAAACTCTAAAAATTGCATGTTTCGATTCTTGTCATGGAATTGTATGGCATGTATGATAAAAATTTTTATTTTTCCGCTGTGATATCATCACATTCATACCATGTCATATTCCATCAGTGGTATCAGAGCCTAAACATGCTTATTTTAGTGCTTTAGATGCATGAAAAAATTAATTAAAAATCGTCATTATGAAAACATGCAAATCTGAAATTTTCTGTTTTGAGTTTTTTGCATTGTTTTGGTGTAAAAACGATTTTAATTGATTAGATAGGTATTATAATTAATATGACATATTAATATACTATCCTAAGATGTTATTAGGGCTGGTAATGGTCGGATTTAATTATTTATACCTGATGGTACATGTTAATTATGAAACTAGGTGCTAGTTGGCATGTAAATTGCTAGTTTAACAACTAGTTTTCAAAATTAAATGTAAAAACGTTTTTGGGATGTTTGTAAGTGATTTTTAAAGATTAAATAACAGGTCTGGACATGTTTTAAATTTGGTTTTAATTCTGTTCCATGACAATTTAATTGATTATTTTTAAAATCACTTAAAACTATGTCTAGTTTGTGTTTGTTACATGTTTAATCAACATTGTTTGTTTTGTTTTGGTTAAAATGGTAAAAACACATTTATATTAAAATGGTACAGAATATTAAATCAATGTTTATGGACTTATTTAGATTATTAAATGACTCATAAAATTGATTTAAATGTTTGTGCATTTTATGGCATTACATAAGCATTAAACAACTAGTTTTTGTTGTTTGTTTGTTTTTGCATGAATGCCGTGTACTATATATGTGTTCTTAATGATTTTATTTTTAATTCATGTTAGCACATATTATATGCATTTTTAATGTTTATGGGCTGTATGACATAAAATTAAAAATGGCAAAATTGGAAATTATACTAGAGTTGATTTATAGCACAAATCTAACTAGTTAGTGTTTTGGGCTTTTAAGAGAACTTATTCAATAAAAGGATTTAGTCCATTTGGCTTTGGCCCAGTCCCATCATGGGGTCTTCTCTTAAAGGTTCAAGTACACAATTTCCATTAATGGGCTTGGCTAAATTAATTAAAATTGGACTTTATTTTATCCATGAATGCTATGTATATTTATTTGCTAATTTGGTGTGATGAATGGATATGCATGGTGCATTCATGGGCCCTGGGTTTTTGTAATTAAATATGGCCTGCTAGCCATTATGTTTTATTGTAAAAGTTTCATTTATTTCTTAGAATAGAATATACTTGAAGACTTTGTAAATCAAGACGAAGCCCACCGGAGTGGAGAAGCCCAACTCGAAGATTCTTATGAATAGTATAGAATCTTAGTTGTAGGTTTTTGGGCCCATGTTTGTCATGCTTTACTTTATGCAATTATATATATATGCATGCTATGTATGGATGACAAAGCGTATGCCGTGTAAGCCGTAATAAAATGAATCCCTAAAATAGTAAGTCACAAAGTTGCCTTCCTAATTCGAAACATGTCAAGGCATCGATCATTGGTCACGTAGACTAGGAGTCCTAGATGCGCCCGATTATCTTTGTGAGGCATGGGTTGTGAATGTAGGTTGGACTTAACATGGAAAGGGATGCCCGGACCTAGGCAACTAATAAATGGGTTGTGCTATAACATCTTAAGATGTTAGCCCATTTGATCCAAGAGTCATGTACGAGACATGATTGGAGTTTTCCTACCTAAGTAACTTAACTTGTTAGGTGTACAAGCTCAGCTTGACTAATAAGTTGTTGTGAAAAGTGGATCTTGGCCCACATTAAATCACTAACGCGAATTATTTAAAAAGATATTAATTCGGTTTGTGGGATCATTAATAAGAACTCATTTAATCTTGCTAAATTTTATTGTAGATTGAAAATGGCATCTTCAAACAACAATTTCTCATTGCAATCGGTCCTTGAAAAGGACAAATTGAATGGCACCAATTTCATAGACTGGTCTTGAAACTTAAGAATAGTTCTTAAGCAAGAGAAGAAGTCGTATGTTTTGGATGCACCCTTGCCTGAAGAACCAGGAAGGAACGCCTCTGCGGTTCAAAAGGAAACTTTTGAGACCAAGAAGAGCGACTCCAATGATGTGACCTGTCTGATGCTGGCCACTATGGTGCCTAACTTGCAAAAGCAATTTATGGACCAAGAGGCTTATGCGATCATGGTGCACCTCAAGGAGATGTTCCAAGAGCAAGCTCATCACGAGAGGTTCGTGACAACAAAGGCCTTAATTTCTTGCAAGATGGCTGAGGGTACTCCTGTTAGTATCCATGTACTCAAGATGAAAGGGTATCTTGATACTCTTGAGAAGCTTGAGGTACTAGTGCCAAAGGAATTGGCCACTGACTTGATCTTAGGATCATTGCCTGCTGCTTATGATCCATTTGTGATGAATTATAACATGCATGCAATGAACAAGTCAGTCACTGAGCTTCATGGGATGCTTAAGAGTGCTGAAGAGAACATTCGAAAGACCAATCCCGTACTTATGGTTCAAAAGGGAATTAAGAAGGGAACTGCTAAGGGAAAGGGAAAGGGAAAAGGAAAACCCAAGTCAGTTGGGAGTGCACCTCAGGCCCAATCCAAGCCCAAGGCACCAAAACTCAAAGAGAGTGAGAGCACTTGCTTCCATTGCAACAAGATAGGGCATTGGAGGAAGAATTGCGCTCTCTTCAAGGAAGAACAAAAGAAGAATGGAGCCAAGGCATCCAGTTCTGGTATTTTTGTTGTTGAAATTAACCTTTCTATTTCTACCACTTGGGTATTGGATACCGGTTGTGGTTCTCATATTTGTTCAAATGTGCAGGGGCTAAGAAATAGGCGGTTACTTGGGAAGAATGAAGTGGACCTCCGTGTGGGGAATGGAGCACGAGTTGCTGCCATGGAGATAGGCGACTATCACCTCACTTTACCTTCCGGACTTTTTATTGTTTTGAATAATTGTTATTATGTGCCTGCTATGAGCAGAAACATTATTTCAGTTTCATGTTTGGATAATGATGAATTTGATTTTGTTATTAAAAATGGCAATGTTCATATTCGTCGCCAAGGCATTTCTTATGGCAATGCCATGTTGCAAAATGGCCTTTATATCCTTGATTTACAAAACAAAGAGTCAATATACAACATTAATACAAAGAGGGTTAAATCAAACGAATTGAACCCTACTTACTTCTGGCATTGTCATTTAGGACATGCAAACGAAAAACGCATTTCAAGACTCCACAAAACTGGAGTGCTTGGGTCATTCGACTTAGAGTCTTATGACACATGCGAGCCATGTTTGCATGGAAAAATGACAAAGAGTCCTTTTAATAAAGAGGGCGAAAGGACTAATGGCTTATTGGAACTAATACATACCGATGTATGTGGACCTTTAAGTACACATGCTAGAGGTGGTTTTAGCTACTTCGTGACATTCACAGATGACTTCAGTAGATATGGCTATGTCTATCTAATGAAGTATAAGTCTGAAACTTTTGAGAAATTCAAAGAGTTTAAGAATGAAGTAGAAAACCAACTTGGCAAAAGTATAAAAGCCATTCGATCAGATCGAGGTGGCGAATACTTAAGCCAAGAGTTTGACAGTCATCTAAAGGAGTGTGGTATTATTTCACAGCTCACTCCTCCTGGAACACCTCAATGGAATGGTGTGTCCGAAAGGAGAAATCAAACTCTGTTGGAAATTGTTCGATCTATGATGAGTCAAGCTAATCTTCTTATCTCTTTTTGGGGTTATGCATTAGAAACTGCTGCGTTTTTATTGAACCGTACTCCAACTAAAGTAGTTGAGAAGACACCATACGAGGTATGGACTGGGAAAGAACCCAATATGTCTTTTCTCAGGATTTGGGGCTGTGAAGCACATGTTAAGAAATTAACATCTGACAAACTAGAGTCCAAATCCAGTGTCTGCTTGTTTGTGGGTTATCCTAAAGAAACAAAGGGATACTACTTTTACTCACAAGCTGAGAACAAAGTATTTGTTGCTCGCAAGGCTATTTTCTTGGAAAAGGAGTTCCTTCTCAAGAAAGACAGTGGGAGTAAAGTAGAACTTGGAGAAATTCAAGCGCCACAAACTCCTATAGAGGATGAGTTGGAAATGGGATCAAGTTCACAACCAGTTGTGCAACAAGAACCCATTACACAAGAACCTAGAAGGTCTGGTAGGGTACGTCAGGAGATTGAGAGACATGGATTTCTAATCACTGACAGTGACACTATTGAGTTAGTAGATCGTGAGGATCCTACTACCTACTGAGAAGCTATTGAAAGCCCAGACTCGGAAAATTGGCTTGAAGCCATGAAATTCGAGATGCAATCAATGTACGATAACCAGGTTTGGACCTTCGTTGATCCACCGGAAGGTGCTAAGGTAATTGAATGCAAGTGGCTATTCAAACTCAAAGCTGATAAGACCTACAAAGGTAGACTAGTAGCAAAAGGTTTTCAACAAACTCATGGTGTAGACTATGACGAGACCTTTTCGCCTGTAGTCATGCTCAAATCCATTAGGATCTTGCTTGCCATAGCTGCATATCATGATTATGAGATATGGCAAATGGATGTCAAAACTGCTTTCCTCAACGGAAATTTACTTGAGGATGTGTATATGACACAGCCTGAAGGTTTTGTCAATCCCAAGCATCCTAAGAAGGTTTGCAAGCTTCAAAAATCCATTTATGGATTAAAGCAAGCATCCCGAAGTTGGAATCTTCGTTTTGATGAGGCAGTCAAAGAATTCGACTTCATCAAGAACGAAGATGAGCCTTGTGTGTACAAGAAGGTTAGTGGGAGCATAGTAGTATTTCTAGTCCTATATGTGGACGACATCCTTCTCATTGGGAATGACATTCCAACATTGCAAAAGGTTAAGCAATGGTTGGGAAAATATTTCTCAATAAAAGACTTAGGTGAAGCCGAGACAATACTTGGTATTCGAATCTATAGAGATAGATCGAATCGGCTTTTGGGACTAAGTCAAGAAAAGTACATAGACAAAGTACTAAAGCATTTTAGTATGGGAGACTCAAAGAAAGGGTACATACCTTTGGCTTTGGGAGTTCCTTTGACTAAAGAACAGTGCCCTAAAACCAAAGAGGAAAGGGACAACATGAGTAGAATCCCATATGCATCTGCTATTGGATCTATCATGTACGCTATGTTATGTACTAGATTGGATGTTGCTCATGCACTGAGTATAACCAGTAAGTTTCAGCAAGACCCTGGTGAGAAGCACTGGTCTGCTGTAAAAGGGATTCTGAAGTACCTGCGAAGGATTAAGGATCACTTCTTAGTGTATGGTGGTCAAGAAGAGCTTGTCATACAAGGTTATGCCGATGCTGCTTTTCAGACCAGCACTCAGGATTCTAGATCTCAATCTGGGTTTGTTTTTGTTTTGAACGGTGGTGCTGTCAGCTGGAGAAGCTCAAAGCAAGAAACCGTTGCCGGCTCAACTACAGAATCTGAGTATATTGCAGCAAGTGAGGCTACAAAAGAGGCTGTTTGGATTAAAAATTTCATTACTGGATTAGGAGTGGTCCCAAGCATCCTAGATCCATTAGAAATTTTCTGTGACAACAACGGGGCCATCGCACAGGCAAAGGAGCCCCGGTCACACCAGAAATCCAAACACATACTCAGGAGGTACCACTTGATCAGAAAAATCATTGATCGTGGGGACGTCAAGGTTAGCAAGATAGCAAGTGAAGACAATGTAGCAGATCCTTTGACGAAACAGTTACGTCTAAATCTGCACGAAGCTCATTTAAGAGTGTTCGGTCTTAGGGCTATGCCCAATTAGGACTAGTGCTAGTGGGAGATTGTTAGTGTAAGCCCTAGCCCCAATGCATTGTAACGAAACACTTGAAATTAATAAAATGAGGCATTTGTTTTATCTATTGTATTCCTGTGCATATCAATTGATAGAACTATCCAAGAATGTTGTTTCAGTTTAAGTTATCATGTGTGAGGCACATGGTTGTAAGACCTTGAAACAAATGAGACTTCATTCTAAATATCCCTAGTCAGTCATTGTTATGGGAATAACAAATGAATTAAGACTAGTATGCTCTCTCTGATAAGTTGAGTTCTGTCTTACGGATCATAAGGACAAGAGTGTCAATCAGAGATCATAGATACATGTTTATAACACGGTATCTGGATTAGATCCACTCATGAGAATACTACATGGTACAAGTCATAAGTGTTTCTCATATGCAAGTTTTGTATCGGAGTTCTTAAACCTGAAATCTCTATGAAACTCTTTATAAATTACTGTGTACTTTGACATACACCTAACGTACTCGTAACAGAGTGACAAGTACGGGTATGATTGGGTATGCATTGATTCATGTTAGAGAGCATGAGAGAAGTGAAGGGATTATCCCTCTCATTAAGAGAGAAAATATCATCGGCCACTTGATCAGTGAACTGAGAAGTGTATGGCCATACCGAGATGAAATAATGAGTAATCATTATTTATCTGAGAGTTCAATGTCACTGGAATATCAAGAAAGGAATTAATATATATAAGGATGACTGGTTCCATGCCTTATATTAATTCTGATATTTATGGGTAAGGGACTATGCAAAATTGCATTAGGTCACTAAATGCCATATGCATTTTCATTTAATTTGGAATGCTATAATATCTTGCTAGAGAATATATATAGCCTTTGAATTAATTTATTAATTCATTGCCAATATTAAATGGACCTATAGGATCGTAAACAAAGCATTGGGCTTAAAATATTTAAATTGTGTATTGGGAATTAATTTGGACTTTTATTTAAAGTCAAATTAATGCATAAA
Source organism: Excoecaria agallocha (assembly GCA_037975025.1). NCBI lineage: Eukaryota > Viridiplantae > Streptophyta > Magnoliopsida > Malpighiales > Euphorbiaceae > Excoecaria > Excoecaria agallocha. The sequence continues at coordinate 10,230,319 of CM075818.1, read as the reverse complement.
ATGGGTAAACAGATTTTTGCCTAAAACAGCTAGCTGTTTTAGGCAAATCTGTAAAAACAGTTTTTTTGCCTAAAACAGCTGTTAAGCCACGATTTTGCCTAAAACAGCTAGCTGTTTTAGGCAAATCTGTGAAATGAGTTTTTTGCCTAAAATAGCTAGCTGTTTTAGGCAAATATATTGAACTGTCTTTCTGTTTTAGGCAAATCTGTTAACAGTTGGTCACGAGAGAAATTTATTGGCATGTGTTAGGTTTAATTTCAATTGATTAATTATCTATGTATAATTAAGTTAATTGAGTATTAAATCCTAATTTGTATTTAATCAAAATATAATACTTGAGAGGGAATTAAAGTAGCCAAAATTCAAACTAAAATACTAGTTGAATTCGGCAACTTATCACCTTAAATAAGTAAGTTTGTTTTGATTAAATGACTAATGCCATTTGAATTTAAATTCTAATAGAATTTAAATTAAGATATATCTTTTAATTAGGAAGTGATGGAGGCTGAAATTAACACTTAATTTTTGGCACTCACACTTGACCTAAATTAAGTGATATATATTAATGAATTAAATGAATAAAAGGTGATGCCGTTTTGCTATTTTTCTCTCTTGGCCGAAATACTCAAGGGGAAAGAAATCTTTCTTGTTCTCTTGTATTCTCGGGCTGAAACAGTAACCTAAAGGAAGAACAAGATCAGATCTTATGGCTTCAAATCATTCCCATTGCCGAATACACAATCATAGAGCTAGCACTCTTGATTTTAAGCCATCTTTGCAAGTGTGTGTGTGAGAATAGAGGGAGTGGCGTAAAGGCTGTTCCTTGGCATTGGTGGTGAAGATCTAAGGTGGACATATCCTTCTTGGTTGCTGGTCATCATCAAAATCAAGTTTTAAAGGCATCTAAAGTTGTAAGTTTAAAACTCTAAAAATTGCATGTTTCGATTCTTGTCATGGAATTGTATGGCATGTATGATAAAAATTTTTGTTTTTCCGCTGTGCTATCATCACATTCATACCATGTCATATTCCATCAATATATATATATATATATATATATATATATATATATATATATATATATATATATATATATATATATATATAATAAATGAAGTTTATGCATAGTAAAGTGAACAAATGTGCATTTTCAATTAATAGTATTCCTAAAAGAGAATACATAAAGCATCATGAACTAATGGCAGTAATTTTAGCATAATTTGAGTTAGAAAACTTAAATTGAGATCATTCTAATTTCTAAGATTACATAAGATATATGCCTACAAAATTGTAGAAGGAACCTAGCATTGAAATTGCCTTTAAGACATCCAAATAATTAATTGAATTTTCTATAAGCTGTTAATTTTGGTTTTGGAACAAGCTGAAGTAAAAATTGTCAGAATGCTATAAGGTTGATTTATATGTAAAATAGACTTCAAAATCTACATTTCATATGAAGGAAGCTAAGCCTAAATCTATCTCTAAGCTTGTTAAATTTTAGCTTGAAAACGGACCTATTTAGAGTATTGTCCTTAAGAATAGTATTTAGAAAAATACGGATATCTTGAGTTCTAGAGATGTTATTGATATTAATTTTGATGTTATGGAAACTAGAAACATAAGGAAATAAGTTTTTAGAAGGATGTTTTTGCTAAAAATGATGTTTTCTAGGTCAAAAATATTATAAAATTTGAATCTGGAATTCTGTCTCTAGTCAGAATGTATGTCACGGTTACTAAATTTTAGCTAATGACGGTAAGGTAGTCCAGTTTTCAGTCCAGAATCAAAAAGCAACCTATGTCACAATTACCAGGTATTACCTAATGACCATGACCCCTTTTCATTTATTGAGTTAAGATTATATATATATATATATATATATATATATATATATATATATATATATATATATATATATATATATATATATATATATATATATATATATATATATATATATACATGTTGTTATGTTTATTGAATGACTATATGGAAGCACATTGAATTATAAATAGCATGTAATATGATTGAGAATAAAGATATGTATAATCATATAAGTTCAAACTTATGTATATGGTTTATTATATGAAATTATGCTTACATGTATATACTTATATGTTGTGTTTATATACTACTATGCAAAGAGTATATGAAGATAGTGATATATGCTCATTCACAGCTAATTGTATTATGTTGATTATATTCGTATTCATGTGTATACTATTAGAGATTCATTATCATCTTATATGAACATATATTTACATATATCTACATTGAATATTTACAATTATTTGTATAACTATAAGTGATTGTATATATATAGTCATATATGTATGTACGCATATAGGTTAACCTATTGTGAACATGATCATACACATCATTGATTAAAGAAACTCAATAGAGCATGATGTTATGTATCATCATATTACATATGTGAAATAGCTACATGATTTGAAGGGATTACAAGTATAAAATAGTAATGCTTAATTGTGCTCAAGATGACATGTTTATAGAAAATGCATGCATGTACATGTATATGATATCTTGCTCATAGATATATAGGAATATATATATATAGATATCTATATGTACATGATGAAATAGAGAAAGGTAAAGAATAGCAATACTCAATGGTACACATGATCATATGTTTGTAGAAAATTACCCATGAGCATGTACATGATTATCTTATTCATAGTTACATAAGAGTATACATTTGCATATACGAATATGATTGAATATAGTAAAAGTAAAGTAAAGAAAGATAAAGTAAAGAGATTATATTTGCCTACTACTAGAATTTAACTATGGATATATAGGCGCCTATAGGGATATTGCAACTACCACTGTTGACCTTTTTAGGTATAAAGTATAGTTGATCCTATTAGATCATGCACAGCCTCGTTTGGGTTGTTAGCTAACCCCGTTTGGGTCTATGATTTTTGATATCCTCGAATATCCACCATTTTGATACCCTCGGGTATCCACCATTTTCGTTATCCACCATTAGAACTTAGGCAGGCTAAACTATAAGTTTAGCACTGACATTAAATGTATAAAGTGCAAAGCAAACATTATATAAGAGTTAAGGATATTGCTTGATTACATGTCTGACATGATTTGCTTGTGCTATTTCATAAGTTTAAATAAATACAAGTTACCAAGTAACACATGATATATATATATGTATGCTATTTATAGTTGGTTGCACATGTTCAAAATTGTTTAAATGAGTTAAATGTATGAAGAATTCTCAATCAATATACAATACAAACATGCTAAGTTAACTGTTAAGTGTCGCAAATGCTCTTATTATTTACTACGTGAGGTTGATAAATATGTCAGGATTTTCTAATCCATTGTTTATTTGTTAAATAAATGTATATATATCAAGCATGTTTGACTGTGACTACAAATGACTATTTTGCATGTTATTATACTTGTAAGTAGGTTAAACTAAAGTATTAATGTTTCACAGATAATTACAATTTAATTAGTGCATCTGATATATGGAATAACATGTTTAACTTTGGTTTCTAATGCATGTGTTATAATTACATACATTATGTACAGATCCTTTTTATGAATTGTTTAAATTCAAGTATGCTGAATTAAATAGAGGATTACATTGTTGTTTAAAATTGCACATCTTAAATTATATCTACTTTCGACATGTCACTTTTAATGTTTCAATTGATGTATATATTTTGATTTTGAAAATCACTGTGAGTGGTTGTCTTTCATATTTAGTTTCCCACACTACTCTTTATTGCTTAGTATAGGTTATTTTATCCGTATAGGTTTTGAGTTAAGAGATCATCTCAAGGTTAATGTCTACAACAATTGGGCCAACACAAGAGAGAGAGTCTAAAAGTATAGCTATTGATGTTGAGTTCTTTTTGGTTATAAGAATTTTATTTGTAATGTCAAATGATGTATTGTACTAAAGATTATTGAATGTAAATCTTAAACGTTTTAAGAGACTCAAAAGTATAAAGTCAAGTTTTTAATTGTATAACACTTCTGTTAGATTCATTTTCTTTAGAAGATCTTTATATTTGATAATTCATGGCTTAATAACGTAGTAAAGTATGTTGATACTTTTAAGATAAAGTGAGTCAATTTATGTATAGGATAAGGGTGTTACACATTCATTAACTGCATTTTCTGGAAACTAAAAGAAATGACAATTTGACAAAACTTGTGATACCACTTATGTAAAGCCTCTTTGAGTCCATAAATGGACTTTTTGGAATTAGCAAACCATTTGCTTTTAATCTTCTAAAACAAAGCTTTTTGGTTATTCCAGATAAATCATTTTGTCAATGTCTCCATTGAGAAATGTTGTATTAACATCCATCTAATATAGCTCAAGGTCAAAATATGCCATAAGTTCTATTATTATTCTAAAAGAGTCTTACGATAAAACTAGAGACAAAATCTATTTATAATCGATACCTTTCTTTTCAGTGAAGCCCTTGGCAACAAGGCAAACCTTATATCTCTCCAATTTCCTTTTGAATCCCTTTTGGTTTTAAATATCTATTTACAACCAATAGATTTCATACCTTTAGGCAATGGGACAACATCCCAAAATTAATTGTTTTTCATGGACTTTATTTTCTCATTCATGGTATTATGGCACATGCTGGAGCTTGCTCAATTTTGGGTCGATTCTTGAAGGCCCGCTTTTCAGGTCTAAAATTGGATGAGGATTACAAAACTCACAAATTTGTCATTTCACAATAAAAAAAAGGTATTGGGCCTAATTTATTATTGATGGTCAACCCATATAGGCATCTAATGTGGGCTTAAAAGTTAGGTATTAGGGAGTCGCCACCAAACACAACATTGGAAAATAAATCTCATCCTTTTAATGTCCAAATAGAGATTGGTGTTCGGGACATCACTTTTACTTGCACCTTGGTTAGGTGTTTCTTATAACTAAGTTTTTATTATTAGTCTCTTACCTCCATTCTCACACGATGTATGATAATTAAGTAAATAAACGTACTAAGAAGTTTTGGAAAGCTGTAAAGCAATAAATAAATAAGTCAAATAATTCTACGTAAATTATTACAGAGGTAAATCATCTAACCGAAAAGGAAATTACATATAGAAATTAGGGAGTTTATTGAATTGGAAACAATAGTTTCCTCATACATATTTACAAAATTCTTTTTATATGGTTTTTGGGATAAAAGTGGACATTGGTCCATTTTAAAAAAAAATCCAATAAATTAAGTACAAACTGTTTTAGGTGAATTTTCCATTAATGTGCCAAAAAAATCTCTTTTTTACTACCTATTACATCTCCAAAATTGAAATACATCCAAAAATTAATAAAGAAAGTAAAATAAATGAAATAAACTACAAAAACAACCACATAAATAAAAATGCAAAAATGAAAATAAAGAGTAATAGAAAGGGCATAAATAAAGTCGTCCTAAGGTTGGTCTTTCCAAGGCAAACTAACCTCCAAAAAAAATCTCCAAATGCATGACAAATAATCGCTCAAATCAACACACATAAAAAAAGTTAATTAACACATAAAACATAATATAAATCAATAATTAAAACACATTATGGAATAAATATTAAATTTATAGAATGCTAAACATGTTGGAACAAAAGCAAAAAAAGAAAAAGACAATAAATTATGATTAAACATACTACATAAATTAAACATGTAAAAGACACATAAATAAACGTAAAATGCCTAAAATAGGGGGATAGATGGCCAAGAAAACAAAAAGAGACGGGACGAGAGGAAGGCGCTGAGACGTCCCATCAGTTGCTATGACTAATGGCTATCTATCGGGCCTTTTCCCGTTTGTCACTCAAAAATCAAACAAAATGTAGATTTTCAAAGCTAAACATCAAGAAAAACCATTTAAACCTTAAACATGAATTTTTATAACCCTATAACATGCCAAATCTAATTAAAGCGTGAAAAAAGAAGCATTTAAATCATACTAAAACAACAAGAAAACATGTGATCACAAGAATTAAATCAAGATACTCATCATGCATTAAAGGAGGAATATAAAACCTAACATTTTATTCTATCATATTAAATAACTTCATATCATCATGGCAATACAAAAATTATGAACAAAAAAAATTAAATAATACAGAAATATAAATCATGGCATTATAAATAATAAATAAACCTAAACTAATGATGTGATCATGATAAAATAATAGAGAAAAGCTAGGTCCATAATATTACCCTCAGGAATATTAATTCTATAACCTTGGAAAGTGAGATCCAATCTTCAATCATTTAATCCAAATAGGTGTTTATAATTTTTGTGTAAAAGAAACTTGCTCTAAGCTTTAACTTTTCAAAAACAAAGAATCATTTTCTCTTCCTCAAAAAGTCTGATCTTCTTTCTTAAGGTGAGAATCCCCCCTTTGAAAACCCTAGATTTTTATTTAAATACATAGGGAAGAGTTAAAGATAAACTCTAACTCTAATCCCTCCAAATCTAAAACATATAATCTTTAAAAGCTGCCTTAGATCAGATCTTCCCAAATCTAATCTTATTTAAAATTTCAAAAGCTAAAAACCATAGGAAACATAGAAAAATCGCCACAGTGACAGACATCCATCACTCACACGAGCTTTCAAAAATCTCAAAACTTTGAATTTGACCTAGACATTTGGTCGATCCAAATAGGTGTTTCTAATTTTTGTGCGAAAGAACTTTTTCAGAGCCTTAACTTTTCAAAAATAGAGAATTGTTTTCTTTTCCTCAAAAAGTCTACTCTTCTTTCCTAAAGTGAGAATCCCCCCTTTGAAAACCCTAGATATTTTTTTAAATACCTAAGAAAGAGTTAAAGTTCAACACTAAATCTATTCCCTCCAAATCTAGAAGATAAAATCCTTAAAATTCACCTCAAATCAGATATTCCCAAATCTGATCTTATTTAAAATTTCAAAAGCTAAAAACCATGGAAAACCTAGAAAAAATCCCTACAGACGGGCATCTGTCATTAACAGACGACCGTCACTCACACGAGCTTTCAAAAATCTCAAAAATGCCCTTAAATCTGACCTGCACATTTGGTCGTGAATCAATGAAAAATGACTATCTCTCATCGAGCCACGAGATAATCTTAGAAGATCTGGATAAGGCATCTATTAAGAGATAGCCCTAAAAAAACGACCACACATAGCCATCTAGCACAAGCAAAAACCAAAATTTAAGGTTTTTTTAACTCTAAAAAGTGATGCTAAAACCTACAAAAATATTTTATGAACACATGGAAATCAAGTTCAAAACTCAAGGTTCATGCTTTCTATCAAAAATATAAGTGGTTCCTCATCATCCGGTAACCCTAATCTAGACTAACTCAGCTCACGTTGTCTACAATTGCCCTTAATTTTTGGGAACTTGTGTGCTAGTTCCTAAGTGAGCCAAAATTTAGAGTGAAAGGAGGAAAGATGCATACCTAAGGTAGCAAATCACTAGTTTTATAAGACATGTACCATTTGAGGTCGTGAATCTATGGTCAAGTAGTTACTGTTGGTTTGTTAATGAGTTAACCCTTGGTTAAGTAGATACCGTTAGCTTGTTAATGTGTTAACCCTTTATTGATTGGATATTTACCATTAGCTTGTCAATATGTTAGCCCTCTTTTGAGTCAATATCCAAGTTGGAAAATTTTTGGTAAATATGCATTTGTGAGAAGTCACTGATAGTAAAAAGGTGCTCATACATATTTGTAGGTGCACCCATATGGTACATTAACCTTATAGACAGTGCCTTCTGTGGGAAAGCTCCTAGCCTAACAAGTAGGTACCATATGGTACACTAACCTCCACTATTATCTATGTTGAGTTCATAATGAGTGTACTTTATTTATAGATTTGTTATAGAGACACTGCAGCATAATTATTTCCTTCATCGTTAGAAGTTAAAATGACCTTCTAGACTATGCCTCTTTCAATGTGCTTCAGTCTTATATTGTGATCTTGACCTTCAATGTGTATTAGTTTTATACTTCCCTTGTCTAAAAGAGATTTGAAGGAATATGATCCTCCTTTAAATGACTTCAACTTGTGTAAATTTTCAACAAACAAGAAGGGACATAAAATCCTTCCAGAGTTAGAAAATATCCACACTTCTCTTTGCTATACATCTCTTTTGATTTCAACCTATTCAAGCCACTTCTTGTGGTACCATAGACATATTAGAGAAGTAACAAAGGAAGAAGAATCATCACAGACACTTACCTATTCTCCATTCACAAATACTTTATCTTTCTAATCCAATTTAGTGTGGGTATCATCAACAAGTTTCTCCATTCCATAAGGAAATAATATGTCTACTATAATTTCTAACACTTTTTACTAATCGTGTTTCCAATATAAGGAAAACCATCATTATCAAGGCTATTTATATGATGATTCTCTACAAGATGTGTGGAGTATGTGTCTTTTAAGAGGGCTTTGGTACCTATTGAAAGAGGTCTAGCATTAGTGTTTTTTTCATTTTGATTAAATGATTGAAGTTGAAAGACTTATTATTATTTTTTGCCATTCTTGGTCAATTTATTTTTCCGTCATTTTTATCCTTTATTCATTTAATCATTTTTGGTCATTTCATTTTTTCATTTTTATTTTCCTTTGTTATTTTCTTTAACCTTAAAATAAATAACATAAAGATAAAATGAAAGAATAATTAAAAGCCAAAAATAAATATAAATGTAAACATCAATTTTTATATACATCAAAAACCCAAAAAGTTTCAAACTCACCGAAATGAATATACAATTACTGAGGTGGGTTAAGTGCCCTATGATATGCCAGTCCAGATGGTAGTTGAAAAGGTGGTGGATGCTAGGATGGCAGATGCAAAGAGGATGGTTGTGATGATAATGGACGCAAAGTTAATGGGCAAGGCTAGCGATGCAGTTGGAGAACAATCACTGAAGGCTCGAGAGGTAAAGATGGTGGTTGACTGGTGTCTAGCAAGTGTACTAGATCGGCTAGTAATATAGAGGAATATATTTATGACCTCAAGAATATCAAACCCAATGAAATAAGGATTGCTAAGTAAAATATCTATAATTGAATTGAATTAATCTGAGATAATTCCCAAGTTTTGAATTAAAGGGAGTCCTGAACTAAGCAAGAAATTAAATCTAAAAATTGTCATGAGCTAAATCCAGTCATGACCAGTGCATAAACTACCTAAATAATAGTATATAAATTATTCAATTCATAAGTGTTAAGTTTCAAGGTCCAATCTTAAAGCTCCAAATACATGCCAAAAGTTAAACTACAAAGTCTCCACAAAAAACCAAGAATTACTTAAGATTCTAAAGTTCAACTAACATTTTAACTAAACCATAATATTGTCCAATTCAAATTCAATAGCAAAAGGAAATAAGTCCTTACCAACTAAAGGATAAAAGTTGCACTAGTTGAACAAAACTATTAATTTTCAAAATAAAAAGGGCAGAGAGGATGTGGTTTGAGTACAATGACTTAGTGAATGATAACAGGCAAAATTTTAGAGTAATTGAACAAAATAGATTAACCAACCAAAACATTAATAGTAACCCATATAGTAAATCATTTATTAAGTAGAAAAATTTTAAATAAATAAATTAACAGTTCAAAATCACATATCAAAATCGTAATATATTTCAACAAGGTGATAATGTTCCATACCACCAAAGGCAAGATAATAAATGTCCCTACTAGAGACATCATGCAATGCTTCTAATGCAAATATCAATGGAATATGATGCATGATAACAAGCTATGTGATTTCCTAACATGTGATATCTATGACGGGTCCAGATGTAGATTCAGATAATAGATTACTCAATAAGGCCAGATACAGATATAGATAATAACTGATCACATATACTAGTTTGAAAATAGATTTTCACCAATGCAACATATAAATGATTTATAGCAAAAAAAGAAATATAATTTCAAAGTACAAAGCAAATAGATTCAAATATTTGATACATAATTCAAATAAGTTCATGTAGGTATATCAATCACTTACTAAAATATATAATAAACAAAAATAATCCAGAAGCCTCTTCTCAAAATCTAAGGCTCTAAAGCAGATAAATAAGTAAAATTAAATGAATAAAAATACCAGCTAAATTAAAGTAATAAATAACAGCTGAAATTTGCATAAAACTAATACAATAAAAATTCATAAAGACTTGTAGGAAGTTAACATAAAGGTAAATTGTATAAATTCACTTGATAAAAGGATAAAGTCATTTTAATAAAATAGAAATTTAATAAACTAAAATATTTTGAGTCAAAATTTAAAAAGATGATTTTACAAAATGGTTGTATACTGTAATTACCACTCACCTGGAGTTCTAAATGAAGCTAGAAATTGGATGCGCAAAAAGCCACTCAATCTACTATAGAAGTATCGAAATTTCCTATCCCAATTAAGAAAGAATCAATATCCTAACGATCAAAAGAATAAATAAACCTAACAATTCTATTTAGTCCATCGATTTTAATGGGAAAAACCTAACACAAAAAAACATAAAAATAAAAAAAAATACAAATACAAATCAAAGATTTTAAAATAACAATAATTAGAATAGTATAGTTCTAAATGATAGTTTAAGAAAATAAGGATAAATTAACAGTACATAATTCAGTTTCAAATTTTTATAGAGACACAATGTTGAATTAAAGATTTTTCAAGGATTAAAAACATGGATCACTTAAAATCTGCACAAAACCATGCAAAAATTATGTGTGTGTGTGTGTGTGTGTGTGTGTGCATTGACTTCAACATAATTCCCTTTAATTATAAAAATGACGTATGTAACTTTTGGTTCAAACCAACAATTTCGCAATCAAGAAATTAGTTGTTGTTCCATCAAATTTAATAATAGTAGTAGTAGTAGTAGTAGTAGTAGTAGTAGTAGTAGTAGTAGTAGTAGTAGTACTAGTAAAAAAATTTCAGTGGATTATAGCCAAGGATTTTGGTAAAGGAAGTTTGCATTACACTCCTTAACATTCTTTCTATATTTAATTCATATAAAATGAAATTTATAATGGAAATCAATTTAAGTTAATGAACACATATGTATATAGCAAACAAAGGTATAATGCACTGTCCAAAATAATAGTTATAAAAGAAAACCAACAATTTACATAAAATAATAATTTTAAAAACATTTAATCAATACACACACACACACACACACACACACACAAAAGTCTCAAATTGGTAGAACGAGAAATATGAAAATAGTTTAGCTTAGAAAAAGACAAAAATAGTAAAATCCATTCTTTATTTGATTAAAAGGGATGTATGCAATGTATATCAATTATTTACCTAGGTTTTCAAAGAGTGAAATCCATAGAAGAAAAGGAATTAAATTCTTCTATTACAAAATCTAACTTGCCGAGGAAAGCAAAAGTAGAAGAAGAAATAGTAGTAGTAGTAGTAGTAGTAGTAGTAGTAGTAGTAGTAGTAGTAGTAGTAGTAGTAGTAGTAGTAGTAGTAGTAGTAGTAGTAAATTACTTAGATGGTTTACATTAACTCACCTAATGATAAAGATTTGCAATAGTAGAATCCAAAAGGAGCATATGTGAAGATTGCGAAGCAAGTAATGGAATTAAAAAGTTTTTTTTTCTTTTTTTTTTTTGTTGGCTATGTTCTATATTAGCTTTTTAGAAGAAGAGTACTTTTATTAGAATAGGAAACTAAAAGTTAAGGAAGTGGGGCATAAGGATTTTAAGTCATCATTATCTATTTAATATTTATTAATAAATATTTATTAGGTTTAGAAAAAGAAAAAAGTGATTATTTAAAAAAAATAAAGAAAATGGGTTATAACAAAAAAAAATTTACAACTAAATTAAAATAAGGTCATTAAGGAAATCAATAAAATTGAAATTAATACTTACGAAATTCTATCCTCATAAATGTAATTAGAAACAAGTAAAATAATATTAACATGTATATCTGAAAAAATCCAACTCAAAACAAGTCTCCTACTAAGAACACCGTTCTAATTCACTAAGCTCTCTGATTAAGAACAAGCTAATAACTAGCATTAGCTCGGGTTCATAATTTCCTAAATCTCAAATGAATCTCCTCTCAAAACATTCATCTAAAAATCCATCTATTCCCCAACACGCCTGAACTAAAAATAAACTACACAGGAATCAAAACCTCATTTCAGAACATAAAGACAACTAAATGAAGAAAATAAAAGAACAAGGCATAAACACAGAATTAACATTTGGATTTAATAATTAATCATCCCTCGATACACTAAAAATCAAACCCAAACATCAATGTAAGTGCATAATTAATCACAAGGAGAGTAGAAGAAAACATGAAAATATTTATTATACTTGAAATTCCAATACAATTATGGTTCAAGAATTCCTAAGCAAAAAGAAATACTCAAACATCAAGAATATATACATTAAATTATAAAGATGAAGTTCAAAATATTCCTTTAATGAAGAGACAATAAAACTTAAAGTTCCTCCTTCTTCAATATTGAATTCTCCTTAAATCCCAAATTAAATCTAAACTAAAAAGAGAAAATTAAACCCTAATTTACAATGACTAAAAGAAAGAAATATAACCCTAAAAATTCTTCTGAAAGTCATCCTCCTATTGCCCTTTTTAATCAATGCTTGAAAAACATCAAATAGGAGAAGTTTTGCTGCACTTAAACTCTTAACTGCATAAAACTTCTTTAAAAGTTGATTATGCTATTAAACCAACCCCGTAGGGATGGTTGGTGTCTCCTTACGGATGAAAAATGTCTCTATAGGGATGAAATGGTTCTACCTTTATATTTCTTTAGGGACTCAGTGGGGATGCTCTTATGTCCCTACCAAGTTGATTTTCTTTGGATGAAGAACAATAAGCACTCAATAGGAATGAAATTCTTCCCTGTCGAGTTGTTTGTTACTGGACCAATCATGAGACTTGCCTTGAGCAATTCAATGGGGAACTCCTTCATCCCTGTTGGGTTGATTTGAATCTTTTTCAATAGATTAGCTATAAAAACACATAAACAAACTCAACTCAAAACACTAACACTTTAAACATAAAATCAAACTACATTAACACTAATGCACTATAAAACACACTTAAAAAACACATAAAAACATAGATAAAATATGGAGATATCAAATCCCCACACTTAGCTTTTGCTCACCCTCAAGCAAAATTGAACAAACCAAATTCTTAAAATAATCAAACTCCAAATTATGAATTATGCAATTCAAAATCATGCTCAATAATTGATAGTAACACTCAATGCATTACAACTAAATTGGATTCAAATAAGAAAGTATAAGAAATTTTCTATATGCATGTGTGTGCAAGACCAAAATGTTTTAAGCACTTTCAAAACTAAAACACCAATGCAATCTAGCAATCAAGTATAAGAATTAATGTACACCAAAATTTACATGCGATTTCGCACTTAAAACTCTAGATATGCCATAGGCCTCTTCTTTAACATTAGAATCCTAACGGCATTTCCTCTAAACAACTCAAAAAAAGATAGAATCATTAAAACTTCATTAAGGTTGTAATGTGGTCAAGGAAAAGGCTAATCAAAGAAAGGTTAATGATAAACAAAGATAAGAATAGCCACCATACACTTGAAAACACTAACTTCTAACCACACTAGTGCTACCCAATTTATTAACTCTAAATTACACAAAAATGCAAAACTTCAAAGCACTAAAAAGAAAGGCTACCTCAATTTTCCTCTAATTTTCCACAAACTCAACCAAAATTAGGAGTTCATAACCTTTTTCTCTCTTTTATTACAAATATCACACACTTAAAATTTTGTTATAAATTGCTAGCTTATTGATTCAAACTTTCTTTTTTTTTCTTTTGCTCTTTTTTTTCTTTTTCTTTTTTTTAAGAAATAACAAACTTGCTAACTTTATTAATAACATCATAAAATACAAGGGTATTCACAAATTCACCATTTCTATTTCATTTTTATCTTCATAACTATCCCTTAATAACATTCCAATAGTCCTTTTTTAAACTACACTCTTTTAGGTACCGATAAATATTAATCCATCCCAATCCTAGAGTGGCCAATTCTTAGAAGGGAATATAAAGGCTTTTAGGTTATAGGATATAAAGATATGTGTAACAAGAAAATAAATTGTGGCATGCCTTAAGCATGCCTCATTAGGCTCAAAAAGGCTAGCAAGGGATAAAATGTATAAAGGTAGATAAAAACCCTTAACATGGCTAATTAAGAAAATTTTGCCTAAATCATGTTCCAAGTTGTTTCAATGCTTTGAAGGGTGATGAGGAAGGTTTTAGTGCTCTAAAATTCCCAACTTAACTACCTTCATGCACTGGTTTTTCTTTTATTTCAAAAACTAGTATTAGGGTCCAAATATTGGAAACTAACAAATATTGTTCAAATTGAACCCTAACTCAACTGGAATTCCATCAAGCAACATACATGTCCTAATGTTAATCACAATGTTTGAATGTTGTACATTCTAAATTAATGTTCAAAAAGTTCACTTTCAAGAATAAACTAGGGTGAACTAAACTAAGTGCAAAACACATGATAATCCAACTAAACCTACTTAATTAACATGCAAACTACAAACCAAACTAAATTACAAAGAAAAACAAAAATAAAAGAACAAAATATGAAAATAACTAACTTAACATAGAATCATAAAACTAAGGGACATAAAATAAAAACAATTCATGAGTAAAATGAAAGTTAATATTGTTTTAAAAAAATTCCCTCAATTAATATTCAAAATTGAGTTCATCTACGCTCTATCCCCTCTTTAAAATCTTGTTGTCCTCAACAAAGTAGTAAAAATCAGCTTACTACGCAACCCAACAATCAATATTTAAATGCCAAAATAAAGTTCAATTTAAATGATAGAAGCATAACACACACATTCATTTCATGAAAGTTACCACTGGAGCAAAATGAGACAAAGATGAATTTCAAGATGCACACTGAGTACAAAGCATGAAAAATGCATAACAAGTCTCATATCGGAAGGAGAGGACAATGACAATTGATAGTGCAACAAATGTAAGCATGGTGTCTGAGACATCCTGTTATTTGGCAACTCAAATAAGCAAACCAACATACAATAAGACCACAAATGCAAAGGGACAAATCAAAAATTTTATTATTATCATAAAATGAAAGCCAAAACTCATCAAAGTTCCCAAATGCAATTTGCACACAAGCATGCCATGTAACAGGTTTTACATAATATATACAAGATGCTCGTAGGGTCTAAAACCAATTTGTGTTGGATTAGGGCAAACAAATAGGGCAAAAGAACTCAAATTATTCACTTTGGCATTTCATCAAACACTTTGAAGTCATAATAAATAAAGGTTAAATCAAAAGAAATCTAAACCATTTGCATGCTAAAATGGAAAAACAACCAAGTGTGAACCAAATAAATGCCCCAATTGCAAATTTGCAACACATAATTACATGCATCTTAAACACACAATCAAACTAAAATAAGCCTTAGAACTCGTTGGCAAGAGGGAAAAACCAAAAAGAAATAATCCCAATCTAATACTTCAAATCAAATATAAAATCAACAAATAAGCACTTAGAATTAAAATAAGGGAGAAAAAGTTACTTGGTTATTGCAAATTTGCCAAAGTGAAGAATAACAATAGTCAAAGAGTGAGAGCAAAGTGATATGTATAAAAATAAAATAAAAATGAGAGGATTTTAAATGACCTGATAGAGAAACCAAGGCACACGGTGGGGATGAGATAGGGTCTCGATAGGAAAGGGTAGGTTAGACTTTAAATAGGCAATGGGACTCGATGGGGATGAATTTCTTCCCTACCGAGTTGTAAGGTACTGGACTAAATGGATAAGCAACTCAGTAGGGATGAAATTCATCCCTACTGAGTTGTGAGCTTCTAGACTAAGGGGAACACATGACTCAGTGGGGATGAAATTCATCCCTATCGAGCTTATTTTTTCAAAATCAAACATTCAGCTGTCCAAACATAAAAGCTACCCTATTTTTTCAATAAAAATTAGTCCCCCATATTAACACCCCAAAACTCTATTTAGACTTGTAATATAATTTAGAACTAATGTCTAAATTTATGAAAACCAAATAGCACAAACTTAGTGTACCTTAAACTTTTACTCACACTATGCTGAAATAACTCACAGGAAATAGAGAAAAGGATTTATACCTGAGATTTAGCACTTAAATGTCCACTATAAGTACCTATTAAATAAACCACCTTAGCTTTATGAATAACAAAACACACAGAAACATAACAAAAAAACACAAAACATAAACACGCTAAATAAAATACAAAAACCCAAAACTGAGAAAGGTTAGAAAATATAGTTCTGAATTTATAAAGTCTTTAGCTCGACTTTTGTTACTCTCAAGAGGTTGAGCTTGCGATCCAAATAATGGTCTCTCTGAACTTTTCTCCTCATTTTCTCCCATCAGTATGAGAAACTTGTGAAAGTGTACCAAGACTGAAAATTCCATGTCTTTAATAAAGTACGACTCCACCTTTAGTTCTTTAAATACGAACTTCATTGACTCTTCTAGCCTTAATAAATTCTTCAAATGGAGTGAATTCGGTGCTTCCACTTGAGAATCGAACACTTTTTGCTCCTTTGGTAAAAAATCCTTCACAAAAGATTTGAATTCATATTCCAAGCTACAAGACTTGTATTCAACAATGATTGGTTCTTCCTTTAACTCATGCACCCCAAACTCAATTTCTTTATTGTCCACCACATGACTCAATTCATCCTTATTATTACCACCACCTTGAATTTGCATAGAAATACTCAAAACTCAAATTTGGATTCCAAATTTTTAATTCCCAATTCTTGATCTCTCAATAAATGCTCTTGAATTTTTAACAAATTCTCTTGATTTTGCAATAAAGCTTATTAATATTTGATCTTTTCCTTTTGAGAATTAATTGTAGCCATCCATTCTTCTTTTTCAACTATAAATTGCTTCTCTTTACTTATAAGTAAGTCAAAAAGGACTTGAAATTTGGAGGCACTAGAGTTTTGCGATATCCGTTGACAACAAGAATCTTCAAAAGATGCTGATGAATAGATTGTTGAAGGTTGATGCAAGTATTGCAATTCTTGCATTTCCTGCTTCAATTCTTCTATTCGTGCTCTCAAAAGAACCGTATACAATGGATGCATCATGCATACTGTAAATAAGTTTTGACTAAATTAATGCATTCAAATTGTTTGCACAATTGTTTAATTAATTGCGAGTGGTTAAATCGATAAATTTGAATATAGTGTATTCAGTTGACCCATAACATTTGGTGTGATTGCGCATAAATGGAATACATTATAATAAGTTAATTGGCATACACCTTATGCGGTTCTAAAGCTGCAATACATTTAGTGATATCTATCGATGTATACAGTTTCCAATTTATGTACGGCATATTCAAGACCGATTTCACTGTATTCCTAACACTGATAGGCTTTACCTCTTTATCCATAAAATTTTCCTCCAATGTTTAAGTACTAAACTACACAAGATAATGACAATCGTATCCATTTGAAGAATATTGTTTAAAACCGTATACAATGCATGCATCATGCATATTGTATCGAAATCAAAATAATAATAATAATAATAATAATAATATTATTATTATTATTATTATTATTATTATTATTATTATTATTATTATTATTATGTTATTTTAGATTGTCATATTGAAATGCAAAAGAAATTAAATTCATTATATTTATTTTTTATACAAACTAAATAAATTGTTTCTGCATTTAATTTAACATTCAATTCTAATAATTGTATTTACTTTGCCCAAAAATAATACATTGCATTCACTTTTATTCACATTTAATTTGATATTCACCGAATATATGAAGCAAAAAAGCAAAAAGAGGATAACAATGATGACTTAATTACCTTTTTATAAGCCCAATATAGCTTGAGATTAAATTGGCTTAGATTTGACTTAAATGGCTTCAAATATCTTACTTTTATAAAGGTTAATTTTGTTTTAAAAAATAGTAAAAAATATACATTTACATTATTATTCCCATTTGAGTGACTCAATTTGAGTCACTTATCTTTTTCGTATCTACTTTACGTATAATATCAAATTGAAAGTGAATATAAGTTATTAAATTGGGGCAAAAGGTAAATATAATATACTGTATATAGTCTATTCAGTTTGGACAAATTAAAAGTTAATACAATTTATTAAATTGGGTACAGACTATTCAGTTTTTCGTATTGTAAATAGAGTTGAAATGAATTTATTTATTAAAAGTAGAATGAATAAATAGAGTTGGTCTTTCAATAATTACAGCTCAACCTGCAACTTCTTACCATATGTACTTTTGGGACATTGACTACTCCTTCGCCACTCTGTCATGGTGTCTGCAATGACTTGTGACCAATGAAAGAGTTTGAGAAATAGCTGATATATATATATATATATATATATATATATATATATATATATATATATATATATATATATATATATATATATATATATATATATATATATATATATATTAAAAAAATAAATTAAATCGGTTGGTTAATCGAAATCGACGATTTTTTAAAATTGTGGATCGAAACAGAATCAAAAATCAAAAATTCATATTTTTTAAAATTTTAATCATTTTTTTTGTTCGATTAACCTTAAAAATCGATTCAGTTTCGGATCGATTTTTCGATTAACTATTTTTTTGATTTTTTTTTTGCTCATCCTTACTAAGTAAATTAAAGCAGACACAAACCTAGCGTTGAATATGTTAAACATATTAAAATCAAAAACCAAGAAGTTGAATGAAACTACCATTCTATCCCTATAAACAACATATAACTATTCTTAAACTTAGAATGAATATAAGCTGGATAACCAGTGATGCATGTACGTATGAATGAATAGCAGTAAAAGACAAAAAAAAAATTCATAAAAAAGAAATAAATAAAATAAAATAAATAAAAAAACATGACAGGGCCGTAGAGTTTGGGAAGCCACAGAGCGAAAACAAAGAAATCGGAACAGATGGAACGTTCGTTGTTTAGTTAGTTTAAAAGTTTGTTAAAAAGCAAGACAACCTGTCGATTATAAGCTGCCTGCTATTTTCTTCAGACACAACAAAGCTCATTCCTTTTATTCTGTTTCTGTTTTAGTTAAGTAAGCCAGAATGAAAGAGAGGGCTCATTAGATCATCACCACCAACAAGAGAGCCTGTTTTTTTTATATTACATGTTCTCAACTTTTGAGAGCTCTCTTTTTTATTCTTCCTTCTAATCAATCATGGCCGACATCTCTCTTGAACAGATTAAAAATGAACATATTAATCTTGTAAGCCCCTTTTTCTTCATTTTCACATTCTGGATTGCTTTGTTTTTTTGTTAAAATGTAAACAATCTTTGTGGTGTTTGTGCAGGAAAATATCCCTGTAGAAGAAGTGTTTCAGCAGCTAAAATGTACAAAAGAAGGGTTGACAACAGCGGAAGGAGAGAAGAGACTGTTGATATTTGGCCCCAACAAGCTGGAGGAGAAAAAGGAGAACAAAATTCTGAAGTTTTTGGGGTTTATGTGGAACCCTTTATCATGGGTTATGGAAGCAGCTGCTGTAATGGCCATTGCTTTGGCAAATGGCGGAGGAAAGCCACCAGATTGGCAAGATTTTGTTGGTATCATTGTATTGCTTGTAATCAACTCCACCATCAGTTTCATTGAAGAAAACAATGCAGGCAATGCTGCTGCTGCTTTGATGGCTGGCCTTGCCCCCAAAACCAAGGTAATTAAATTATTCTTATACATTTATGTTATTCTTTTTTTCTTATCAGCTTTTGGTATCCAGCTCGTCTTCTTTAAACTTATAGCTCGCCTTCTTTAAACTTACCACTTGCACCAACAACCATGTATAGAGTAGGATATGGATGATCATGGGACGGAGAATGGGTCACCACCAACCGCCCCGCCGTTGGATTATGAGGGAAAATTCAACCCACCCCGGGCAGTTCAGCACTGGGGGCGGGGATTGAGCATTCCTAACCATGGATTATGTTATTCGTAGTTGATTATATGCATATAATAAACTGGTTTATTGTTTTAGGTACTAAGGGATGGAAAATGGACAGAGCAAGATGCAGCAATCTTGGTTCCAGGTGATATGATTAGTATAAAGTTGGGGGATATAATCCCAGCCGACGCTCGTCTAATGCAAGGAGATCCTCTCAAGATTGATCAATCTGCCTTGACTGGTGAATCTCTTCCCGTTACAAAGCATCCTGGTGATGGAATTTTCTCAGGCTCCACCTGTAAACAGGGTGAGATTGAGGCTGTTGTTATTGCCACTGGTGTCCATACCTTCTTTGGAAAGGCTGCTCACCTTGTTGACAGCACCAATAATGTTGGTCATTTCCAAAAGGTATGTTACCATTTATTTGCTTATCTATCACTTGTATATGTCAATTATCTCACCAATCTCCCTATCCATTGATTAGGTGTTGACAGCGATTGGTAACTTTTGTATCTGCTCAATTGCTGTGGGTATGTTAATTGAAATTGTAATCATGTACCCAATCCAGAAGAGGAGATATAGAGATGGTATTGACAATCTATTGGTACTTCTCATTGGAGGTATTCCAATTGCCATGCCTACTGTCTTATCAGTGACAATGGCTATTGGGTCTCACCGCCTTTCCCAACAAGGCGCCATTACTAAGAGAATGACTGCCATTGAAGAAATGGCTGGGATGGATGTCCTTTGTAGTGACAAAACTGGGACACTCACTCTTAACAAGCTCACTGTTGACAAATCCCTTATTGAGGTTGTCATTTTAGGCCAAGTAATGATTTTATTAGCTTCTACTTAGTACTTATTGCTGAGTGTATGTTGGTGATTGCAGGTATTTGCAAATGACGTAGACAAGGATACCGTTGTATTACTTGCTGCCAGGGCTTCTAGAACTGAAAACCAAGATGCCATTGATGCTTCAATTGTTGGTATGCTAAGTGACCCCAAAGAGGTATTCATTTTGTCCTCTTGTTAGTTTGGTCTCATATATATAGCATGGAGTGTTTGAATTTGAATGATCTTCTTTTGAACTTTCTAGGCAAGAGCAGGACTTTCTGAGGTGCATTTCTTGCCTTTCAACCCTGTCGAAAAGCGCACAGCAATCACTTACATTGATAGCCATGGTGATTGGCACAGATGCAGCAAGGGGGCACCTGAGCAGGTTCCTTTTTCTGTTTTCCTTGTATTTGAATCTGGAACCCATTACTTCACAATTAAGCTGATACCAAGAGTCTTTTCTTCTTTACTTGGATGCTAGATTATTGATCTTTGTGGACTTAGAGGGGAGATGAGGAAAAAAGCCCATGATGTCATTGACAGCTTTGCTGATCGTGGCCTTCGTTCACTAGCTGTTGCTCGCCAGGTACTTTAACAATTCTATTTATAACTTTACGACTACTTAATAAAGTGCAGAGCTAGGTGAGCTTCTTAATTTAACCATAATGTACTTGATATCAACAGACGGTCCCGGAGAAGACCAAGGAAAGTCCCGGAGGAACATGGGAGTTTGTAGGTCTCTTGCCTCTCTTTGACCCACCAAGGCATGATAGTGCAGAGACAATTCGTAGAGCCCTTGACCTTGGTGTCAATGTGAAGATGATCACAGGCGACCAGCTTGCTATTGGAAAAGAGACAGGGCGAAGGCTCGGAATGGGCACAAACATGTACCCGTCCTCCTCCCTTCTTGGTGATAGCAAGGATGAATCTATTGCTAGCATTCCCGTGGACAAGCTGATCGAAAAGGCTGATGGATTTGCTGGAGTATTTCCTGGTAATGGAATTCCTAATTCAGCTATGTTCTATTTAATATCAATAGTAATGATAACCAATATGAAATATTGGCGAATATGCAGAGCACAAGTATGAGATTGTTAGGAAGCTACAAGAGAGGAAG
Source organism: Excoecaria agallocha (assembly GCA_037975025.1). Taxonomy (NCBI): domain Eukaryota; kingdom Viridiplantae; phylum Streptophyta; class Magnoliopsida; order Malpighiales; family Euphorbiaceae; genus Excoecaria; species Excoecaria agallocha. Next base: position 10,208,319 of record CM075818.1, on the reverse strand, counting down.
CACATTTGTGGTATGACTGGAGATGGAGTGAATGATGCACCAGCATTGAAGAAGGCAGACATTGGTATTGCGGTGGCAGATGCAACTGATGCCGCTAGGAGTGCCTCGGACATTGTTTTAACAGAACCAGGTTTAAGTGTGATTGTTAGTGCTGTTCTGACAAGTAGAGCCATCTTCCAGAGAATGAAGAACTACACAATCTATGCTGTTTCGATTACGATCCGTATAGTGTTGGGATTCATGCTTGTTGCGCTTATCTGGAAGTTCGATTTCTCACCATTCATGGTCTTGATAATTGCCATTCTCAATGATGGAACCATTATGACCATCTCCAAGGATAGAGTGAAGCCATCTCCTCTGCCGGACTCATGGAAATTGAAGGAAATTTTTGCCACTGGAATTGTCCTGGGAACTTACCAAGCAATCATGACGGTCATATTCTTTTATATTGCTCATGATACTGACTTCTTCCCTGTAAGAAAATCAATCCATGTATTAAGCAGCTCATACAATTGTGCCAATAACAAATACTAAAACATTTAATCTTTTCAGGAGAAATTTGGAGTGAGGCATATTAGAGATGAGCATGCTGAACTTACAGCAGCTCTTTATCTCCAAGTTAGTATTATAAGTCAAGCACTAATCTTCGTTACTCGGTCAAGGAACTGGTCCTATACTGAACGCCCTGGTTTCATGCTCATTGGTGCCTTCATCATAGCACAATTGGTAAGTATTTTCATATTGTTCTTTAACTTCTTTATGACTTGATGCGATCTTAACTTGCATAACTTTGTATAATAAAGGTGGCTACAATTATTGCTGTATATGCAAACTGGAGCTTTGCAAAAATCAAAGGCATCGGTTGGGGATGGGGCGGAATAATATGGCTATATAGTCTCATTTTCTATGTTCCCCTGGATATCCTCAAGTTCGCGATCCGTTATGCATTGAGCGGAAAGGCATGGGATAACTTGCTAGAAAACAAGGTTAGTTAAAGAAAAATCAAATTTTCTTGTTTTAATTTTCTTTTCTCTTGATAACACAGAAAATTAAATCCGGCCCCATAAGTTTGGTCAATCGAACTAATTAAATAGAGACATTACAAATAATTATGATAGTCCATTATTAGTCATTAAACTAGACAATACAAGGTTATTAAATCCTACCTATCAAATATTGATAGATTTATTATATATTATGATTCTTTGATTTTTCTTTCCACTATTTCTTTATTCATTTTCTTTGCCGGACCTAACTTAATCTTCGAAGTATTCACAAAACTCTAAATACCTTTTCTTTCTTCTTTTTTTTTCTTTTTTTTTTTTTTTTTGCATATATTATCAATATTTCTTCAATCTTATTATCAATATTTATCCAATCTTATTATCATCTATCATTGAATGTTTTTGTTTTGAGTTTAGACTGCTTTCACAACCAAGAAAGACTACGGCAAGGGAGAGCGCGAAGCTCAATGGGCATTGGCGCAGCGTACCCTTCATGGCCTTCAAGTGCCTGATGCCAGTAATGATAAGACAAGCCACAGAGAATTAGCAGAGCTTGCAGACCAAGCTAAGAGGCGTGCCGAAGTAGAAAGGTACATAAATAGCAATATTGCAGCTTCATTCTCATCATTATCAGGATTAATATATATCCAGCTCTCTAAACTTGATCATTTTGTCTCTTGAATTTTTTAAAAATCATTCACTCTTTTAAACTATTAATTTCTATTATAACATAGGACCTTAAATTCGGATGGGGAATTTTTCTCTCAATAAAAAATAAATATGTATTTTAAGTTTACGTGGAAAAATTAAATGTTTTTCTTTTTCAAAGAAAAAAAATTCAAATCAATATTTTAGGATCTACTGTATATGGAAATTAAATATTTAGGCAGCTAAATTGTTTCTCGAATTGACAGTTGAAGTGGCGGTTGATGTATTAAGCGGTTTATATGTGACCTTCTTTATATAATTTAGTGCAAACTTTGGAATGGCTGTACAGGCTTAGGGAGCTTCACACATTGAAAGGACATGTGGAATCAGTGGTGAAACTGAAAGGTCTTGACATTGAAACTATTCAGCAACACTACACCGTTTAAGGCATTCAACTCATGGATCTAATGAAGCTGATCTTCAAAGGAACACCAAGCAACTAAAATAGAAATGGAGGAAATATTTAAAGTGAAGTTACTCAACAAATGAAGAAACTTTTAGTCATATTACTCGACTTCATCGTTACAATTATTTATTTTTTATCTTTATTTTTTTTGGTTGGGTTCTCTACATTAGAGAACTTGTTAATTGAGAAGGATGAAATTTGTAGTTGCGGATATAGACGGAGATGGAGTAACTAATAAATCAAAAATTACATATACTACGTGTTTCAAATTCTTTTTGTTTTTCATACTACTTATCATATGCTTACTGCAAATGCAACAAAACTCTGCGTTTGATTTACAAAAGACATGAACAATGCAGAAGATGGATAGAAGCGATTCAACCCACCCCCTCCCCAACCTTATGTTGTACTTTTAAGGGACTTTTCCTGTCGTGTTTATACGCATCTCATGCCCTATTTGAAAAAATAAATAAAAAGGTTGAGAGATAATAAATAAAATGAACTTTATTTTTCTGAAGTCCAATTAAAGCTAGCAATCAAACTGATTTGATTCACATAATAATCCAGAGGGATCAACCCTTCAAAGAGGAGAGTCAAAACTTGTGATTGGCAGTGGCTACCATGTCAAACTTTCCTTGCCGACTCAACAAATATGCCAAATGCAGAGGCCTCCTCAAGCCTTCATAACCTTGAGAAAGCCAAAGGGTCTCAGCCAACACTTATTTTTTGTGACATTTCAGGCGGCAACCAGCTTCTATCATAGACAACCAGAATATGTCAGCCGAGCCTAGGATGGCACTATCTCCCGACTCACTCAAATGCAGAACTTTATTCCCACACACTCACATATATTGCATAATTGTGCGAAAGATGACAATGAACTACCTCGAAGCATTCCACAATAAATATCACATTGTTTTATAAAAGACAATATCTTGTAGTTAAAAGTCACAACAACAGGAACCCTTTCTTATAGGGTACGCTAAAACTGCTTCACACAATGTACATGACCAAAACTATTTTTCAAGTATCCCTCATGTAAGCATATGCATAAATTGCATCAATGAAGTACCAACTACACTCGATAGACAGATAGGATTTACTTGGCCCAATAGATTCTACAGATTAGGCAGCCATTCCCCATATCCAAAGCTTAATCTAGATTTTCTAATAGACCCCGCATTCGCCTTCTAAAACATGTTTGGCAAATGACTACCTTTTGCAACCAACTCCAAATCAGATATGCTTTGCAAGAGACTCGTGCATCAGATTCACAAGAAAATCTCCAGCCTAACACATCCTATATATGCTGCTGCTAAATCCATAGGCACATTAAGGAAATTTCTTTCAACATGCTCCACGAGTCAAAAGAAGGTTTTCCCTACATGATCAATATGCCAGCTGGTCTACTTGTAACTTGACCATATTTGAACTTGCACAGTTGGAAAATTCAAACAATAGTTGACAACAAAAAATGAACTAACTGAATCCCAGCAAACACAATGTAGGAACCATGATAAACCATATAAATATCAGTTGACTGCAAACCACTAAACCTCAGTAAAAGAATACTATTTATAATCACAGTTCCATCAACTAAATTAAAGAAATTCAGAAAATGCAGAAAAAAATAAACAGCATAAACAGAAAAGTAAACCATATTAGACTACAATAAGATCTAAGCAATCAATTGAAATATCTAAATAAGCAGAAAAGTAAAGACCACAATATCGTCAAAATCCCATCTAAACGAATTCATTCGAAAGTTGCAAAACGTAAAACTCCAGTTCAAGTCTTGCAGAATCAAACTTGAAAAGAAAAATTGAAAAGCTTAAAACAACTCTTCCACCTCAAAACCCTAGCTTGGTGCGGCGCCAGTGCCTGCGCTTTGCGTTGTACCTGCACGAGGACAATACAAAATCAGCCTCAAAAAACACTCAGAAAATCAAAATCCCAGTAAACAATGCAAAATAATTGCACCTGATGGTGTTATCGGTTCTCATTCGGATCCAGTGAGGGATTGGCCTGTTCTGCCTCATCTTCTTCGCCAGCTTCTTCTTGATCAGGAAAGTCTTGTGTGACGGCTACATATAACAAAAACACAATATTATACCATAATAACTCCAGAGCAAATCTAAAGAGAGCTTGAGAGAGAGTGAGGGTGTAATACCATTGTCGCGGCTTCCAAACTTTGGAGCTAGAGACTGACGCTGCGAATGGGAAACCCTGGCGATAAAAACCCTAGATGCCAAATATTGGTATTTTTATAGCGCTGAAGAACCTACTACGTCGTTTGGTTTGTACGAGGGAACAAGAGGCCGGGCCTCTCAAGGCCTAAATGATACCGTTGGGCTATAGCTGCTTTTGCTCCAAAAGGGTTTAGGACAAGTCATCGAGATTTTCTACGTATGAACCAGTATTAGTGCCCCTGCATTGCAAGTAATTAAATTTATAAGCGTAGATTTGATTTACTGTATTGTATTAGTTTATATAATATTATTTTATATAATATTAATCTGTATAATATTAATTTATATTATATTATATAATATATTGGTACAAAATTGTATTAGTCTGTAATATTTTATAATATATTTGGTACATAATATCGTAATATATTATTTAAAAATTTTGAAAATAGATACAATTAAGTTATTTTTATTGTAACTAATTTAGATAAAAAAAATTATAATTATAAAATATATTTTTTAATAAATACATTAATTTTTTATTAAAAAATGAAAAAATATAATAAAAAATGATTATATATTATTAGAAATATCAGCATTTATAAGATAAAATTAGATAAAAAAATAAAAAAAATCTAAATAACAAATTTTATGAAGCATTTGAGTAAAAAATAAAAGAATTTATCAATTATAATATAATTTTTATATAATAGTTGTTAAGTTATATATTCAATATTATTAGTTTATAAATTTGGTCGCGATATGGTAATGGCGGTGGCGTGGTATGGTAGTGGTGGCAGTGGCGACAGTACGTTGGTCGTGGCAGTAGTAGTAATGGTGGCGGCAATGTAGCGGTGGGGGTGGCGGTGGCATGTGGTGGTGATGGCAGTGGCATGTGGTGGTGATGGCAGTGGCATTGGCAGTAGGAGCAATGGTGGCGGCGGCGATGGTGATGGCGACAACAGTGGTGGCAGTGTTGGTCTCAGCGGTGATGTGGTGGTGGTAGTGACAGCGACAACGACAGTGAAGACCATAGTGGTGGGGTGATATTTAGTATTAATATTGTATAAAATAATACACTACAAACCTTTGGGTTTGTACAGCATGATAAATGTCATATTAATACTAAATACAATTCCACCACCATTACTGCTGCCACCATCGTCACTGACACCACCATCACTACTGTCATCACCGCCACCACACCCTCACCGCTGCCATCGCCACCACACCCCCACCATCGCCACCAACACCACCACTGTTGCCACCAACACTACCACACCGTTGCTGCCACCACTACCATGTCACCACCACCACCACGACGCTACCATCACATTGTCGCCACCGCCAACACCACCATTACTATCGCCATTACCATTGTAGCCCCCACCACCACACCGCCGCCGCCGTCACCATGCCACCGACACCACCATCACTACTGCCATGACCATCATCGACCACCGCCCTCACCACACCATCACCACCCCTACCACCACTACCGCCATCCCCATTGTCGGCCCACCACTACATTGTCACCACTAGCACCATCAAACCGCACCCGCCACCACCACTACCCTACCACCACCACAGACACCACTACCGCCATTCTTATTGTCGCCTCACCACTACACCGTCACCGCCAGCACCACCAAACTGCACCCGCCACCACTACTACCCCGCCGCCGCCACAAACACCGCCCCAACCGCCACTGCCATCACCATTGTCGCTGCCCCCACCACTACCACCACCATTAATTACTACACCGTGACCAAATCTTCAAACTTATAATCTTGAATCTATAACTTAATAGCTATTATATAAAAACTGTATTATAATTGATAAATTTTTTCATTTTTTGCTCAAATATTTCGTCAAATTCGTTATTTAGATTTCCTTATTTTTTTATCTAATTTTGATTTTAAAAATGCCGGTCTTTCTAATAATATATAGTCATTTCTCATTAAATTTTTTCATTTTTTAATAAAAAATTGATCTATTAAAATTTGCATTTTATGATTATAATTTTTTTATCTAAATTAGTTACAATAAAAATAATTTAATTGTATATATTTTAAATTTTTAAAAATAATATATTACAATATTATGCACCAAATATAGTATACAACATTATAGGCTAATACAAATTTATACCAACACACTATATAATATAATACAAACAAATACTGTACAAGTTAATGTTATACAACTATCACTATACAAGTTAATACTATAAATGTAATGCCCTAAAATTTTATTTGGTGTGAATAGTACATTTTTTACCATAAACAATAACATTAAAATGGTATTTGGTGTGATTATATTAGCATTAGTACAGTAAATTTTATAAGAACCCAAGTGTTGAACGTGTGTGAGTTAAGGAAATCCTATGATGGGTGGCCTATCGAGAAGTTTGGTATTTAAATGTTAGATGAAATAATATGTATTAAATAGAGTACAGTGATATAATTTGAGAAGAAATTAAGTTTAGATAGGTCCCTGAAATGGGCAGTGAAAATTTTCCCCAATATCATTATTCGGGTTGACCATAAGTTTGATCGAGCTCTAAAATAATCCACAAACTTCCAAAAATTATTATGATTGCATAAACCCATTATAAATATCTTAACTAAATATTTGGAAGTGAAAAATAATTTTTCTGATAGTTTTAAATTTTCAGATTTCAAACCAGTTGATTTTGCCTCTGGAGCTAGAAGAATATCGAAATGATGTCAAAATGACTTGAAGTTTTAAACACACATCCCTGCATACATTTTGGAACTTTGAGCAAAATTTTAGGGAATTCTTGAGGTTTTGTTAGAATTAATTAGGGTTTTTGGTATAGATTTGTAGAGAATAATTAGTATAGTTGTTTGGTAGCATTTATATATTGAAATTCATAGCATAAACTCACAAATTATCCCTTATTCAATTCTCCCTAAAGGTGAAAACCAAGGCGAAGAAAATACTAAGGGAAAGGCAAGGAGAAAGAGGACTAAGTGATTTTCAAGCTATTTGAAATTAGTGGATACAATTCTATACTCAATTTCATTTAATTCCTTGAATTCATACTTAAATATACATTATGTAACTATGGTAATTTAGGTATGAATATGAAATAATTTAACATATGTTAATAAAATGAAGTAATAATACATAAGGATAAGGAATTAGAGAAGAAATCAATTAAAAAATGGGGAAACTCAATGTGGCTGATAGGGTACCTTAGGTTACCATGTAATAATTGATTAATTAATGAAAGATTTAGCATAATGTGGATATTATAATGATAAATGAATGTAGTATGCATAATTAGAACCATAAATTTCATGTGTACATAGTGTACATATGTTGAACATATTGGTGATCAATTATATAACAAAAGGTTATAAACATAATTTAAGTGTACATTTTTAAATGAAGGCTTAAATTGATTAAAGAAATATATGAGAAATGAAAATGCATGAAAAACCATAATGTATGCTTATGGACAAGGTAATATGGTACTATAAGGAAATGACATGATTGTGTTATATTTAAATGATAGTTCATTTGATTATTATAAATACATATGTTAAACCTAAATTTGCATGATATAGGCAAGTGGAAAGTATGGCATAATGTGGAGCCTAAGAAAAATTTGTGAGATAATGTAACATAAGATGATTGCCTTTAGTGTACAGTGGTTAATCTAGGATTTTTTTAGGATATAATGGCTAGCCATAGGGATACATACCTCGGTAGCACCATGAGATGACTAACAGTTGACTTGCACGTACAAGATATATAGTTGAGGCGTTGGTCATGTCAAGTGGTCACCTCGGCTCATTTTAAAGTAGTTAATCACGTCAAGTGGTAACTCTAACTCACTTGGCATCATTGGAGTCCTCGTCCCGCATATCCAATTCAAGGGTTTTTACTAGGCACTACTAGGGGCAAAATTGTAATTATGCAAGAAAATAAGGACTAAATGGTAAACTATGCATAAAAGATGTTACATATATGATTAAACAGTAAATAAGATGAAAAATGTAATTAATTGGTTTAAAAGGGGTAAAAATGTAATTATGCAAAAAAGTAAAGGTAAAACCATAAATGTGCATTAGAAATGTCGTTAAAAAAGATAAAATGGTTAAATATATAAAGAAGGATAAAATCATAATTAAGAAAAGTTTTCAGGGACCAACCTATAATTTACCACTTTATGAGTAAGTATAAGGACTAAAATGCAAATTTTAGTCTTAAAGTGGAATAAAGGCCAAAGAAAACAAGAAGAACCAATCTTAGTGAAAAAAAATGCAATATATGTAAAAAAAAAAAGTTTAGGGACTAAACCATAATTTTTTTACATAAGTAAGAAATATGTGAGGAAATTAAAAGAATAGGAAAATAAAGGACTAAATACTAATTTAAAGCGTTAAGAGAATGAATTCTAGGTCAAATAGTAATAAACAACTCTAAGGGGTAAGATGGTAATTTTGCATAATATAGTTTATGCAAATAACATTTTGTGTATTGTATCCACCATTAGGCAATAACGTTGCATAGCGTATGATTTGTTTGACTATGCGCATACGCACAGGGACAAGTAATTAAAGACCAAGTAAAGAAAGAACAAATGGCATGTACATATGGAGTCTTTTGAGATGTATAAACTTATATGTGTAATTTATTAATACTTTTGGGATTTGTTATGTAATATGTAACAGATATTAACATTAGTGAATATGTAGTTGTGTTAGCATGGACATTCGGAATATGGTTATGTGATGTATGTTGTGATGATGGATTGTTGCTGATATTAGAAGTTTTGTGTTATTGTTGGAGTAATTGGAGGTGGAGGTTGTCTATTAGGAGTGTTACTTTGACAATTTGCAGGTTTGGATAGCATAATTTTATAGCCATTATACTACCCAATTTTTTACCAAATGACTAGTAACATTTCAATGCTAAAGCGAATTTGAGAATTAAATGTTAAGTTAAATCGTAAGTGATCACTAACAAGGGAATAAATAACCTAAGTAACCATGCGATGTCGCCAATGAATAGTTCACCATGTATGGATTTATGTTTGAATCTAAAGCGTCACATTTTGTGGTATCAGAGCATGTTTAGAGGATCCTAAGATCAGAGTAAGCACCTAAGTGTGAATGGATGATTGAATGAATACATGTACATTCCATATAAGGAATAAATGGATTTGAAATTGAATCTTACATATCCCCTTTGTGTATTTTTAGTGATAGCCATGGCTTATGGCTTTAGACGAGTGATCGAGATGGTGAGCAATGCTGAAAGTAGGGCCTAAACCAGTTCAGCAGTTAATGATACTACTTTTACTAGTCAGCCCAGTCAGCCTATGCCACCATCAGCTCTATAGGCACCTCTGCCAGTTGCACCATAAGACTTTATACAAACGATGGCAAACCTATTATACAAACGATCCAGGCTCCAACTGCTTGATAGCCTCAGCATCAACCACCACCTTAGCCACCTAGAAAACCCATACTATAATAGTTAAAGAAACTAGGGGCAGAAGACTTTTACAATAGAGATCAATTGACTGCTACAGAAGTTAAAGAATGGCTGAACAAGATTAAAAGACTTTTTAAAATCACACATAGTCCACCAAAGGAGATGTTAGAGGGTGCAGTTGCCTTATTCTATGGCTCTATATATACATGGTGGGAAACCGTGAGATGATACACTCTAGCAGAAGAATTGACATGGCCCTTCTTTCTCTAGCAATTTGGGGAAAAGTATATAGGTAAAGAATACCAGCGAGCTATGGAAAATGCTTTTGGTGATTACGATAAGGGAACAAGATAGTATAGGAATATGAGAGGCAATTTGAAAGATTTAGTGCTTATATGAAAGACAACAACATACATCTATAGACACTGGGCCTAAGTCAGCCTCTGTCAGAGTTACCTAATGAGGATAACATTGTTTTGGAGATAGTTAGGAAGTAGCAGTGCTCTCTTCTCTTATACCAATATTCATTTCAAGAAAATGTTTTCATCCGGTTTTTGAATGAAAAAATGTTCTTTTAAAAGCCATATTTTTTAATTTCTTTCATTGAATGGAAGGAAGTCACATAATTTAGGCTATTGGCTAACTTAGGAGTGAGTCACGATCTTGACTCATGGGTTAGGTTTATGACTCACCTCTGAGTGATGGTCTTGAGTGATTGGCTCACTCTCTATTCTTACTCGTAACTCGCTAGCGAGTCACAGGCCTGGTCCATGACTCACCCTCTTTTACTAAAAATGATTTTAGGCCCTACTGAGTCAACCCATGAGTCACAATCCATGATTCACCAGTCAAGTCCATAACTGGGCCAAAATTCCAGTTTCTTACCTTGCGAAATAGGGGATAATTTTTAGAGAAAAAATCTTTAGCTTTCCTTCATCTTGATCCAAAATAATTAAGGATGATGGGATTTTTTTCTTAGGATTAAGGAACAGTAATCAAAGACTAACAAATAAGAGAAAGGGAAAAAAATTGGTTTTTCAGGGAGAGGAAAAAACTCTAGTTTTAGAGCTCTTTATTTTTGGGAAAAATCACATATGAAGCAGGAAGAGGAGGGGAAAAAGGCACTTTCGCTGGCTTTAGAATACAACAACATTGAAGGGTGTATGAACATATGGGATTTACTTGGAGAAACTTGTGAAAAATGAAAGAGATCCATTTGGACTCGGAGAATTTATTTAATTAATATAGTTTCTTTATTTTAATATGTTTATTTATTTTGCTTAATTCAAATTATTTGTGTTTTGGACTGTATTAATTATTATTTGTCTGTAATAATTAGTAAAAAAGGATATTTTAGCATGAAAACCAAAAAAATCACACTAAATATTTTTTATTTAGTTAATTGGGATTTAATCAACAAAATGGACTAATGTTATATTTTAAATCTAAATCACACAAACATAATTTTTATAAATATGTATGCAGGAATCAAAATTCTCAGATTTAATGAATATCCTGATTTATGTTTGTTTATACATTTATTATTATGATTTCTTGTAAAACATTTTATTTGAGTGATAAATTAAAACAAATTAAATAATCCTTCATGTCGGGACCAATGTCCTTAAATCATCACATTTTATGTATATTTTATCGCTTTCTACGTTCTTGGGTATTTATTTTATTTTATTTTTACCTTGTAATGCTTAAGAAGAAGATTGAGATAATTGACCATAAACAATCAATTATATTACTATTAACTAAGTATGCGAGTAGGGGTGAGATCTAATCTGTCTCTAATTTTTTGTTTCACAAGGTAATAAAATCACTTTCCCAATATCTTATTGGGTAGCAACTCCATGATGCACGCCTTATGATGCTCAACAGATGTCTCATAGGTTAATCATTAATGAATAGAAATGGATGCTCTAATATGCCGTCTTATGCCTTTTTGAGGCTCAAGGGCATCGCATGTCAAGTTGGATCCATGTTTATTATGAAGTGATTGTCTTTCACAAGTTAAATGAACCTTGATTCGGTCTCAAGCCCTAAAAGTGGGTTTTGAGCACTAACTGGATGCCTATATGGTTCGACATGCGTCACAGTGGTGACTTTGCTGGGGGGCTGTTTGAGATTTCATTTTGAAAGCAAGTTGGTTATTATAAAATAAGTGATTGTTTATGGCTTGATTACTTTAGTTTTCTTCTAACATAGGATGCAAGTGAATTAAATAAGAAGTTTTGGAGTTGGATGTTAAGAAAATAAGTTATTTGGGGTTAAAATGTATAAGGGTATTTTGGAAATTTCTCTTTGGGAGATATTTACCCCATAAACCCTTGTATTTAGCTTATTGAAGAAGGAACTCTTGGGATTTTTGGAATGTGGGTCGGCATTTGAGGGAGATAGCTCTCTCTCTCTCTTTGGTTACGATTTGGAGAAGATAAAGATTAGGGTTTGTTGTTTAAGCATCATGAAGGTAATGTCCCCTTCCATATATCTCTTCTTCCATGCTTGATTTATGATCTTAGGGTTGTAAGAAGAGATTATAAGTTATATTTGTCATCTTTATGTACAAGGAAATGAAGGAGAGAGTGAGCTAAATCAATGGATGTTGAAAGAGTTCAAGCTTCAAAGGCCAGGTATGAAAATTAAGTTTTGATACTGTTCATGTGAATGATATAGGGTTTTAACTCCTTTTTCTTCTGGTATGTGTATTTTGATATGAGTTTAAATGATAAATCTAGTAAGCTTTGATGAGTATAACATGCTTGAAAACTTAAATGATCATATAAGCAAGAGGGGAAGTGAGATTTAGGATTTAAATTCAGGTTATGCATGATCGGGATGCTGGTTTTTCTTCTTTCCTTTCCACACGTGGCCACGCACCCTTTTCTCATTGAGACTGTGTGGCCACTCACCCTCTTTCTTGTGTAAAAACACGGCCACGCATGGAATGGCTTCCTTCCATGCATGGCCACGTGATGTCTCTCTTCCCCTTGCACATGGCCACGCACTCCTTTGTTCATAATACACGTGGCCATGTGTGTGTTTCCTCTTGGAAACACACAGCCATGTGTGTGGTTTCCTCTTGGAAACACACAGCCATGTGTGTGGTTTCCTCTTGGAAACACATGGCCACGTGTGTGATTTCTTCACGACCTATCTGGACTGTTTTGCATATAAGTTGAGATAGAGAAGCCCAAATTGAATGCTTCTTATTGCGTTGGAAAATAAACTTTCATATCTACATTTCATATGAAGAAACCCAATCCTAAATCTGTCTTTAAATAGGCATATTTCAGCAGGAATTCATGAATAGTTTGCTGCCCAGTCACTAGGAGCGGACCTCAGTATTTTGTAAATATCTAGAAATATAGGAATGATATCAAGATGATTTTGGATATTTTAGAAACTAAAAACATAATGGAACAAGTTTTTAGAAGACCATATTTGCTAAAAATACCTTTTGGTTGGTCAAAAATTGTTTACAAGTTGAACTCAGAAAACTGCCTATGATTGTTCACGATTCGATACTCCGATCACGACTCGTGACATATGTTACTTATGAACAAGTGCACGAGTCATGAAGTTTGCTCCCTTTCACGAGTAGTGACACCCCTCATGACTCGTACACTTCTCTACTTCACCCAAACATGATTTTTAAGCCCTTTTGTGTCACCAAAGCTGGTCTAAACCCTTTTAAGAAATTTTAAAGCAATTTAAGCATAAAATAAAGATAAGTTGTGACACTAATATGATTAATTGAAGCGATATATGAGAATAAAAGTAGTAAATGAAGACTAACATTTGAATAAATGAAAGTGTTTACTTGTAATTGATTGTATTATAATGCTTATACACGTGATTTGGCTTTGCCCAAAAGTATTTCACCTTGATATTCCTCTACAATGACCTGAGAATACTAGGACATAGCCTAGTAATAATAAGAGAATAGGTACAAGGTTACATGTTCAAGTTAAAAGAAAGGGGACATCATAATTTATGTTAAATTATGAAACTATAAAAAGAAAAACTTGATTACACTCAAGGTCATAAGTAGAAGTAATGATCAACATTAATATATATATAATAACATGCTCGCCTATTCGCTCATGCCTATACTATATTATAATTAGCATATGCCCATCAGTAGTGTGCTAACAACTAAGATAAAAAATACAAGTAATATGATTAAAATATATATGTGATTACGTTAAGGTGTATAACGTATTATCTAGAATTTGATAGACCATTGAAGTGAATCAAGGAATTAAATATGAACAAGTGTTTACTTTTAAATTGTAAGAGAACCTACGCATACTACTACTGTATGGATCATAAATGCATGAGTATTGCTTTAAATAATTATGTTTGATGTGAGTAATGATAATATGGGAAAGTTGCTCGCGGTAAATGGTAATCAGGTATGTCATTTAGAAATACCAATGAGTTATGTAATTCAATGTTTTACAATTGATGCTACCATGCTATGATGAGTAATTTGACTCATTATGTGATCATATATGAGTACCTATAGGGTATGTAATGCTACGATTCAAGTTGTCTTTATATGCACACATGTATATATAGACATGCATATAATACTATGAAGATTTTTAGTTGCAAGAACTATACTTCCATAATCGTCTCATTGGCCTCACGATTAACATCAAGTATGATGAGATGGATCGATGAAAGTAATAGTGTATTATGGTTACATTATTATGTAATCCGCTATGATATGTATGAATGATGTTGATGCAACTATGTGATGATATGACTTGCATCCATGTGTAACGGAGCTCAAAACTCAATATCGATGTATAATAAGAATGATATGCATTCATTATGAATCGTGGCTTGAAGCCAAATGATGTATTCAGTAACAAAGAATATGATGAATTAAAAATGTTCTTAAGTGGGTAAGCCTGCGAGTCTTAGTTTAGTTGTGGATTAGATAGGCATGCCTAGAGGGATACAGTCGTAGTTGCCATAGTTGATCCCGTTTGGGTCTTGTTCCTTAATGGAACCATCGTTTGACCCCATTTGGGTCCATAGTTTGTTCCTTGCTGGAACCATTGTTTGACCCCATTTGGGTCTATTGTTTGATATCTCCGGATATCCATAGTTTGATACCTTCGGGTATCCATTGCTCCCGTTATCTACCTTTTGAACTAATACTTAGGCAGGCTATTAAAGATGATAAAGTATACACAAGATAAAGTAAAAACATGCATTGATTGCTCTATTTATGTGATGTAAGCATGAGGAATGACCTATTATTTGATTGTCTTAGATTTTTTTCTACCATAAACTATTTTGTGAAATGAAATATCATGCTTTGTAATACATGACTGATATATCTCACTTCAATTAAGGGAGATTCCTGTACGAGTACCGGTATGAGTTGGTTCCACCGATGGGATTCCACAGAAGTTATATGAACTATAACTTGTGCATTAAGTTTCATGTACTCTATTTATAAAATGCATACATGTAACATCGAGACCTTGTCTTATAATCTTGATATGTAATGCTGGTTCTTTATGATCACTCGCCACTCTGTCAGTCTGTTTATATATGTGTGTGTGTGTGTGTGTGTTTACACATATATAGACATAATGATAACATTCATTTAACTAAGTGCAATGCATGGCATAGAGTGATGCTTGTAAGAGAATCAGGTTACCACGCTAAGATAACATGAAAGATGTAAAGTTGTGAATCTCATATGAGAATTTTATGATATAGGTGAAGTAATTATGCCTACTAGGACTACTTGTAGATGCTATATGACTTAAATACACCTGTATATTATGAATTAATGTTGAATGCCTATCTTAGGTGAACAAAGTGATTTAATGCAGTAAGTGGAAATCATATACCATTGCTAACTATGATGTCAAGCCTATTGATAAAAGGATCATAAGATGTATATGAAGGTTTGCACGCACATATGCATAATGATATCATTGATCTAGCTAAATGTAACGCATGATATAAATTGGTGCTGTAAGAGGTTTAAGTTACCATGTTAAGATAATATTACGAAACACATAAGCATGGAACAGGAATGAGAATTAAGTTATTATAAGAAGAAAGAATTATAAAATGCATGAATGATAATAGTTTGACATAAATAGTATGTTATGATGATGTTAGTGAATTAACCAGTCTATGCAGGATCGAGCTAAGTCAAGTAAATATTCTAGATTAATATAGCATAGTATTCATTGTTAAGGTTGAAGTCTTTCTCAAATGATCAATATAATAAACTCATATCTTAATTGGTATTATTGAAAAAGGTTATGTATATTTATGCATAATTATATGACCCAAGGAAAAAGGTTATCTATAGTATTTTGTTTCCCCACTAAGCTTTATAGCTTAACACGAGTTTGTTTATCCGTGTAGGTTTCAAGAGAAACACCAGAGGATCGGGCAATATGCAGTTGCCTTGAGGATTTCAAGATGCTTGAAGGCTTTTTTTTGTTATGAGTAAATTATCCATAAGTTTGATTTATTTATTTGTGGCATGTAATTATGGCCTATCTTATTATTATTATTGCCTAGTCTTTAATAGGCTTATGATGATGATGATAATGATCGATGTTTACCCATGGTTAAGGAATTAGGGTATTACATGTACCATAATACTTTGCTTGCTATTTGGACACTTATATACTTGGTTGGGTTCTAATAAATAAAAATAGGTTCTAATCAAAGGTTGTCATACCCTGGTAGGCCTATCTTTGTTTATCTAAATGACATAAGTATATAAAGATCAAAAATGCATTTACTTGTGCTTTAAATAAAGAGAAATTGTGCTGCCAATGTCTTGTCATGCATCATGTGCATTCATTGGGTTCCCTATTAACCCATGAGCCAATCCCACCTAAGAAAGAGACTGCACGACTGCCTGTGTAGGAGAAATAAAGTTGGAAGGGTTGTTCCTAATTTGCACATGTTCTTTGAAAATAATATGCCATATGCTCATGCATTCCAGATTATGCATCATGCTAACTAGTTTTTCAGCCATTATAGAGTAATCCATATGGTTTGAGAGTTTGACTTGCTATGGAAAGATAAGTGTTACCTGGACGAGTTTTGAGCCTCAATTTCTTTGGGAATTCACTCAAGATGAAGTCATGACAGCTATGTTTGATATATATTGGCAGTGGGAAGTCTTTTTAAAAGTATTGGAAGATTGGAGCCTTGATTAAGGGTCAGTAGTTGCAGTCATCATAGAGTCAGCAGGATGGTTCAGGAGTCCAAACGGGTGTTTGGTCAGAAGGTCTTTGTCAGGTCAGTTTGAGTTAGTGTTAGAGGTGCATTTGGGTTTGGCTAAAATCCTCAAGTTAGCGTCTAAAAGAGTAGATATGATGGATCCAACATAGACTGAAGCTATTAACAGTCAAGAACTGGATAGAAGGCTTGATGAGTTCGAGAGAAGGATGAGATCCATAATGACTGATATGATGAACTCTTTGACATAGCCCGCTGGCCAGTAGCCCTTTGACAACTATTGGTACCCATAGAGAGCCTGTGACTATTAGAGATACTCCTATTGCTACCTAAGCGAGGCCTTCTTTAGTAGCCGAGTCAAGAGGAATTGGGTCAAGAGTTCTACTTCCAGAGCAACGAAAGGATAAAGGAATTGCACTTGAAGAGGACTTCTTTCCTGAAGAAGAAGAAGACGAAGAAGAGCTACCTATAATACAAGCTCAAAAAGGAAAGCAGTCTAGGATGGAAAACCTAGTCCTTAAAAAGATGGAGGAGAAAATAGAAGCAACGGCTCATATATTGTCAGCAGTAAAAAAGGTTAGCTCAGAAGATAAGGATTTGAAAAGTGAAAATATAGCCCCTTAATGATTTAAAATGCCTGACCTACCTAAGTTTGGTGGTACGTCCAATCCATCTATCCATATTAAGTAGTACACCTTGGTTATGAAGGGCACTACTCTCACTAAGAGGCAAAAGGTTTAGTATTTTAGCCTTTGTCTTATTGGCCCTGCCATCGATTGGTATTATGGCCTAAATAAGCGCACCAAGGTAGATTAGGACATGTTGACAGAAGAATTTTAAGGTAATACGATTGTAGTATGAGGATGGAAGTTACTTTGAAGGAACTCGAGCTGCTGCAGCAGAAATCGAATGAATCCTTCCATAAGTATCTTACAAGCTGGAGGAAATCGGGTAATGGAGATTAAGAGAAAGCTTTATACTTCTAACCAAATTTTGGTTAAAGGTGAAAGGGTTGAAGGATTAGGAATCTTTGAAAGACATCGCCATTGAAGCTTATGGCGAACACCTAGCTAAAAAAGCAAGTTTTATATGTAACACTGGTTTTAGTTTCGAGCGTCGAGGTTATGAAATAATGACAAGCAAAACTAGAGTTACGGGTGCAACAGGAAAGACAACTAAAGTATCTGTTACCAAAGGTACTCAAAGATACTATTCAAACCTGGGCAAATCCTTATCTTGGGTCCTTAATTGATTGGTGAAGGAGGAAGTTACAGTCTCTGCTGGCTAAACTTGCCAAAAGCCAAGGTTAGCCCAATCATAGGACTAATCAGTACTGTGCATTCCATTAGCACACTAGTCATTTGATAGATTATTGCAAAACCCTGAGGAATAGGATCCAGGATCTTATAGATAGCAAACATATCACTAATCCAGAGAAAAGGGAAAAGAAAAAAAATGAGGTTATCATGTAGTTTCGCCACTTGTATCAATGATCAGCTCAGGATTTCCAAAATGGCATATGCTATGTGATCTATATGGTAACGAGTATCTAGCCATTACTCGTCATGGACGGAAAGATATGGAAGAAAAGCACAAATTAGGAGTATATGTGATCAATTGTTGGAAGTCACCTAGTGAATATGAAGATTGTGTTAGCCCTCTTGATTTCTGGGACTCTGAGAATGAGCAGGAAGTACAAGAAGTGAAGTTGATCACCCGAAGTAGTAGAGTGGTACTTGAAGTGGAAAGACCAACAAATTCTCAATCGTTACCCATAGAAAAGGAACAAGAGGAGGTTCGGATTCTTAGGCAATTAAAGAAAACTCCTGCTCAAATTTTGGTATGGGATTTGCTTAGGCAGTCGCCTTTTCATAAGTAGAAAATAGTAGAGGTTTTGTGTGAATCCAACATTACCATGACTATTTGACTTTTAGAGCTGTTGGACTTGGTTAGAGGAGGTGCTAGAGAGAACATTGTATATACCAATGGGGATCTACCCATTGAAGGTCGGGAACATAATCATCCCTTGTATATAAAAGCCCAAGTCAATGGGAAGCATACAGCGTGTGTAACGAAAGATGACGGTTCTTCAATCATTATGAGTCAATTGGTGGCACTTCCAGCTTTTGGGTTGAATAAGTCCATGTTGAACAAGTCTAATTTGGTAGTTACAATTTACAATAATTCTCATAGGTAGGCAGCAGGCATTTTCAAAGTTGATGTAAAAACTAGCATAATTAGCACTGAGACATAATTTGTGGTATTGCTAATACTCACTAATTTCTCCATATTATTAGGAAGGCCCTAGTTTCACAAGTTAGAAGGGGTTCCATATGCTCTTCATCAGATGATCAAAATTCCTTATAAAGGTCAAGTAGTCACTATAAGAGTTACTAGAGAAAACCAGGTGTCTGTGTTGAAAATAGCTAATTAGCCCTTCAGTGGATTTCATGTAGCTGCTATCAATGTTGATCATTGAAGTGAATGGGATGCTACCCTTCAAGTGGTGAATATGATGAAGAAAATAAATTTTCTGTTGGGAGTTGGTTTGGGTAAAGACTCCCAGGGTCCTTCTGAGGCTATCACTACTATAGGAAAAACTAGCCAGAAGGGATTAGGTTATAACAAATCAAATGAAAACATAAAGAACCTTGTGAAACCAGAAGGTGTACCACACATCCTTGATAGTTTTGTTCCCGTATCTACTCCACTCCAGTATTGTGGTGAGATCGAGCCTGTGATGGTTGGAGGAGAGTTTGTCCCTGGCTTTGAGATATTTAATGATGTTTTTTTTACTAGACTAGTGGGACCATTAACATGCTAAGGGGTTCTGGGATAAAGAGATCATAATTAAGCTATTTGAGTGGAATGATGTCCTTGAAGAAATTGTGACTCGAGAATTGCTAGCTTCTAGACTCAAATGGAAGGGAAAAGTTGAATTTAAAGTTCCTGTACCTGAGTTGAAAGAGGATCTTGAAGAGAATGTTACAAAAGCTGATCAAGAGACTCTATAGGATGCAAGAGATGAAGTGAGCTTGTCTAAAGTGTCAAACTCACCTGCTGTAGATGAGGATGCTTTTGTAGATACACTTTTTTTACCTGAACTTTTTAATGATGATGCATATAACTCCTCTTATATTGATAATATGAATAACTTTGCTTACTTGTGTGATGTTTTGCATGACTTCATTTCACATAATCACGATCATAAAGTATATATTTTTGATATTAATTCAATAAGTACTACTCCATTAAATCTAGGCACTCTTGAGAACCCAAGAGAAATCTTGATAGCATCTGATTTTTCCCTCGAAGAGAAGAAAAATTCAAGAGAATGTTAAAAAAATATGAAAGAGACTTTGCTTAGACCTAAAAAATGCCAAAAGTTGATCGTGCAGTCACTAAACATGCCATTCCTACTTACCTTAGGTACAAGCTTGTTAAGTAGAAGCTCAGAAGGCTAAGGCCGAAATGGGCAGAAAAAGTTAAAGAAGACATACAAAAATAGATAAAAGCCAAGTTCCTAGTGGAGATCTAGTATCTTAGTTGGCTAGCAAATATGGTTCTAATGGCCAAAAAAGATAGAATGGTTCACGTTTTTATGATCCATTTGTTATGAATTATAACATGCATGCAATGAACAAGATAGTCACCGAGCTTCATGGGATGCTTAACAATGCTGAAGAGAATATTCAAAAGACTAATCTCGTACTTATGGTTTAAGGGGTATTAAGAAGGGACCCGCTAAAAGAAAGGGAAAAGGTAAGGCAAAACCCAAGAACGACTAGGAAAAGGGACTAATACACACCGATGTATATGGACCATTAAGCACATAGGCTAGAGGTGGTTTTAGTTACTTCGTGACATTCATAGATGACTTTAGTAGATATGGCTACATCTATCTAATTAAGCATAAGTCTGAGACTTTTGAAAAATTCAATGAGTTTAAGAGCGAAGTAGAAAAGCAACTTGGCAAAAGTATAAAAGCCATTCGATCAGATCGAGGTGGTGAATACTTAAGCCAAGAGTTTGGCAGTCATCTGAAAAAGTGTGAAATTATTTCACAGCTCACTCCTCCTGGAACACCACAATGGAATGGTGTGTTCGAAAGGAGAAATCAAACTCTGTTAGACATGGTTCTATCAATGATGAGTCAAGTTAATCTTTCTGTCTCTTTTTGGGGTTATGCATCAAAAACTGCTGCGTTTCTACTGAACTGTACTCTAACTAAAGCAGTTAAGAAGACATCATATGAGGTATGGACTGGGAAAAACCCAATATGTCATTTCTCAGGATTTGAGGCTGTGAAACACATGTTAAGAAATTAACATCTGACAAACTAGAGTCCAAATCTACTATCTGCTTATTTATGGGTTATCCTAAAGAAACAAAGGGATACTACTTTTACTCACAAGTCGAGAACAAAGTATTTGTTGCTCGCATGGCTATTTTCTTGGAAAAGGAATTCCTTCTCAAGAAAGACAATGGGAGTAAAGTAAAACTTGGATAAATTCAAGTACCACAAACTCTTGTAGAGGATGAGTTGGAAATGGGATCAAGTTCACAACTAGTTGTGGAATAAGAACCCATTACACAAGAACGTAGAAGGTTCGGTAGGATACGTTAGGAGATTGAGAGATATGAATTTCTAATCACCGATAGTGACACTATTGAGTTAGTAGATCATGAGGATCCAACTACCTATCGAGAAGCTATTGAGAGCCCAAACTCAAAAAATTGGCTTGGAGCTATGAAATTCGAGATGCAATCAATGTATGATAACCAGGTTTGGACCTTGGTTGATCCACCGGAAGGTGCTAAGTTAATTGAATGCAAGTGACTATTTATACTCAAAGATGACAAGACCTATAAAGGTAGACTAGTAGCCAAAGGTTTTCAACAAACTCATGGTGTAGACTATGATGAGACCTTTTTGCCTGTAGTCATGCTAAAGTCCATTAGGATCTTGCTTGCCATAGCTGTATATGATGACTACGAGATATGGCAAATGGATGCCAAAACTGCTTTCCTCAACGGAAATCTACTTGAGGATGTGTATAAGACACAACCTGAGGGTTTTGTCAATCCTAAACATCCTAACAAGGTTTGCAAACTTCAAAAATCCATTTATGTATTAAAGCAAGCATTCTGAAGTTGGAATCTCCATTTTGATGTAGCAGTCAAAGAATTTGACTTCATCAAAAATGAAGATGAGCCTTGTGTGTACAATAAGGTTAGTGGGAGCATAATAGTATTTCTGGTCCTATATGTGGACAACATCCTTCTCATTAAGAATGATATTCCAACATTGTAAAAGGTTAAGCAATGGTTGGGGAAGTGTTTCTCAATGAAAGACTTAGGTGAATCCGAAATAATACTTGGTATTCGGATCTATAGAGATAGATCAAATCGGCTTTTGAGACTAAGTTAAGAAAAGTACATAGACAAAGTACTAAAGTGTTTTAGTATGGAAGACTCAAAGAAAGGGTACATACCTTTGGCTTTGGGAGTTTCTTTGACTAAAAAACAGTGTCCTAAAACTAAAGAGGAGAGGGACAACATGAGTAGAATCCCATATGCATCTGCTATTGGATCTATCATTTACGTTATGTTATATACTAGGTTGGATGTTGCTCATGCACTGAGTATAACCAGTAGGTTTCAGTAAGACCCTGGTGAGAAGCACTGGTCTACTGTAAAGGAGATTCTTAAGTACCTACGAAAGACTAAGGATTGTTTTTTAATGTATGGTGGTTAAGAAGAGCTCGTCATACAAGGTTATGCCAATGCTGCTTTTCAGATCAGCACTCAGGATTCAAGATC
Source organism: Excoecaria agallocha (assembly GCA_037975025.1). Classification (NCBI taxonomy): domain Eukaryota; kingdom Viridiplantae; phylum Streptophyta; class Magnoliopsida; order Malpighiales; family Euphorbiaceae; genus Excoecaria; species Excoecaria agallocha. The sequence continues at coordinate 10,185,471 of CM075818.1, read as the reverse complement.
GCAATCTGGTTTTGTTTTTATTTTGAATGGTGATGCTGCCAGCTGGAGAAGCTCGAAGCAAGAGACCATTTCCGACTCAACTACAGAATCTGAGTATATTGCAGCAAGTGAGGCTGCAAAAGAGGCTGTTTGGATTAGAAATTTCATTTCTGGATTAAGAGTGGTCCCAAGCATCCTAGATCCATTAGAAATTTTCTGTGACAACAACAAGGCCATAGCACAGGCAAAGGAGTCCCGGTCACACCAGAAATCCAAACATATATTCAGGAGGTATCACCTGATCAGAGAGATCATTGATCGTGGGGACGTCAAGATTAGCATGATAGCAAGTGAAAATAATGTAGCAGATCCATTGACAAAACAGTTACGTCCAAATCTGTACGAAGCTCATTTGAGAGCATTCGGTCTTAGGGCTATGCCCAATTGGGACTAGTGCTAGTGGGAGATTGTTCGTGCAAGTCCTAGCCCCAATACATTGTTATAAAATATTTAAGTTAATAAATGATGTATTTTTTTATCTATTGTATTCCTGTGCATATCAAATGATAGAACTATCCGAGGATATTGTTTCAGTTTAAGTTATCATGTGTGAGGCACATGGTTGTAAGACCTTAAAACAATTGAGACTTCATTCTAAATATCTCTAGTCAGTCGTTGTTATGGGAATAACAAATGAATTAAGACTAGTATGCTCTTTTTGATAAGATGAGTTTTCTCTTACTGATCATAAGAACTAAAGTATCAATCAGAGATCATAGATACATGTTTAGAATATGGTATCTGTATTCGATCCGTTCATGAGATCACTACATGGTACAAGTCATAAGTGTTTCTCATGTGCAAGTTTTAAATCGGAGTTCTTAGACCTAAAATCTCTATGAAACTCTTTATGAATTACTGTGTACTTTAACATACACCTAACGTACTCGTAACAGAGTGACAAGTATGGTTATGCACTGATTCATGTTAGAGAGCATGAGAGAAGTAAATGGATTACCTCTCTCGATAAGAGAGAAAATATCATTGGCCACTTGATCAGTAAATAAATATCATTATTTATCTGAGAGTTCAGTGTCACTAAAATATCAAGAAAGGAATTAGCATATATAAGGATGACTAGTTCCATGCCTTATATTAATTCTGATGTTTATGGGTAAGGGACTATGCAAAATTGCATTATGTCACTAAATGCTGCTATAATATCTTGCTAGAGAATATATATATAGTCTTTGGATTATTTATTAATTCATTGCCAATATTAAATGGACCTATAGGATCGCACACAAAGCACTGGGCTTAAAATATTTAAATAAAGTATTAGGCATTAATTTGGACTTTTATTTAAAGTCAAATTAATGTATGCAATGGGTATTAAAATTGCTAATTGGACCTTGGTCTATGAGAGAGGAAATTTCGACATTAGTAGGTTTAATTTCAATTAATTAATTATCTTGGATTAATTAATGTAATTGAGTATTAAATCCTAAATTGTATTTAATCGAGATATAATACTTGAGAGGGAATTAATGTGGCCGAAATTCAAGCAAGAAATCCTAGTTGAATTCGGCAACTACTAACCCTAAAGAAGTAGTTTGTTTTGATTAAATGACAAATGAATTAAGACTAGTATACTCTCTCTGATAAGATGAGTTCTATCTTACGGATCATAAAGACAAGAGTGTCAATCAGAGATCATAGATACATGTTTAGAACATGGTATCTGGATTCGATCCGTTCATGAGAACACTACATGGTATAAGTCATAAGTGTTTTTCATGTACAAGTTTTGCATCGGAGTTCTTAGTCCTAAAATTTCTATGAAACTCTTTATGAATTCCTGTGTACTTTGACATACACCTAATGTGCTCACAACAGGGTGACAAGTATGGGTATGCTTGCGTATGCACTAATCCACGTTAGAGAGCATGAGAGAAGTGAAGGGATTACCCCTCTCGATAAGATAGAAAATATCATCGGCCACTTGATCAGTGAACTGAGAAGTGTATGGCCATACCGAGATGAAATAATGAGTAATCATTATTTATCTGAGAGTTTAGTGTCACTGGAATATCAAGAAAGGAATTAGTATATATAAGGATGACTCGTTCCATGCCTTATATTAATTCTGATATTTATGGGTAAGGGACTATGCAAAATTGCATTAGGTTACTAAATGCCATATGCATTTTCATTTAATTTTGAATGCTATAATATCTTGCTAGAGAATATATATAGCATTTGAATTAATTTATTAATTCATTGCCAACATTAAATGGACCTATAGGATTCCACACAAAGCATTGGACTTAAAATATTTAAATAATGTATTGGGTATTAATTTGGGCTTTTAATTAAAGTCAAATTAATATATGTAATGGGCATTATAAATGCTATTGGACCTTGGCCCATGAGAGAGAGAAATTCAGCCCACATGGTTTAATTTTAATTAATTAATTATCTTGTATTAATTTAATTAATTGAGTATTAAAGCCTAAAAGAGTTATAATCAAATTAAACCACTTAATTAGATGTAGAAGTGGCCGAAATTCCTAGAGAAATGCCAAGGAATTTTGGCACATGCATGAGTTTAATTAAGTGATATTGTTTGATTAAATGTCTTACTTTTATCTTGGATTAAATCAAAAGAATTTGAATCAATATATATTTATTATTTTAAAGAAGTGATAAAGGCTAAAATTAATTATCTTTAGGTAGCGGATTTTAGATTTATCACTTAAAAAAATTAAATGATATATATTAAAAGAGAAAAAGATAAAACCCTAGAGTTTTTCTTTAGTGAGTGGCATGAATTACATCTCTCTCTCTCTCATATTTCTCTCTTGGCCGAAACACACAAGGGGAAGAATTCTTTCTTGCTTTCTTGTGTTCTTAGGCATTAATAGCACCAAAAAGAAGTACAAGATCAAGTCTTGTAGCTTCAAACCATAGCCATTACACAATACTTAATTTGAGAGCTAGCAAATCTCGGTTTTTAAGCTATCTTTGCAAGTGTGTGTGTGAGAATAGAGAGGAGTGGCGTAAAGGCTATTCCTTGGCATTGGTGGTGAAGGTCTAAGGCTAAGATATCCTCCTTGGTTGCTGGTCATCATCAAAATCAAGTTTTAAAGGCATCTAAAGTTGTAAGTTTTAAAACCCTAAAATTGTATGTTTCGATTCTTGTCATGGAATTGTATGGCATGTATGATCAAATTTTTATTGTTTTTCGTTGCGTGATCTTTATGTGCATACCATGTCATATTCCATCAGTGGTATCAGAGCCTAATCATGCTTATTTTAGTGCTTTAGATGCATGAAATAATTAATCAAAAATCGTTATTTTAAATACATGCAATGCTGAAATTTTCTATTTTGAGTTTTTTTGCATTGTTTTTATTTAAAAACGATTTTAAATGATTACATAGGTATTATAATTAATATGACATGTTAATATATTGTCCTAAGATGTTCTAGGAGCTGTTAATGGTCGGATTTAATTGATAATACCTTATGGTACATGTTAATATTAAAACTAGGTGCTATTTGGCATATTAATTGTTAGTTTAACAACTAGTTTTAAATATTAAATGTATAAACGATTTTAGCATGTTTGTAAGTGATTTTGAAAGATTAAATATCAGGTCAGGACATATTTTAAATTTGGTTTTAATTCTGGTCCATTAATATTTAATTGATTAATTTTAAAATCACTTGAAACTATGACTAGTTTGTGTTTGTTACATGTTTAATCAACATTGTTTGTTTTGTTTTGATTAAAATGGTAAAAACACATTTAGATCAGATTGGTACAGAATATTAAATCAATATTTATGACCTTATTTTAATGATTAAATGACTCATAAAATTGTTTTAAGTGTTTGTGCATTTTGTGGCATCACATAAGCATTAAACAACTAGTTTTGTTGTTTGTTTGTTTTTATATGCATGCGGTGTATCATATATATGTTCTTCATGATTTTGTGTTTTAATTCATATTGGTACATATTATATGTATTTTTAATGTTTATGGGCTGTATGACATAAAATTAAAAAATGGCAAAATTGGAAATTATACTAGAGTTGATTTATAGCACAAATCTAACTAGTTTGTGTTTTGGGCTTTTAAGAGAACTTATTCAATAAGAGGATTTAGTCCATTGGGCTTCGGCCCAGGCCCATCACGAGGTCATCTCTTAAAGGTTCAAGTATACAATTTCCATTAATGGGCTTGGCTAAATTAATTAAAATTGGACTTTGTTTGATCCATGAATGTTATTTATATTTACTTGCTTGTTTGGAGTGATGAATGGATATGCATGGTGCATTCATGGGCCCTAGGTTTTTGTAATTAAGTATGGCCTGCGAGCCATTATGTTTTATTGTAAGAGTTTCATTTATTTCTTAGAATAGAATATACTTGAAGACTTTGTAAATCAAGATGAAGCCCACCAGAGTGGAGAAGCCCAACTCGAAGATTCTTATGTAATAGTATAGAATCTTAGTTGTAGGTTTTTGGACCCATGTTTGTCACGCTTTACTTTATGCAATTATTTATATATGCATGCTAATAATGGATGACAAATCGTATGCCATGTAAGCCGTAATAAAATGAATCCCTAAAAATAGTAAGTCAAAAAGTTGCCTTCCTAATTCGAAACATGTTAAGGCATCGATCATCAGTCACGTAGACTAGGAGTCCTATATGCGCCCGATTATCTTTGTGAGGCATGGGTTGTGAATGTAAGTTGGACTTAACATGGAAAGGGATGCCCGGACCTAGGCAACTAATAAATGGGTTTGTGCTATAACATATTAAGATGCTAGCCCATTTGATCCAAGAGTCATGTACGAGACATGATTGGAGTTTTTCCTACCTAAGTAACTTAACTTATTAGGTGTACAAGCTCAGCTTGACTAATAAGTTATTGTGAAAAGTGGATCTTGGCCCACATTAAATCACTAACGCAAATTATTTAAAGGGATATTAATTCGGTTTGTGGGATTATAAATAAGACCTCATTTAATCTTGCTAAATTTTATTGTAGATTGAAAATGGCATCTTCAAACAACAATTTCTCATTGTGATCGGTCCTTGAAAAGGACAAATTGAATGGCACCAATTTCATAGACTGGTCTCGAAACTTAAGAATAGTTCTTAAGCAAGAGAAAAAGTCGTATGTTTTGGATGCACCCTTGCCTGAAGAACTTGCTAGGAATGCCTCTGCGGTTCAAAAGGAAACTTGTGAGACCAAGAAGAGTGACTCCAATGATGTGACTTGTCTGATGCTGGCCATTATGGTGCCTGACTTGCAAAAGCAATTTATGGACCAAGAGGCTTATGCGATCATGGTGCACCTCAAGGAGATGTTCCAAGAGCAAGCTCATCACGAGAGGTTCATGACAACAAAGGCCTTAATTTCTTGTAAGATGGCTGTGGGTACTCCTGTTAGTACCCATGTACTCAAGATGAAAGGGTATCTTGATACTCTTGAGAAGCTTGAGGTACAAGTGGAAAAGGAATTGGCCACTGACTTGATCTTAGGATCATTGACTGATTATTATGATCCATTTGTGATGAATTATAACATGCATGCAATGAACAAGTCAGTCACTGAGCTCCATGGGATGCTTAAGAATGCTGAAGAGAACATTCGAAAGACCAATCCCGTATTGATGGTTCAAGGGGGCATTAAAAAGGGACCCACTAAGGGAAAGGCAAAACCCAAGAATGATCTGGCTCGGTTCAAGTCAAGTGGGAGTACACCTCAGGCCCAATCCAAGCCCAAGGCACAGAAGCTCAAAGAGAGTGAGAGCACTTGCTTCCATTGCAACAAGATAGGGCATTGGAGGAAGAATTACGCTCTCTTCAAGGAAGAACAAAAGAAGAATGGAGCCAAGGTGTCCAGTTTTGGTATTTTCGTTGTTGAGATTAACCTTTCTATTTCTACCACTTGGGTATTGGATACCGATTGTGGTTCTCACATTTATTCAAATGTGTAGGGGCTAAGAAATAGGCGGTTACTTGGGAAGAATGAAGTGGACCTCCATATGGGGAATGGAGCACGAGTTGCTGCCATGGAGATAGGCGACTATCAACTCACTTTACCTTACGGACTTTGTTTAATCTCTCGAAAAATTGTTATTATGTGCCTGTTATGAGCAGAAACATTATTTCAATTTCATGTTTGGATTTGGATGAATTTGATTTTGTTATTAAAAATGGCAATGCTCATATTCATTGCTAAGGAATTTCTTATGGCAATGCCATGTTGCAAAATGGCCTTTATATCCTTGATCTACAAAACAAAGAGTCCATATACAACATTAATACAAAGAGGGTTAAATCAAACGAATTGAACCCTACTTACTTCTGGCATTGTCGTTTAGGGCATGCAAACGATATACGCATTTCAAGACTCCACAAAACTGGAGTGCTTGGGTCATTCGACTTAGAGTCTTATGATACATGCGAGACATGTTTGCATGGAATAATGATAAAGAGTCCCTTTAACAAGAAAGGTGAAAGGACTAATGGCTTATTGGAACTAATACATACCGATGCATGTGGACCATTAAGTACACAAGCTAGAGGTGGTTTTAGCTACTTCGTGACATTCACAGATGACTTCAGTAGATATGGCTATGTCTATCTAATGAAGTACAAATCTGAAACTTTTGAGAAATTCAAAGAGTTTAAGAACGAAGTAGAAAAACAACTTGGCAAAAGTATAAAAGCCATTTGATCAGATCGAGGTGGCGAATACTTAAGCCAAGAGTTTGACAGTCATCTAAAAGAGTGTGGTATTATTTCATAGCTCACTCCTCCTGGAACCCCACAAAGGAATGGTATGTCCGAAAGGAGAAATCGAACTCTGTTGGACATGGTTCGATCTATGATGAGTCAAGCTAATCTTCCTATCTCTTTTTGGGGTTATGCATTAGAAACTGTTGCATTTCTACTAAACCATACTCTAACTAAAGCAGTTGAGAAGACACCATACGAGGTATGGACTGGGAAAGAACCCAATATGTCATTTCTCAGGATTTAGGGCTGTGAAGCACATGTTAAGAAATTAACATCTGACAAACTAGAGTCCAAATCCACTGTCTGCTTGTTTGTGGGTTATCCCAAAGAAACAAAGGGATACTACTTTTACTCACAAGCCGAGAACAAAGTATTTGTTGCTCGCAAGGCTGTTATCTTAGAAAAAGAGTTCCTTCTCAAGAAAGACAGTGGGAGTAAAGTAAAACTTGGAGAAATTCAAGTGCCACAAGTTCCTATAGAGGATGAGTTGGAAATGGGATCAAGTTCACAACCAGTTGTGGAACAAGAACCCATTACACAAGTACCTAGAAGGTCCGGTAGGGTACGTCAGGAGATTGAGAGATATGGATTTCTAATCATTGACAGTGACACTATTGAGTTAGTAGATCATGAGGATCCTACTACCTATCGAGAGCTATTGAAAGCTCAGACTCGAAAAATTAGCTTGAAGCCATGAAATCTGAGATGCAATCAATGTACAATAACCAGGTTTGGACCTTGGTTGATCCACTGGAAGGTGCTAAGGTAATTGAATGCAAGTGGCTATTCAAACTCAAAGCTGATAAGACCTACAAAGGTAGACTAGTAGCAAAAGGTTTTCGATAAACTCATGGTGTAGACTATAACGAGACCTTTTCGCCTGTAGTCATGCTCAAGTCCATAAGGATCTTGCTTGCCATAACTGCATATCATGATTATGAGATATGACAAATGGATGTCAAAACTGCTTTCCACAATGGAAATTTACTTGAGGATGTGTATATGACACAACCTGAGGGTTTTGTCAATCCCAAGCATCCCAAGAAGGTTTGCAAGCTTCAAAAATCCATTTATGGATTAAAGCAAGCATCTCGAAGTTGGAATCTTTGTTTTGATGAGGCAAACAAAGAATTTGACTTCATCAAGAACGAATATGAGCCTTATGTGTACAAGAAGGTTAGTGGGAGCATAGTAGTATTTCCGGTCCTATATGTGGACGACATCCTTCTCATTAGGAATGACATTCCAACATTGCAAAAGGTTAAGCAATGGTTGGGAAAATGTTTCTCAATGAAAGACTTAGGTGAAGCCGATACAATACTTGGTATTCGAATCTATAGAGATAGATCGAATTGGCTTTTGGGACTAAGTCAAGAAAAGTACATAGACAAAGCACTAAAGCGTTTTAGTATAGGAGACTCAAAGAAAGGGTACATACCTTTGGCTTTGAAAGTTCCTTTGACTAAAGAACAGTGCCCTAAAACCAAAGAGGAAAGGGATAACATGAGTAGAATCCCATATGCATCTGCTATTGGATCTATCATGTGTGCTATGTTATGTACTAGGTTGGATGTTGCTCATGCACTGAGTATAACCGGTAGGTTTAAGCAAGACCTTGGTGAGAAGCACTGGTCTTTTGTAAAAGGGATTCTAAAGTACCTGCGAAGGACTAAGGATCACTTCTTAGTGTATGGTGGTCAAGAAAAGCTCGTCATACAAGGTTATGCCGATGCTACTTTTCAGACTAGAATTCAGGATTCTAGATCACAATCTGGGTTTGTTTTTGTTTTGAATGGTGGTGCTGTCAGCTGGAGAAGCTCGAAGCAAGAAACCGTTGCCGACTCAACTACAGAATTTGAGTATATTACAGTGAGTGAGGCTGCAATAGAGGCTGTTTGGATTAAAAATTTTATTTCTAGATTAGGAGTGGTCCCAAGCATCCTAGATCCATTAGAAATTTTCTGTGACAACAACGGGACCATCGCATAGGCCAAGGAGCCCTGGTCACACCAAAAATCCAAACATATACTCAGGAGGTACCACCTGATTAGAGAAATCATTGATTGTGGGGACGTCAAGGTTAGCAAGATAGCAAGTGAAGATAATGTAGTAGATCTTTTGACGTAACAGTTGCGTCCAAATCTGCACGAAGCTCATTTGAGAGCATTCGATCTTAGGGCTATACACAATTGGGACTAGTGCTAATGGGAGATTGTTAGTGTAAGCCCTAACCCCAATACATTGTAATAAAATACTTTAGTTAATAAATGAGGCATTTGTTTTATCTATTGTATTTATGTGCATATCAATTGATAGAACTATCCAAGAATATTTTTTCAGTTTAAGTTATTATGTGTGAGGCACATGGTTGTAAGACCTTGAAACAAATGAGACTTCATTCTAAATATCCCTAGTCAGTCATTGTTATGGGAATAACAAATGAATTAAGACTAGTATGCTCTCTCTGATAAGTTGAGTTTTGTCTTACGGATCATAAGGACAAGAGTGTCAATCAGAGATCATAGATACATGTTTAGAACATGGTATCTAGATTCGATCCACTTATGAGAACACTACATGGTACAAGTCATAAGTGTTTCTCATATGCAAGTTTTGTATCGGAGTTCTTAGACCTAAAATCTCTATGAAACTCTTTATGAATTACTGTGTTCTTTGACATGCACCTAACGTGCTCGTAACAGAGTGACAAGTATGGGTATGCTTGGGTATGCATTGATTCATGTTAGAGAGCATGAGAGAAGTGAAGGGATTACCCCTCTCTATAAGAGATAAAATATCATCGGCCACTTGATCAGTAAACTGAGAAGTGTATGGCCATACCGAGATGAAATAATGAGTAATCATTATTTATCTGAGAGTTCAGTGTCACTGGAATATCAAGAAAGAAATTAATATATATAAGGATGACTTATTCCATGCCTTATATTAATTCTGATATTTATGGGTAAGGGACTATGCAAAATTGCATTAGGTCACTAAATGCCATATGCATTTTCATTTAATTTGGAATGCTATAATATCTTGCTAAAGAATATATATAGCTTTTGAATTAATTTATTAATTCATTGCCAACATTAAATGGACCTATATGATCGCACACAAAGCATTGGGCTTAAAATATTTAAATAATGTATTGGGCATTAATTTGGGCTTTTAATTAAAGTCAAATTAATATATGTAATGGGCATTATAAATGCTATTGGACCTTGGCCCATGAGAGAGAGAAATTCAGCCCACATGGTTTAATTTCAATTAATTAATTATCTTGTATTAATTTAATTAATTGAGTATTAAAGCCTAAAAGAGTTATAATCAAATTAAATCACTTAATTAGATGTAGAAGTGGCCGAAATTCCTAGAGAAATACCAAGGAATTTCGGCACATGCATGAGTTTAATTAAGTGATATTGTTTGATTAAATGTCTTACTTTTATCTTGGATTAAATCAAAAGAATTTGAATCAATATATATTTATTATTTTAAAGAAGTGATAAAGGCTAAAATTAATTATCTTTAGGTAGTGGATTTTAGATTTACCACTTAAAAAAATTAAATGATATATATTAAATGAGAAAAAGATAAAACCCTAGAGTTTTTCTTTAGTGAGTAGCGTGAATTACATCTCTCTCTCTTATATTTCTCTCTTGGCCGAAACACATAAGGGGAAGAATTCTTTCTTGCTTTCTTGTGTTCTTAGGCATTAATAGCACCAAAAAGAAGTACAATATCAAGTCTTGTAGCTTCAAACCATAGCCATTACACAATACTTAATTTGAGAGCTAGCAATCTCGGTTTTTAAGCTATCTTTGCAAGTGTGTGTGTGAGAATAGAGAGGAGTGGCGTAAAGGCTATTCCTTAGCATTGGTGGTGAAGGTCTAAGGCTAAGATATCCTCCTTGGTTGCTGGTCATCATCAAAATCAAGTTTTAAAGGCATCTAAAGTTTTAAGTTTTAAAACCCTAAAATTGTATGTTTCGATTCTTGTCATGGAATTGTATGGCATGTATGATCAAATTTTTATTGTTTTTCGCTGTGTGATCTTTATGTGCATACCATGTCATATTCCATTAGTGGTATCAGAGCCTAATCCTGCTTATTTTAGTGCTTTAAATGCATGAAATAATTAATCAAAAATCGTTATTTTAAATACATGCAATGCTGAAAATTTCTATTTTGAGTTTTTTGCATTGTTTTGATGTAAAAATAATTTTAAATGATTAGATTGGTATTATAATTAATATGACATGTTAATATACTGTCATAAGATATTCTAGGAGCTGTTAATGGTCGGATTTAATTGATAATACCTGATGGTACATGTTAATATTAAAACTAGGTGCTATTTGGCATGTTAATTGTTAGTTTAACAACTAGTTTTAAATATTAAATGTAAAAACGATTTTGGCATGTTTGTAAGTGATTTTTAAAGATTAAATATCAGGTCTGGACATATTTTAAATTTGGTTTTAATTCTGGTCCGTGACAATTTAATTGATTAATTTTAAAATCACTTAAAACTATGACTAGTTTGTATTTGTTACATGTTTAATCAACATTATTTGTTTTGTTTTTATTAAAATGGTAAAAACACATTTAGATCATATTGGTACAGAATATTAAATCAATTAAATTGTAAACTTTGATTATACTAGACTACTTGTAAACCTTGATTATACTTTGCAATTTCTAAATTTTGAGCACTTATTTTGAAAATTGAGAAAAATCTAGTTGCAATTAGGGGATAAAGTGAAAACTCACTAAGAGTACTAGCACATTTTCGATTATCGATCAAATTAACTACAAATGAGACAGAACCTAGAAAATGATTTAGGCAGTGTTTTATTTTTAAATTGTTGAAAAAAATATGTCTTGCCCTTCTGCACACACACAAAAATTGCTTAGTATCCTCTTGTGTTTATTTGTTAGTTTGATGAACTTTGGTATTTGCATGGCTATCTTCTTGCTCCTTAATTGAGAATGACTCCTTATTTTCTTTTGTTGAGATTGAATTGGTTGAAAATATCGTTCATTCAGTTTACTCGAGTACCAGTAAAGTTTAAGTTGGGGGTATTTGATAAGTAGCAATTATTCTTGTATTATGGTTATTTATTGGCATATTTGTGTGCTTTATTTGTTTGTTTTAGTCTTATTTTATTTTATTTTTACTATTGGTTTTTTAATAATTTTTGGGATGTTTTCAAGTGTTTTGGAGCAATTTGGAGCTTTATTGGAGGTCCGGGGCTAATTCTAAGCAAAAATTATCAAAGGGGGCAGATTTTACACTAAAACACAACCGTGTTTTTACCAAAACACGGCTATGTGTTGCACTTTTCAGCAGCACTGTTTATGTGCGCAATAATTAGCTACATGTGCAATTTCTACCAAAACGCAGTTGTGTTTCCTGCAAACACTTTTTTACATTCCAAGAGGAGGTTTTGATTTTTATGTTTATATTATATTTGGTTTAGGTGTGTTAGGAAATAGATGAATTTTAAAATGGATGTTTCGAGAGGAGATTCATTTGAAATTTAAGAATTAATGAACCCAGGCGGGTGCTAGTTATTAGGTTGTTCTTAATTAGGGAGCTTACTAATCTAAAATTGTGTTCTGAGTAAGAGATCTTTTTTGAGTTGGATTTTCCAGATATTCATGTTAGTGTTATTTTACCCATGTCTAATTTCATTTGTGAGAATAGAACTTTTTAAGCATTAATTTCAATTTTGTTGATTGCCTTGATGACCTTATTTTAATTTAATTGTTAATTTTTTTATTTAATTTTCTGCCTAACTTAGAACTCCATTCATACAAAACTTGAAGAATATCTCAGATTAATTTCACTCAATTATAAATATTTAATGTAACAATTCCTTTTTTCTTGGATTCAATATTTTGTGGCTCTATTATTATTCTCGTTATATTACTAGCCGATTTAATGCATTTGCTAGTATCCGGTAATTAGTAATACCCTACTCAAAAAAAAAAAAAAATCCAGCCCTTTTAATTAAAGGAGATTCCTAGTAATATCAATAATTATACCAAAATAAATAAATAAAATAAAACATGAACTACCGAAGCATTACTTTTTCCTAAGTTTGAGAAATTTAGTAAATATGCTATGACCATATTAAATTCACAGTGAAAAATTATTCAAAATGGGCATAAAAACTTTAAGAATATTATTAGTTTTTTATCCCAAAGAACTTAATTGAACAAACAACTAAAGAATTTAATTAGTAAAGCATTTGAATTGGGGAAAACTACAAACACTCTAAATTGATCAAATCAAGAAGAAAAACGCAAGAAAAAAAATAAAAGAAATGGAGCTTCTTAAAGATAAACGTGCCATGTAATGTAAGTCTTGCTTTTGCCTGGGATGGCAGAGACCAACTTACCCGAGCAAAATGGCCCACACAGTCTTCATATAATCAATTAAGCAAACTACCACCCAATTCTACCATACTTGTCCCAAAAGAACACAAACCCTTGAAATTGAAATCTGTTGCATTAATTTTGAGTACAAAAATTACTTTTCTGTATGTCGGTTATAATAAAAAGTAAAGAAGAATATAGAAAGATAGCTTTCTCTCTACCTTTTATATGCAATCGTAATTAAATGTCCAAATTTTCACTGTTATCCTAAGTTTTTATTAATCTGCAATTAAAAAAAAAGGACAATTAATGCCAAATTGACTGGAAAAATGAATTTTGGATATTAATTGCATTTTGAGTATTGAACAAATATTTATTATTGTGATGTCATTATATTCAAATATATCTATCTTGAAAAATGAACAGTTATTTATGGATAAATATTTTTAAAAATATGTATACTTATTTGTGAATTCTTTAGTTTCAAAATTCTTTTTTTTTTTTCAATTTTCGGAGTCTAAGACGAAGAGTTAACTAATTTAGGCATAAGTTATGCATTCGAGCACCGAATTTCCTGCCTAAAATATGATCCTTGTAATTAAACTAGAGTTTATGGATTTTTTTCAAAAAAAAAAAAAAAAGAAAAACTGTGGTGACTTTGTGATTATAGAGTCAAATTTGACAGCAAAACCATTGGGATTTGGGATTGGATTGTTTTTTTTTTTTCTACAAAACCTTTCTTTTGATTTGTTAGAAACAGAAATATGTCTCCTCAAACAAATGCGTTTAAATAACAAAATAAACCATCCCCAACAGATTTTCCTTGGTTCCCACTTTCTTTATTATTTTGATTTTTAAATTCCAATGGCATTGCAGAGAAATCGTTCTAATGTTTTGATTGGTTTCAGAAATAGATCTGTGCTTCGCTCTGCTTTTGACAAACCTACAAAAACTAGTAATTATCTCCCTCTTTAGCCGTTGTATTTTCTGCAATAACTCTTAACTTCTTCCTCTTCTGTCTCAATGAGAGTTGATTGCTTGATCATTTCTATATAAATATCCGAGTTCTTATTCACGAACACTTTCAAAATCTTTAGTTAATACATTTCCTTTTGGTAAAGCAATTCGAATTAAATAAGTAAAGCTTAATTCTTCCCAGATCAGATCAGTATTGTAATAGTTCCGCAGTTGTAAGATTAAAGGTACAAATTAAAGCAAAGCATGGATATAGAGAAACCTGAAACAGAGAAAATTACAGGATTCAGCAGACAGGAAATTTTGGCAGAAATAAAGCAGCAGCTTGTGGTAGCAGCGCCATTAATATCAGTTTTCATATGCATAAGCTTGATACAGATGATTAGCATCATGTTTGTGGGTCATCTCGGGGAGCTTACTCTTTCAGGTGCCTCTATTGCCACTTCCTTTGCTTCCATGGCAGGCTACACTCTGTTGGTAAGCCAAATTGTTTTCTTTCCTTGGGAAATAGTATGGAAAAATGCGCCCGCAAGCGTTTGAACTTTTAGGTGTTTTGGTATTAAGCTATTAAGATTTATTTTGCATTTATTATTTTTGACATTGAACCAACCATCCATTGAGGAGCGTGAAATACAAGTGTCATGTATTTTTTCTACCTGCTCAAAATGAGAGGGAAAAGTAGAGACAAATGGCGCGTGAATGTCATGCTAAAAGATTCCATCAACGAAGAGGCTCGATGTAAAAAGTAATAAAAAAGTTCATGGATCCAATGTTAAAAAACAAATGTTCGAGAGTTAATGGCAAAATTTCAAAAAATTCAGACTTACGGGTGCTATTTTCCACATAGTATTCTTTGTTTTTAACTTTTTTTTTTATTCTGTGGGCTATTAACGTCAATAAGAGAGGAATGGGAAGTGCACTGGAGACGTACTCAGGCCAATCTTATGGAGCAAAACAGTATCACTTGCTTGGGATACATTTGCAGAGAGGAATCTTTATCCTTCTTGTGATGAGTATTCCAATTGGAATTGCATTTGTTTATGCTGCTGATATTTTGAAACTCTTCGGACAAAATCCTGAAATTGCAGACGAAGCAGGGAAATATGCGCGTTTCCTGATACCTGGATTTTTCGGTATTTCACTCTTGGAATGTCTTATCAGATTCTTACAAACGCAAAGCAAAGTAGTCGCAATGATGATTAGTGCAGGAGTTGCATCGGGATTGCACGTTCTCATTTGTTGGGCTCTTGTTTTTAAATCTCAACTTGGAATGACCGGAGCTGCCCTAGCAATTTCTATCTCCAATTGGATTTTTGCATTGATGTTAATGGCTTACATTTTGTTCTCTCCATCCTTAAAGGAAACTTGGACAGGATTTTCCAAGGAGGCATTGCATGAAATTCCCAATTTCTTAAAGCTAGCCATTCCTGCAACTATAATGCTCAGGTTAGCTATTTTTTTGTTCTTCTCATTTCAACTTAGCATTAATTATAGGGGTGTTCAAAATCCGACCCTACCCGAACAACCCGATCCGAACAAGGAATTCGGGTAGAGTTGTTAGTATCGGGTAGGGTTGGGGATTTGGGGATTGTTCAAGTCGGGTTAAACCCTCGTTAACCCGAAAAACAAATATTCTCCTCTAAAACGCACCGTTTCATGGAAATGGGTCAAGTTCAAATCGGGTTGGCCTGATCTGAACCTCATTTTTAAAAATTAAAATAAAAGAAAAAATAATTTTAAAAATAAATTCGGGTGGTGTTCGAAATTTTGAGGGTTATTCGGGTAGGGGTCCGAATTATTTGTAGGATAGGATAGGGTTGGAATATATGATGTTGTTCGGATTTCGGATTATTCGGGTCGGGTTGACCCGAAGCCGCTCAATAAACACCCCTAATTAATTGTAAAATCTGCATGGGCATGAAAAATCGGGTTTGATAAATATTGTGGGCTCACCAGTGCTTCAAAATGATTTAAGCCATCCTAAAGTTAATTACAACACAATTATAAGCCATTTTTATTTCTGATGTGGCATTCTCTACGAGCAACAATTTATGTTTTTCAAATACTTAATATTCCTACAAATGACTTTGTTTCTTGCCTGAAATTAGCTTGGAAGTCTGGTCACTTGAGATAGCGGTTTTGTTGTCCGGTCTCCTTCCGAACCCTAAGCTTGAAGCATCGGTTCTTTCTATCATGTATGTAAATTTCAAACCTTCTATCAACTACGTCGTTCTTTCTTTCACAATCAAGTGATACTAAAGATACATTTACAGACACTTAAAGTTGGCATGTTCGGTGATTTAGATGTGAGGCCAAATTAGAATTTTATATTTGGAGGCAAAAAAAAAAGTAGATGTTAAGCATTTTTTTATATAAGAAAATCTAATTTGAAGTGAATATAAATTTTTTTTTTATGTAAATATATAATTTCTTAATGAAATTCTATATGATCTTGGAGACTAACATTAATTTTTTGAAAAAAAAAATTATAACTTTATAGGTAAAAATATAACGTCAAAAATTTTATGAGAGGCTAATACTAGTTTTTTTTTTAATTTATTAAATTTTATGTGTAAAAATTTAATTTTAGAAATTTCAGAGAAGTTTTGCCCATTTTTATCTTTCGGAACTTGTCAATTTTGTTACTTTAAAAAAAAAAAAAAGAAAAGAAAAGAAAAATTGTTGATGTAGCAAGCTAAGCATTGACAAGTTCGCATGTCTAGAGTTCTCCAAAATGTTAAAGTTGTGCCAATGACTGAAAATGTAAATTTGTGTATACCAAATATAATAGTAAATTGTTTTCTATTATCAGATACGAGCATTACTTAATCAGTTTGTTGTATCTTCCAGCTTTAACTTGCATATGTTCACTTACATGCTACAATTTGGTCTCAGTGGTGCTGTAAGGTACATTTAATCCTTCTGCATCAAGCAATTCCTATCAGCTTTCTTTTCTTCTTTCTTTAATTTTCCTAAGTTTTCGGTTCTATTATGGTTAGCACAAGAGTATCAAATGAATTGGGAACTGGGCGAGCACGATCAGCACGACTAGCAGCATATGTTGCAGTTTTAATGGTGGTGGCAGAGGGTATTGCTACAGTTACCATAATTGTATCAGGCAGAAAGGTCTGGGGCTACATATTTAGTAATGAAAAGACGGTGGTGAAATATGTAGCAGAAATGTTGCCATTAGTTGCAATGTCCCACTTCATCAATGGTATTCAAACTGTACTTTCAGGTTTGTATCCCTCCGAACTTCAAATCTATAAGACTAACCTACAACCTTTAATTATGTTTCAAATCAGGGATCCTGTTCCGTTAGTTTGGGATGAAATTTTCTTTTATTGAGTCTCTAATTTGAAATATAATCAAATAATTAGGTATTAAAGCGAGTAAAAGATTAGGAGTTATTTTGTAATTAATATAATCTAAAAATTACAAAATGGCATTAAAAAATCGGATATTGTTTTCCTAAGTATATGAATACAATTACAATTGCAGGAACCTGTAGAGGATGTGGGTGGCAGAAAGTTGGGGCATGTGTTAATTTGGGAGCTCATTATCTTGTTGGGCTTCCTATTGCTATAGTATTAGCTTTTGCGTTACAAATTGGAGGAAAGGTAGCTTCAGGTCTCATTGACATTAAACGCCCACCAATATATTCATATATTTTTTTTTTATTGACATGAATTATGTTTAACAGGGTTTGTGGATTGGAATTACTGTAGCAACACTTTTGCAAGCAATTTCTCTTTCGATCATTACTTTATTCACTGACTGGGAGGATCAAGTGCGATATTTTTTGAAAAAGCATATTATGGAGTTTTTAAATTTTAATGTTTTTTTCATTTTAGATCTCTGTATTTAAAAGAAAAAAGTTAGATATTGAATTTTTTATATCACTCATATTAGGTTCAATTTAAATAAAATTGACAGAATAAAAATGCACAATTTGTTAATATCGTATAAAATCAACCTAAAATTACAATAAAATCCATCAAAATATATAAAAAAAAATAGAAAAAAATATGAAATCATTTTAGACATGTAAAAGATTATAAGTCGGATTTTTCTTCAATTTTATATTTCAGTGGCTCGTACAATTATTTTAAATTGATTTCATACGAGATTAATAAATTGTGCATTTAATTCTGCTAGTTCTGTCTAAATTGGATTTCATGTAACTGATATGAAAAATACATAAATAAATTTAATATCGGCTTTTAAAATATAAGATCTAATATAGAAAATATTAAAGTTTACGAACCCCAAAATGCGTTTTTCAATGCTATCTTTCTTTCTTTATTTATTTTTCTTAATCTATTAAATATGATTGCGGATTATTATGCGGTTTATGAGAAGTTTCATGTTTAATGCCATTGCTTTTCGTTGTTTTGCAGGCAAGGAAAGCCAAAAACAGAGTGCAAAGTGTAATTGTTTTGAAAGATGATAATGTATTGTCATAAAAGCAGAACTAATTGCTCTTACAAATATGCTTGTGGATCATTTTTCTTGAACACTTTATTTCGATCACATTATTTTATTGCTCATGTACATTTTTAGTGCAATAAGCTAAAAGCCATTTCTGCAAAGATCTTTTACACCCGACGACCGATCAATTTCAAGTAGTAGATAAAGCTCAGAATAAAATCCAACGCAGGAATATGAGGAGATAAACATAAACATTTAAGGGGTGCTTGTCGCATGAAAGTAGTCCTATTGCAGGATTTATGGCTTAGGCATATCAATCAAGCAAATTTATCAATTTGAAGCACTGAAAAGAAAGAAAACCAACCAAACGAACCTTCTAAAAAGGAAAAGAAAAGGTAGAAATTACATTGCTCAAGAAAAATTGGTTAATAATACAAATCCCAATCGAGTTAGGTTATGGTTATTTGCAGAAACTTAATGCAAAAGCAGTAATGAATGAAGCTCATCAAAAACAATTTTGATCATTCAACATTCACTATAAAGAGTGCTCAAAGACTCAAATCTAACCATAACAAAATTCTACAAAATAACATTATCCAATTAAAAAAAAATTAATAATAATGACGATGGCGATGCAAAACCCATTAAACAGTGGGCTATAAACCCATTGATGGTGATGACATGGTAGCGGAAAACAATGATCTACATCACTAGACAGGCCACCAACCAATAAAAAGTATAAAAAGCTATGCAAAAATTTCCCTATTGGTTATATATTACTTTCAGTCTCCTACTGGCATCAAGATCTTGTTGTCTTGGCTTTAGCTCAGAAATTTCGTAGATGAGCTCTGGGCTTTAGAACCCTACTGGGACAAAAAAAACTAATAAGGTTAAACCTACATTGAAATGTCAACTATTGATTTTTCAGTTGGTTGACACAGAAATTTTCTTCAGGCTGCCGTTGCCACAGAAAATTTGCAGCTTCTATCCACCGTGGATGCACCAAAAACTTATTATTCTTCAAAGCCCATCGAGATTTCTCTGTCCCAGCTTCTGTTGAGACCACATGTGTTACTGATATGTTGAGTTCCTTCGAGCATGCGGCTCCGAGCTGCTCTGCCATTTTCCAGAGATGGTGGTTATCAGCTTGGTATTGGGTAGGGAAGACACGGCTAAAGACAATTTTGCATCCCTTCAGTACATCCTTACGAACAGTTTTTAGAACCTGAACAGCAAAGTAGAAAATAAATTCAATATCCCAACGCTAGCAAGAACTTCATCAAGAAGAGTATTTCTCTTTCTTGTTTTTCGTACAAATACAGAACAAAAACAGTCATCAAAAGAATCACTTGTATTTTTATCAGTAAAAGTTATGGAACATGACTTGAATTAAATCTGCCACTACAGATATATGAATTATAGGCACCAACCTGTGGCTTATTCAGCACATGCAAACATCAAAATCTAAGATTGAACACAGGAAAAATAATAATCTAATTCTAGTAAACAGAAGGGGGGAAAAAAAGGGGAAAGAGAGAATTGTGGAAAACAGAATTTTGCATTGGGGGCAGGAAATGCAACACAAACCTCAAGGAACATTAATTCAGTTGGCAGCATTCTTGTTTTCTACTAATGTTATGATCATCCTGATACTGAAGTTGGAAATTTAAATGCCCGTGCATGTGTATGCACAGCACATATGCACATGTCCTCCTCAAACTGGGAAGCAGGACAGAATAACAAAGATAATACACTTGGAGAGACAGGAATTCTCCTTACCTGCCTCACATCTCTGCCATCTAGATTGTCCACTAGCTCCTGCAAGAAAACTGCAGTATCAGAATCAAGCATCCAAAACTGGTTATAGAAGGAAAGAGATTGGAAGAGAAGCATACATCAAAAAACATATGGTGAATCTTCCTCAAAACTTTAAGAACAGCTGCTAGTGCTCCGTCAGAGTCACTCTCATCACTCTTCAGCTCCGAAAGAGATTTACAGTTGAAGCCAAATTGGTGACAACTTGAAGCAAAGAAATGGTATCTTTCCATCAATATCAAATTATCTTTATGCTTATTCCATGCCTTGAGGAAGAAATAGAAAATTATAAGCACAGGCAAATCAACATTGTCCAAAAATTTTCCTATTTGTGAAAATAACAGAAACCAGCTAAGTGAACAACACACAAAATACCAAAAATTTAAAGTTAAAAGAAAAAGAATTTTTTATTTCTGCAATCTATCTCTCCTTTCTAAAGGCATTCAGCTTCCCAGTTCTAGCTGTTATTGTACCATTTAGGTTGGCCAAGGATCCCAATCATACCGTTTTCACCAGGCAAATTTAAAACTAATGATGTCAAGGCCACTCATCACAGCAGAGTTCTTATCAAATTTATTCAGGATTCTACGTTAAATTAGGAATCATTAAGGCTTTAAAAGCCACCATCAAAAATCTTCTTTGAACTTTGTGAAAGAGTAAGCAGACAGACAGACTGTATAATAAATACACTAAATGGATAAGGAAAAAACAGCTACTGCAATGTAGTTTACATATCTCTCAGAAATCAGTCAGAGACTCTGAAACAAGCCCATCTTGGACCTCTTCAAAACTATCAGCTTTCAAGTCATGAACTTTACATTTTCGTTGGGTGCATGCATACTCAGTTTTGGTTGATTAAATTTTTTTAGATGTGGGAACATGGGTGTTGCTCCATTTTGATATTGAAGAGAAACAAAACTTTCACAAGCACATTTCAAAAAGACACACGAATTGGACCATCTAAATCAATTCAGCTTGAATAAAATGTTTTTGAAACCCATTGACCATTGGTGTAATAACATCACTTTGGAAATCATAAATTAAGTAAATGTAAGGGTTAATTTAAGGCCTATCCACTCACATTCTCAGTGTCATCAAGAATCAAAACAGCACTTTCTTGCCCGAGCACAATATCAAGACCTTTTTGATGTCTCTGAGTTCCATCATCACGTGAAATGACTCTAGCATTAAAGTACTCTCTAGCAGGGTCAAGCAACTTGGCCATTTCCAGTGCATATAGCCTATCACCCATTGTGTATATATACATCTCAAACATTTGGCTTGCTTCTCTCAGAAATGTGCGTACAAAGGGTCGTAATTTTGTCATCATCTGCATGAATTCCAACATGAAGAGGCTGCCATTGGCAATATCTATCCATTTCACACAAATATAAAGTCAATATGAAGGCACTGAATAGACAATCACGTATCAATTAAACTCAAAAAATAAGGATTGCAAAAATGTGAGTGAGGAGCATGAAAAGAACTATCCCATCTTCAGGAAGCACTAACAATGAAAGAAGATGCAAACTAGCGAGAAGTATCAAGACAACCCTCTATTTAGTCCTTTGTATTTGGTGGAAAACAATTGGTTAGAAGGCAATATCTTAAACCTATTATGCAAACTATAGGGCACACAAGGGAGTTTACATGTATTGGTAATAATTTACAAAATATCTTCATAGCATATAACATTCAAAAGTTTACATGTATTGGTACTAATTTAATAAATATCTTCCTAGCATATAACATTCTAAGTAAAAGTGAGGAGTACAATTATATTATTCATTAATAGAAAGATTCACTTCTTGATAGAAGAGCTCATGGGAGAGCAAGAATGGACTACTAGCAAGTTTGCCCAAGTTTCATCAAGTTCAATCATATGCCAAAGCAAATGCATTGCAGTATTTAACCACACAATAATCTTTCAGTTCAACAACCACAAAGAAAAGAAGAAAGGAAAAGAGGGAGAAGTTGTGCAATTCTTAGCATATTGACTTGAGGTTGAACTCTAAAAGCATTATTGCAAAGGTATCTTCGTTTTGAACCCATCCCTCTCCATGACACTATTCTTAATACGATCATCCAATCCCTCTTCATATTTATTTTTCAAATTAAGTTCCCACTTTTTTTCTCTCTCCCATTATTCCTCATTCAGTTAAAAACAATGTCACATTCCTACAACCTCCCTTTCCAAAACAACTTTATTGACAATTACTCATTTTGCACTAAATTCCTATCTTGGGATATACTGATCAGATTCAATATTTTTAGTTTTGGAATAAGGATGTTAATAGAGAAGAGAGAATAGAATCATTTTAGTCAAAAAAGACACACGAATTTCACCACAAGTAATTCAACGTTGATCATTGGAACCAGATGGATTTCATGTTTGGTTCAAAAATGGATAATGGAAATTTTGCATTCAATGGAAAGATAATCCACTTCCATCAAGTGATTTAATAAACTGTTGAAATAGAAATGTTATTAAGAAGGAGAGGATAGGAACATTTTAGTCAAAAAAGAAATGCAAATTTCACCACAACTAATACAATGTGAAGCTTTTTCAAAAAAAAAAAAAAAACAATGTGAAGCATGAGAGCTACATGGATTCATGTTTGGTTCAGAAAAGGATAATGGAAATTTTGCATTCAATGGAAAGATAGCCCACTTCCATCAAGTGATTTAATAGTGTTGGAATAGGGATGTTAATACAGAAGAGAGGATAGGATCATTTCGGTCCAAAAAAAAATGCAATTTTCACCACAGGTAATTTAATGTTGAGCATAAGATCCAGATGGATTCATGTTTGGTTCAGAAAAGGATAATGGAAATTTTTCATTCAATGGAAAGATAATCCACTTCAATCAAGTGATTTGATAGATTGTTTAAAACAAAGAACATTGGATACTATTCAAAATTCAGAAGAACTACCCAAAGGGGCCATTATACAGCTTAAGAAAGCTTGCATGCAGGAAGAAGAAGAATTAGGAATTACAAGAAAAACTGAATTTGATTAGTTAAATTTGTAAGGCTTTGAAACAATTAGGAACTACAAGCTTAAAACAACTCAAAGGCACTTCCAAGGTCAGAAGCTAAGAAATGCAAAACCACATACTTTTCAGCAAGTCTATTTAAAAATAAAATATTTAGATGCATTCTTACGAGTTTTCATTCAATACATAGGTCTTAGATTTATTTGCAAAAGTTAAGTTGTGAGGAAGAAAGAAAAAACTGACAACAGCATTCAACTAACTAGAGTAGAGCTATAGGCAATCACAATAGTGACAAAGCCCTTTCCAAGAAGACCTGGCAAATTCCCCTGCCCAAGCAGAACCACACAATCATGCTCAAAAACATACCTTGCAGAGAATCTATTTGGCTCTTTAGATATTCCTCTTCCGAAGTCAAGTGCATAAGCTGAGTAGAATTAAGCAGCGTGTGGTCTAAATCAAGAACCAGGTAAATCTTTCTATTACGTAACAAGTTCTTAATATCTGTGTTACGTAACCGCATAATTTCATCATTTCCAAGCCTCAACCCCTGCAAGCATAGTTATTGTTTATGCATTATTATTGAGAAAGCCAAAGGATGTTGATTTACTTGGATGTAAGGACATTTTATTCAAATTCAAATATATATTATATTCACCGAATGATTGCATACCTTATGTATATATCGAAATGTCACACCAGTTTCCTCAACCAACCTTTGCCCACAAAGTATACACATGTCCCCAAACGATCCTGGATGTGTGCATGCAACCTTACTGGCGGATGCTACTACAGCAAAAAATATATATATATATATATATATATATATATATATATATATATATATATATATAAAGAGAGGAAATGTAGTAAGTACAGTTGATTAATAAACATGGGGATGAAAATTGATTCACAAACATCCCTCAAATATCAGACAGAATTCTGTTACCAACTAATAATAAATGCTTGAGCACAGAAGTCCAAAGCAGCTGTAAAGCTTATCAACTTCGTTCAAATTGTTGTTCACATATTTCCATTTCATTCTTTTAGTGTTCATAAAAGTAAGGAATCCGTAATCAAAAGTTCAAGAATCAAATCAAGATATGCCATTTAACAATTATAAGGTGACATTTCAAAATCTTTACCTAAGCTCTGCTCTAAGAATTCATCAGAAGTTGATCCTTTAGGGTCCTCAATGTTTTCCAATGTCTCCACTCTGGCTCGTTTTATCCTGCAAGTTTATTCATCGAACCAAATTTGTTCTGGTAACTACAAAAACAGTCAAGTGAATGAAACAGCAGCACTCAAATAAAGATTAAATAAAACCAACTTAAATGTCTACTGAACCCCAATCAAATCTACCCCCAATCAATGATTCACCACATTGCAAAACAAAATATTTCCTATATAAATTATTTCAAACCCCATGCCTCATAAATATTAAAAAGCAGCTAAAAAGCTAGTAATTCCTCAAACGTCATATATGAAAATATCAGCAAAGCCATAGGTATATGTATATAAAATTATCTAAAAAAAAATACTCGCTTTCTGCCCAGTGATAAAGTAATTCAGTAGATACAGTTAGCACTACCTGCAATATGATGATACACGGAAAACAGCTTATAAAACGTTTGCTTACAGAACAAATAAAAAAGAAATAAGCACTCCCAAGTCCATCAAAAACTAATAATTCAAAAACACCATATAATGAAATCGATTATTGCCATTTGAAATTCTGTACATTAGACCTTTCCAGCAACCAAAAATGTATTTATAAATTATCTATACTTGCTAAACAAGATTTAAATGTTTACACTAACGCAATCTTTCTCGACTAGTGATAAAAGGAAAGTGAAGGAAACCTGCTTTCAATGTCAGAACAATCCTCATCCTGGGCTGATGGCTCGCATGAATCAGAATCAAGCTCATCCTTAGTTGCTTCTTCATTTGGTGAAGAGTCGGAAGATTTAGCATCTAACTCAGCATCGAGATATGCTACAAAATCATCACTGCTAGATGAATTTATCGGCGAATCAGTGGCAAGACTCATCTGAAATAGCATTTATGCAGTAAATAAACATATTATCCTTTAAATAATTAAAGAAATGCAAACTATCAATTCTTCAAGTTAGAAAACAAATTATAAGCGATATCAAAAACTAAATAAAATCAAACAAGAGCCATGAAGAAGAATCAACTAGTGGATAAATCAGGAAAAGAGATGAAACTATTGTTACTTGATTACCTCCAAATTTTAAATGCTCGTTAATCGCAGAGAACCTGCTAGGGATTCCGGTGTCGATCGGGATTCGGGATTACTTTTTCCGATTGGGTTTAAGAGATGGACAGAGTTGAAACTATAGAGACAGGTGTGGGTTATCTTGGAACTCAAATCGACCCGAAATTTGAATTCAATGGATCAACAGCTTAGAAAGTAGGTCCATACCTGTAGTTTGACCCGGACGATGCAGACGTTAATGAACTCCATCAGAAAGTGGAATTACCAACTATGATACAAATTTTCAGGTAGACGGTCGAATCACGACCGCCCAGTGTGCTCCTTTCTCATTCCCTTGGATCAAATCGTTTGAGGAAAGAATTTCACAACTGAATGCGTACTCACAAAAGGGGGTTCACCGGTTTTAGAAAGGAAGAATAGACGATAGAACGGGTTCGGGAAATTGGCTGGCTTTCGAGCGAGACAAATCATCAATGCGGTTCGGGTTGTATAGGATTTTCGGATCGGGTATGTTTTTTTGGGTGAAGTTCGGGTTTAGTCGGGTATGAAACATTGCAGAAACCGACCCGACCAAGTTACGTGATATATACAGTATTTCGTAACATTTTTTTTGCAAAATCTTTCATTTACCAAATGTGGTTGAAACATATAGGATGCGTTTACTTACAGAAAATAGTTTTCTGTTTTCTATTTTCTTAGAAAATTGGAATATTTATTTTCCGTAGAAAATTTAGAAAACGCGTTTATTTATCAACAAATGAAAAACTGGAGCGTTTATTTGTGTGTGTGTATACACACGTATGTATATATATATACATGCATACAGATATTACATATATATGTATGCATACATACATACATACGTACGTACGTATATATATATATATATATATATATATATATATATATATATATATATATATATATATATATGTGCATACATACATATGTATATGTATATGCATATGTATGTGAATATATGCACATACATACACATGTATTTATGAATACATACATATGTACATGTATGTGTATATATATATATACATATCCATATGTATATATATGTATGTACATACATATATATACATATGTATGTATGCACATGTAAGCACATATAGATATATGTATATGAACATGTATGTGTGTGTATGTGCATATGTATATATGTATATGTATATGCATAAATACATATTAATACGTATATGTATGTATATAGATACATACATGCATGCATGTATGCACATATAAGCACATACAAATACATGTATATGAACATGTATGTGTGTGTATATATATATGTATATGTATATGGATATGTATATGCATAAATACATATTTATATGTATATGTATGTATATAGATACATACATGCATGCATGTATGTATATATGTATATTTGTATATGCATATGTATGTGTATATATGCACATATATATACATACATATACATATGTATGTATACATATACATATGCATATGTATGTGTATGTATGTATATACATATCCATATGTATGTATGTATGCATGTACTACATATATATATACATGCGCATGCATATGCATATGCTTATGTATGTATGCACATACAAAAATTTACATATGCATGTATATGTATATGTATATGTATATGTATGTATGTACATATATATATGCGTGTGTATGTATATATATATATATATGTGTGTGTGTGTATTAATATTATTTAGAAAATTTGGAAAACATCTTTTATTAGTTTTCCAATTTCTTCTTTATTTTGGAAAACTGGAAAATTCATTTTCTGTTTTCTATTTTAGAAAACTGATGAAAATAAACATGATCTCTATTTTCTGTGGAAAAATTTTCTGGAAAACTGGAACAGTTTTCTGTAAGTAAACAGGCCCATAATTCTTCATTTGGCCAAGGAGTTGGAACTTTGGACTATTCGAATTCAACACTCATTGGAGATTTTTTTTCTATTAACTTTACTCAATATTTGACTTTTCTTATTTAGTTATTTTCTCTCGATTTCCAAAGAAAAAGAAAAATTCTTTCTTTCTTTCATCTTTTTAACTTTACTCCATATTTGACTTTTCTTACTTGGTCTATTTCTCTCAATTTCCAAAGAAAAAATATTTTTTTCTCTCTTTCATCTCTCAATGAAATTAAAGAAAATCCTAAAAAAAAATCCCTAAATTCATGTTTCATCTTAGCTATGTAAGACCCCAAATAATATCCTAATAAGATTGGAGACGTAATTGATATTTATAAGTTTATTCTAAAAATTGATCATATTGTGTAAGTTGTGAAATTGAGTATACATTTATATTGAGGGTTAAATTGAAAAAAAAAAGTTAGTATTAAATTGTAATGGTAATCAAAATTTATCATATTGCTCTTTTAAGCCTGTTGGTGTTCATGTTGATTTGGGATTGTTCCCCCTTACATTGGAATTAGAAGAAGGTTGGGTAGATTATGAAATACTAGAAGCCTTTAAGTAGGGAACCAATATGAAATTGGATGACGAATCTTTTAAGGTAAGATGAAAATGGATGAGTGGTAATTCACTAGCATAATATAACCCTTGAGGTATAGGTTCAATTTGAAGGAATTATTTGGGAATGGATGAAATTGTAACCCCAGAACTTGAATCGTATTGGAAGCTATATAATTGGAATAGTTGGTGATTTATGCCATGGATTTTGGGTCGGAAGTCACAGGTTAGGCATGAAATCAAACTACAGGGGATTTGGAAAATTAGATCAAGTCGGCTAAGATGATCTGTGTCTCAGCGGGGTCACTATGCACTATCAATTTAGAAGCATTCCACTTGGCTGAGACAAGTCCAGTTCAGTCGAGTCACTTGGTCAATCCTCTTTGTTTTGGTTTATGCATTTTGTAGCTCTTGCCTT
This sequence comes from Excoecaria agallocha, assembly GCA_037975025.1. Classification (NCBI taxonomy): domain Eukaryota; kingdom Viridiplantae; phylum Streptophyta; class Magnoliopsida; order Malpighiales; family Euphorbiaceae; genus Excoecaria; species Excoecaria agallocha. Next base: position 10,156,936 of record CM075818.1, on the reverse strand, counting down.
TACTCTCTGAAGTTTTTTAATGTTATTAAAGCTATGCAAATTCAATAGGAAGTGCCTAATTGATTCTATGCCTAACTAGAGTCCTTAAACTGCTGGATTTATATTTATAAGGGTGATTGTGACCGATAAAGGGGCTAGGGAACACTAAATGTGTGTAAACAAGAATTGATGCTATAGAACATTGTTGTAGGATTTTCGAAACCTACTAGAGTTAATTGAGTAATTTTCTGGGTTGTCCCTTTTATGTTAGGAATTGGAAATAATTCAAGACTTAAATTCATTTTCTAAGGGCCTTATAATGAAGAAACGACAGGAGACACCATGGAAGGCTTAAGTAGATGGGAATGTATGGGTATTGAGTGACGATATTTCTGCAACTTCTAATTGAGTGAATTGGTTAAATATTGTTCATTAGATATGGGGAATGATAAGTAATTTTGAGAGTGAGTAAAGTAGAAATGGCTTTGAATTTTGCATGTTGGGTTTTCTGCTGCAATGGAGTTATGAAATCAACCTAGCTGAGATGGTTCCTATCTTAGCCGAGTTGAACTGAATTGTGTCTTAGTCGGGTCTCATCCCTTATTTCACTACCTATATACATGTTTTAAATATTTGAATGACATCTAAACCTTGGTTAACTAGACTTAATACTTCTAAACGCTTATAGTTGATTATCAAGGAGCTCAAATGTAGTTTTTATGCATATATGAATATGATTTTAAGTATATGGATTTATGACTATACGATGAATTGTATTTCGAGAACCATTTGAGTATGGGTACTTTTGGCACTATCTAAATAGCTCCATGATTTAATTGTGAAATGGCGACTTTTTCTTGCTCTATTAGATATTTATTCATTAGAGTTTCAATTTGAATCCAAGCAATTACATTATAAGTGTACTGTTGAATTTCACTCTCTAATGATTATGTAAACTTATATATATATATATATATATATATATATATATATATATATGTGTGTGTGTGTGTGTGTGTGTGTGTGTGTGTGTGTGTGTGAGGATTCCAAATGTCTGTAAGTAAGTTATCGAAGTAAGGTTGTGTTTGTAAGTCCCATTGTCAAATAGTTAGGCATGTTTGAGGAATTTCGCAGCTGCTTCTACGATACTACGGTGTCTACTGAACATTAGTGCTATGGCACCTTCTAATATAAGATATATGAGGTTATTAACTCTTTTATTCGATGCTCAGTAAGAGTATCTTTTGCTCTTTAATTATCTTACCTGATATTTTTGATTCAATTCTTTTGTCTACTACCTGAGATAGTAATAGGGAACTTGTCAACATGTAGCTTTTAATCATTTTTGTTATGATTAGTTAATATTTTGTCCAGGCTCTTCATTATAGTAATAAAAACTCAAACAATTACTATATTTCGGGTTATACTTCATTATTTAGTGAATTAAATATTTTTGGCCTTTAATATCTTTAAGTTATTTCGTAATATGCTTACTCATATATATATATATATATATATATAAGCATTTTAATTTTAGCATATACTAAGTGTTATGCTTAGCACATTTTGAGGCTACAGTTGGGACAACAACAATCGGCCATCATAGGAGTTTAGGATGTAATTTAAATTATTCTTCATGTACCTAACAAGTGTGTTTTGCAAAGACTTATTAATTATTGCTATCTGAATAACTATAGATATTTTGATAGTTTGTGTGTCAATAGTTTGGTTATTGCACCCCTGTACCCTTTTGAAGGGTATTAAGGTGTAACAAGCCCTTTCTGTATTTTAAATCCTAAAACAAAATCCTTAAATCCCTGCTCACAATTTGGAAATATTGTTAATCATCATGAGATTGTCGAAATGAGGGAAAACGTATGAGTTGATCGGGTTAGGGACAACTTGAAATGCTATAAGAAGGCCAGCCTAGTCGGTTTAGGCATTAACACTTCGAAACTCAAGTCAGTGATAGGCTTAGAGAGAGAAAACATAGTAAAGGTCTTAAAAATACAATACCTAAAGCCTTAAAGGTTGGGCTATTTATAAGGATTAGGCTTACTAGGTAGGGATACTCGAGTGAGAGTGATAGATTGGTAGGCAATGTGGTTTGGCGGTGATTTGATTGTCTATGCCTCATAAAGTATGTCAGTATAGCTAACACGGTGTGACTTTGTCAGGCCGATTAGATTTACTGGCAGCTGATAGGCCGGACGTGACAAACCACATGTGTCTGAAGGGACTCGCCTTGTGTGGCCTTTTATTTGGGATAGGCTTTGGGCCTCACGGGCCTTATAAAATATCGAGCATTATCATTTATCCCCCCCTCCCTAAATGCAATCCAATCGGACTATAAAGCCAGAAGCAAAATTTGAATTTCATTTGATGGATGACTTTTCATGTGTCGAAGGGGATAACTACCTATCGGGGTAAGTGATGTTTCATTAGATGTGCCATTGATTGCGACCCTTTGTTTAGCATGATGTTTATTTGGTTGATCAATTGTAGACTTACACATGGCAAAAGGGAGTTGGTGAAGATTTTCAAAAGTCAAGCTAACTTGTGGGAGAAGTAACAGCAATTGTACCCTTATAAATGGGTTTATTTGCTTCATTTATTCACTTTTGCAAAATTTCAAATTCTTTCCTTTGCATTTTCTTTGAAATTCTCTAAAATTTTTCCTAGTTTCTAAATTTTTCACTAAAGCTTCAAGAGTTTGCCTTCAGCTTCTGCTGAACTTGGCAAGTAAGTTTTCTTTTCTACTTGGATGCATTCGCATTTTATTACAATTTCAAGTGGTTCTGAACCCTTTTCTTTTGTTCCTTTTAATGAGGTAGTTTCCATCCCTCTAGAGCAACTTAAGTATTCGTTCTTTGATCCTTTCCCTTTGAAAATGGCCACCGATAGTGGCAATCCTCTTTTTCCTATTAGGAATGAGTTGGATACTTCTTCAATGATCCCTTATCAGGATAAATTAGTAATGTTCAATCCCATAAGGTTACTATCGAAATTAGTGTCTTATTTCAAAGAGAGGTATGACCTCCCCGATGAGGTGGCTGTTATGGCTTATCCTATGTTCATGTCAGTTGAAAAGGTCCCATTGGGGGTTCCTGTAGAATGATTTTTCTGCTTCCAGCTTAGTTTGGCTGTTGGTATGCGATTTCCTTTTGACCCATTTGAAATCCAAATTTTAGAGTCGAAATCCAAATTTTAGAGGTGTATGGGTTGGTTCCTAACCATATAAACCCAAATGGCTTAAGGAAAATTATTGGTTTTAAGGCGATATGCAGGAACTTAACACATTGCTCCCTTTTTAGAAATGTTCACACACTTTTTCTATGTCTTATTCCAGAGCGACGGGTCAAATTTTCATTTTACTAGTAGATTGAATAGGAAGCTCTTTACCCTTTCTCTTTCTTAAAGGGTTACAAGGATAATTTTTTTCTGATCAAAAGAAAGAAAGGATTTGGGGTGACCCTCCAATGATCAGATAAAGTCCAAAATCCTAGGAGATTTGTCATTAGGACTCAATATATTCTCTTCGGATGTAAAAACTCTTATGGACTACGCCATAAGTCATAAGAAAAATCTTTTCTCAATAGATCTTTTGTTAGTGAGGGACGATACTGGCCCTTCAAGTACTCCCAATACGGCTAGGCCCGCTGGTTCTTCAGGGTTTTTTAGGCCTTCAGAAAATAGAGTCGAATGTGAGCATCTTTTGTGTGTGGGTCCATTACATGTATCTTTATTTTCTTTTATAAATTATGATTCTTGATTTTTGTCTTGTAGCTTTGATGGATTTAGAGATGTTGAGGGAGTTAGTTGAGAAGACCAAGAAGGTGATGGAGGAGAAGAGGCATGCTAAAGAAGCTCATAAAAAGAAGCAATCTTTTTAGCCTACTAAGCAAGGTGATTGGCCACTAAAGAAGAGGTTTGTTGTTCGAACTCAATCACCTTTTTCTGAGGGTGCTTTAATGATTGAGCTAGCATCAACTCTGATTGTTCCTCCTTCTAATAAAAGGTCGATCCTATCTTCATCTGCTGCTCCATCAATCGAAGGAACAGGCATGCCTCCGAAGGGGGTTTCTCTGGATTCATTATATCAAAATGTCTTTGAGACTTCTAGGGTCGTGATTGGCATTTTCTCAACTAGTACTCCATATTTATCAATTGAGTTCATGACTCTAAAAGGGTTTTTGTCCCATAAGTTTGGTGCCAACTTTTCTTTTAAGGATAGTTAGGTGTTGGATTTTACCAAGTATTGTTTCATGTCTGATAAGAATATGAGAGATATAGGGTTGGTTAGGTCATCGATTGAGGAATTCGGCGAGATCCATCAATGTCTCACCTCTATAAGTTGGTTTTGATATATGTATTATTGTTTATATATATGTCATTATATGTATGTCTTCCTCTCCCTCTTTTTTGAGTTCCTTTTGGATAGTATATATCTTTACCTGTTGTGATAGAATGGTCAAAGAATCATGTGTCTTTTTGGCAAGAAAATAGGCTTATAGGACAAGCTTTTCCAAGTTACCAGATCAAAAAACAAGTTGAAGGCCGAGGTTGAATCATTGAAAAAGAAGCACGAGGCTAATCTTCAAGTGAACCAGTCGAAGCATTCCACTTAGGTGGCGAGCTTGTCAGCTTAGATTGAAGAGCTTAAAGCCAAAGTGACTTCTATGGAGTTTTCTAATGAAGCTAAGCTAAAGTCACACTAAGAGGAACTAGTAGCATAGAAGAACTAATTTTTAAATCTGATGGCTCGGACCCAAGGTGATCTCATAACTCATAGCATTACCTAAGTAAGGACTTCAGTGTTGGGAATTATCGATTACATGCATCTCATACATAAGCGAAATTTAAAATTTTTAACCAATAAATCTGATCTTGCCATGAATTTACAATATACATATTAATGAGAATAAGAAAAATCACCTTTGATTTTTGTTGAACAGTTGATTTTACTTCTCATCAGATTGTCGTAAACCATAGTATCCAAAATCGAACACCTCCAATGGGTAATCTACACTAGAGAAGGATTGAAAGAACCAACAAATTGGGAGGAACAAGGGCTGGCCGAAATCCCTAGATGCTAGCTAGGGAATGTGGCGGCTAGGGTTGAGAAAAAGAGATAGAGTGTTTTCTTAATTGTTCACACTTACTTAACCCTAATTCCACATCTCTTGGATTTTTATAGTTAGGTTAAAAAATCCAACTTCATAATGGGATTGGGCTCTTTAAAATTGCTGGAGAATTATTAATTGGGCTTATGGAATTATTTATAATTATATGGGATCAATTAAACCCAATTTAAGCCCTTTCACAAAAGACTATGTACAAAACCCATAAACTAGACCCTTTGTACATATACTTGGATTTAATTACCCAAATGAATTCCAAATCCAACCAAATTAAATATGTAGGCTCCACAACACTTATGTAACATATTTAATTTATTTTGGTCCAAGAAGTAGGCCTCTAAGGCCTTTTTCTTTGGAGTTGGCATGTGGCCCTTCTTCTGGAGGGCTTCTGTGCCAACTTCACTTCTTTGGGCCTTTATAATTCCTCCAATGGACCTATTAATTATTATATCAGTCCTATAACACTTATAGTTCAATAATAATTAATTATGAAATACATTATTTCAATTAGGTCCAATTTTACAGAATATTTCAAAAAAGTTCTGCGAATAATTTTACTTGATCATAATTAATTAAACTCTTTAATTAATTATTATCTTATTCACTTCTCTATCCCCATAATAATATCAAATATTATTATCCTTGTCATTTAACCATTTTATCCTTTTTCTCTATATGTGTGTGACCTATTGGGTTTCTGTCCATATTGGCAGTATAATATGTAATTGTGAGTTCTATTCAAAACTCACATGATTTAAACTTCTTTAAATTATTTTATTAATCCTTATTGATATTCTTGATACACTATTATACAAATCATGATTGGCCTCTAGCTAGGCATCGTGACTACCCAAATGTCAGGAAAGTCAAGTGGTTTGACTATACCCTTTCATTGAAATAGTTACCGTGCAATTACTCCTTCCACCACTCTCTTATCTCAATTAGATTCTGAGTATGGATTTCTGTCAACTCATATAAATCTAATTATGTATGTTCTATTAATTTAACCATTTTTCCCAAAATGCCCTCCATGGATCTCTATCCATCTTGACATATTACTCTGGCCAGAGATTCTCTGAACAAGGCAATTATAGAATAATGCTAGATAACTTCCCTTATTAAATATGGGATGATGAATCCTTTGTTAATCACTCAACTATCTTCAAGTAGGTCATGATATATCCAATCTCATAACTATGTTCACTCCCAGTTGGAAGTAATCAGTTATAGAGTCAAAATATACCACTTGCTACTTAAGATGACTTTGGTGATCTCAAGTCTAAGGATACTTGTACAACCACTATGAAGAGATTCCTCACTAACATAGATTTAATATCCATGGGAGGATTCTCTGTGCAGGTCTCCAATGAACTCGTTCTTCTAACAAGCATCTACTTGTTATCTTTGATTATCTTCCATAATCACAATTTTGAGAACCACTGCTTAAACCATTCAAGAAGCATAACATTTGCTAGTCTGTCCGAATTAACAATGTCCTATCTTGTTAATTTTATGACTAGGGATATTTAGATATTAACACATTTGCATGCAATAGACATCTCATATCATGAACACTTTCATGATTGCCTTTGAATTGTGTTTATAATATCTAGGACTTCATTTATTAATTTAAGATTTACAAACTCATGTATTTAAACATAGCATTAATAAATGAATGATGCCTCTTATTAAGAATAGAAATTCATACATATGAAATACATCCCTATTACATGGGCTTTAGGGTATACTCTCTAACATTCAGCTTCTTGGAGGATCTAACCAGTTGGCTTAGGGCTTCTCCTAAGGAGGAGAATGAGGCTGGTAGAGGCAATGAAAATGGTAGGGTGATACCATATATAATGGTTTATATTTTTAATACATGTTTTCTTTATTTTAGGTAATTAGTAGGTTAAATTATTTATATTTTATATGTTTTTTTCTAGTTTATGTATGTGTATGTTTTGCAGGTAAGTTTGTTCTAAAAGGAAGAAATAGTTGAAGAAACAAGCTAGAGCAGAACTCGTGAAGGAGAGCACGATTCGTGAAGAGAAGAAACAATGAAAGACATGAATCATGAAGAACATCCGAGTCGTTACAGAGAGCAAGGCTATTCAAGTCGACAATTTTATCCGAGTTGTGAAGGGAAGCTAGAAGAAGAGCACTACTCATGATATTTGCATGAGTCATTACAGAGAATGAGGCAGTACGACTTATGAAAGAGAGCACAACTCATAAAGAGGAGAAATAACAAAGACACGAGTTGTGAAGGATGTTCGACTCGTTATAGAAGCATGAAGGACACGACTTGTGAAGGCTATCCGAGTCGGTCCAGACACCAGCTTTGAAACATTACAACTTTTCATCCCACCTTTTCTCAACCACCAAGTGTTTTAATCAGGACTTTTCGAGGCAACCTTTCACCATGGCATCTATTCTGAAGAGGCATGATTTGGGGTGCAAGGTTCTCTATAAATAGAGGCAAAATATGCTATTGTAAAGGGAGTGTTTTTTAGAGATACAATTGATATTTTTATAGTTGTTATACTTAGTTTTTAGTAGATGATGACAAAGGCACAAAGGCAAAGAAAGTACATTTCTGGGGAGTTTAGTTTTCCTCTAATTCTCTTGTTTGATTTTAGTTCAATCATGTATTTTGGCTAGTTGCCTTTGTATACTAGAAATGTGAAAAGATATTATTTAAGATCAAGTTTATGTTTATCATAGTTGAAGTATGATTTAAATCCATTTGTGTGATTATTTTGCTATGTATGCTTGATCACCATATTTAGCATGTTAGTCAATTGATTTGCAATGAGAATTGGAATTGATTGATGGAAAAACAAATGAATTTACTTAAAGTTTGAATTCACTTAGAGATAAGGAATTCTCTTTAAGGGATTAAATAATTGGCATTGACCTTCATAATTCTTGTTTATCTCTATAATGACATGAGAGTGCTTATAGACTCTAAGCAAGAACATCTTTAATGACAATGAGAGTTGCTTTAAAGAATATTTAGTTAAATTCTCCAATCATCTTTAATTGTTTAAATATTCTTACTTGTACTGAAATGACCTATCCTTTCTATTTCTATATATCTTTACACTAATTACTAAGTAATTCTTAATCCAACTTGATTTAATTTATGTCTATTGATTTAAAACTTAGTTAAATACTTAATCTTCATTTTTGGTTGCCTATCCATCTACTTCTTATGATTTCAATATTAGATTTACTCCGTTCCCTTTGGAATGATACCTTACTCATTCTATACTCAGTTTAGAAGGACTAAGGGTTTAAATAATCCCTTATAATGGGGGCAACCAACTAATTGAGGATAAAGAGACAAATAGAGAGGGAGGTGCCCCTGAGTAATTTTTTGTACTTACATTTTTCGTTTGCGTACTTTTGTACTTAGACTTTTTCATCATTTAATGGAAAAATATCACCTTTGTAGTCCTTCATATATTCCATTTTTAAAGTCGTTAGTCTTTGATTTTATTTTAGAAGTTAATATATTTTAAATCCGACCATTGTGTGGATTTTAACTTAGATTTGATCTCAACAAGTTATTAAGCGATATAATCCGTATGTTTTATGGTGACATTTAAACTTGGAACAAATTTATTTGGAATGAGAGTAAGATCAATCATGATCATCTTTTTATTTGTCGACCATTTCAGTATGGAAAATGGGATATTACAACTCAAAACGGCATATTATGCCATGTATTTTTTCAAGACCTCTGCATTCTAGGATCTGGGAGTGTTTAAACCATCCAGAGTTCTGAGTTTGTAAGTGCTTTTACTTAAAACTTTGGAGATTTCGTAGGGCTATTCTTAATTAGGCATGAGCTTTCTAACCCCTGCATTTCTTGATCTAATATCAGCCTTTCTAAGGACTAAGTCATCGATACTGAAAGATCTTGTCTTAACTCTGCTGTCGTAGTACTTGGCTATCCTCTGCTTGTAGTCTGCTATCTTTACATAGGCATCTTCTTTTCTTTCTTCTACCAAATCCAGGTCTTGCCTTCTTTTTTTTATCATTATCCAGATCAGAGTAAAAAATTAACCTATGAGAGGGAATACCAATCTTTATTGGTATAACTGCCTCTAATTCGTAAATAAGGGAGAAGGGAGTCTGCGTCGTTTTGGCTTTTGGCAAAGTTCGGTAAGACCATAAGACGTTTTGTAGCTCTTCAGTCTAATTGCCTTTGGCTTCTTCCAACTTTTTTTTCAACCCTTCGAGGATCATTCTATTAGAGACTTCTGTCAAATCAATGTTTTGAGGATGGGTGACTGAAGTGAACCTCAAATGAATCTTTAGGTCAGTGCAGAAGGATATAAATATTGAGTTGTTGAATTGTTTGCCATTGTTAATGATGAATACCTTTGCACTACAAGAAAAATTCACTTTACCGATGGAAATTCCCGACGGAATTTAGCGACGGAAAATGGCGAAGGAGATCCGGTTGTAGGCACTTTTACCGACAGAAATATTTCCGTCGGTAAAATTACCAACGGAATTATATTGACCGTCGGCAATTTTACCGACGGAAAAAATTATTCTGTAGGCAAATTTCCGACGGAATTATATTGTCCATCGGCAATTTTATCGATGGAAATAATTATTCCGTAGGCAAATTTCCGACGGAATTATAAAATCCGTAGGCAAATTTAACGACAGAATTATATTTCCGTCGGTAAATTTGGCTATTGCTAAAAAATTTACGACGGAATTAACCGTCACTATTTCGTCACTAAAATTATTATATATTTTTAAAAACATATTCTGATTAGCAGGCAATCGGAATTTATAAAAAAATTAAGCAAAACCAAATAAATCTATAATTAACAAACATATAATTCCAGCCAAATAAAGTAAATTTTAATTTCTTTCACAAAGTTCATAAAACATTTAGAGCAAAATAAAAAAAACCCATGAACCATAACAGAAACTAGAACAGAACCCATTAACTCTAAACAACCAGTGGATGGTAAATAACACTATGAAAAGTCTTTCTAATAAAATCCCTAAACCTACAAAAGAAACACATGTATCTTATACATCAAAAGACTGGCATATTCAATTTTTTTATTAGAACAAACTGAATGACCATACCCAACATGCGTATATTATTTGGTCGTTCATCAAGTGGTGATTTGGAAGCTTTGTTATTAGAACAAATCCATGGAGTTTACATATTACATATTTTGCTCAATAAAACTGATATTTAACACAAAACAAAGTTACTTACAGCCAGTATCAATGATGCTTCCTCTCATGAGCTAATTCTCGTGCCATTTCCCTTAGTTCCTCTGGTGATGGAGGCCTTGGGACCTCTGGGGGATATACTACATACGATTTCTTCATTTCAAAACAGAAAAAATAGCTCATCAATTTCGAGAAAATGCATATCAAACTTACTAAGCATCAAAATCAGCAAGGGCCTTAAGATTTAAAACTTAAGACAACCATGATTTATATTATAAAGCAACAAGAGAAGCATCATTACAAGAAAATGCTAAATACACGAACAAATAATCCAGCAAAATTCAAGATGTACTGGATGGGAAAGCAGAAGTAGAATGGATTATCCAGAGCCTATCATTCTATCGAGATAATTTGTGCAAACTTACTGGCCCAAAATGTGTTGGGCTCATGAACTACAACCCGATGTCGATGTTATGCTATTATCAAGGAAATGAAAGGCAATAGCTTGATGTCTGAACCGATTTCACTCACACACTTAAATAGTACTAATTAAAATTGGAGAACTCAAAATTGGGAGTTCAGCTTCATCTACTAGAAACACTTTACAAGAAACTGGTAAGTGTCTGGTCATATGGAACGAGTTATAAGACCTTTTGAACATTAATCTATAATATAAACACAGGGCAGAAAAGCTATTATTCAACTCCAAACATGAGAGTAGTCACTCCTGAACCAGGTTATCAGATGTTCTACCACTGGAGCCAAAAGATTGGTCTACAAGCCAAATAACCATCTCAAAACAAAGCTTCTAAAACTATAAATAATAAAAAATTATGCAATATAATTATGCAATAAAAAATTATATATATATAGTTTTAAATTTTTCAGGTAAAATATAATTAATCAACATGTGAAAAGTTAATGATTACCTTGGGATAAAGAAGTGTATTTAAAGAAGTTCCATACTGGGGTTCGAATTTTCAACCCTCTGATCCCATCTTTGGGGCCTGCTACTATCTTTTATTGGTCTCTGGAATTGGTTAATGCATGTTGGCCTCACAGGGAACAATTGAAGGACTCACTGGTCCCATCCTGCTTTTGGACTTTTCAACTTGGCCATTTCATATATAAAATGATAAAATATCCATATTACATATATAATAGACAACAGGGAAGTAGGAAAAACAACCATAAAATATCCAGCCTTGCTCCTTGTAATATCGTTATAAATAATAACACATATACCACACTAAAACATAAACAAAAATCCTAATATCACAAATCAAGCAAGTGAAAGATGGAGGCAGTTCAAAAATCCAACAACAAGGTTCAAGGATCAGTTGTGGGATCTGCTATGGATGCAGCAACTCGAGCTGTGGGAAGTGACCCTATATCAATGTGTACTATTATGTAAATGTTGTTAGCAGCTCAAAATTCTACAAGTTTTGTGCTGGTAATGATAAAAATGCAGGGAATGAGAATCTAGTTAATGTGTGTTCTTATTAATTATGTGGGTTTGTTTAGCATACACATGTTTAAGTATGCTTGCATGGATGGGTTTACTTTCAAAGTGAGAAGTTTACATTATAAATAAAAAAGGTGTGTTTTATGTAATCTCTCTCTTTCTCATATATAATTTCATAATTTCCATATTATCTTCTCTATACATAATCAAGAAAACCGTAACATGCTTCTAATTGTACTAGAATTGTTCAGCTCAAATCTTTTTAGTAAAATATTGGAGTTAAATTGGATTCTTTGAATTCCTAGTCTGTCCTTGGTTAGCTTCCAGAGTTGTTGCAACTAAAAACCAACTCCATGTATTGGAAGAGCATGAAAGGCCCTTTCATTTTTATATCCTCCATCTTCGTCATGTGGAAACGTAGTTCGAGTTAAAATTAAAATTTCTCCATTTCCAAATACACCAAACTACAAAGCCAAAAATAATCCTCCAATTAACTAAAAATCGATCAGCAAATCTTCCTTTTAAGTTGGAGATAAGCCAGTTTGCAAAAGATCCAGCGAAGAAAGAAATGAGTTAATTAGGATTAAGCAACTCAAACCATACCTCTTTAGCTTTCGGGTAATCACAAAAGTATGCAAGATGTCTTCTACTTCAATGCAACAACAGGAACCCCACAAAAATGACATTTATGAATTGTAAGATGCCAATGAGCTAATTAAATTTCACATCTCGCAGTAAAAACCATTTTTAGCATCTCAAATGGTATCTTATTTTACTAATAATGTATTATTATTATTCGGTGCATTTCTTAAGCATATGAGGCCTTCTACCTTTAACATAATGCAGAATTTTTTTTGAAATTAACATTTATTTGCCTAAAATGCAACTTAATTATTTTGTTATTTTCTTTTTCGTTTGTCATTTCCTTGATTATCAGAATAGAGAATTTTAAATAATAACACCAAATATTTATTTGCTTTCAATCTAAACTGCTGTAGCTAACTTAATTTATAAAAAAAAAACATATAAGAGAAGGTAAAATTGGTAATCACATACCTATTTCTTCCGATTTTCTACATTTTATTAACCATTTGGCTCACCGAAAAATCACCGGAGGTTCGCCGGAACCTCGCCGGAGGCACACCGCTGCTGTCTGCTCGTAGCTGGAGCCACCAATAGTTGTCCGATGGCATTCACGCGCTTCTTCGCCGTCCATTTTGATCGGGATCTCACAAAAACCGCTGGCAGCCCCCTTTATCCGATCTAGCCATCGCCGGCGAGTGGGGGAAAACGGACGATGCCGGGAAGCTCACCTTATCGCTAGGAGTCGACAGGTGGTGGTGGTGTCGCCATCTGCCACCTTGGCTCGTCGGAACGAAGGGAGAAAGTTGCGGTGAAGGGACGGAAGAACGACAAAACGGGAAGAGCACCAGCATTCGTAGATGGATGGGCGAGCCGACAGTGGTCGGCGATAGGAGTGATCGACGGAGGAAGAAATCTCCGGCAGCCTGGATCAGATAGGAGTCTCCACCCCCTGCTCCTTTTCCCATTTTTGTTTCCTTTTTTTTTTTCTATTTCCTTCCTTATCATTTCTTTCCACTGTTCTTCTTTTCTATTCCTTTCCTTTTTCTTAATTTAGTGGCCACACAACTGTCCCGAAATTTCCAGGGACTTCACCTTTATTATTTTTTTTCTCTTCTTTACTATTATTATTATTATTATTATTATTATTATTATTATTATTATTATTATTAGCATTATTATCTATTAATTTATTTTAATTCCTTGTTATTAGTAATTAAAGTATATTGAATAGATCAAAATATGGGTCAAGAAGCAAACAAAAGCAAAAGTATAGTTTTTTTGTAAGGTGAGGCCAAAAAGTATAATTAAATTACGTTAATTTTATCAATATTTAAATTATAATAATATTTTATCAAATATAAATTTTTAATTACTTACATAAAATTAATTTTATAAATAATAATAATTTTATAATAATTATTTTTCGTAAGGCGAGATTCTAATTAAAATTGTTTTGTATTTTCTTCTTAAACCAACTAAACTACTGCCAGTGCCAAGGAAGAAAGAAAACAATAAGACTATGGTTAAGTTTCCGTTTTGAGATATAAAATTAATTTTATGTAAGTAATTAAAAATTTATAATTAATAAAATATTATTATAATTTAAATATTGATAAAGCTGACATAATTTAACTACAGTTTTTGGCTTCACCTTATAAAAAACTATAATTTTGCTTACTTCTTTACCTGTATCTTTATCATGGCTAAACATTAAAAGAATTCTGCTTTTTGTGTATAGATATATTTAGCCTAAAACATAAGTATTAAAGGTCTTGCATAAATTATATTCTTTAAGGATGTTGGCCTTGCATAAATCAATTAAATAATATGCATATAACTCATGTGAATCAAATTTAACCTATTAAGGATGTTTTAGGCTAAACATATTTATCTATTAAGGATGTTTCACTGCGTAATCATAAGAATGAGCCAATTCATCAAAAATGAATTTCTAATATTTAACCCTGAAACAAATCACAAAAAATATTCAAACAATTTTTTTTAGCAAAGTCCCTTTCATCTTGCTGGAAAGATAGAGACATGCCTTTCTTTAACCCACTTAATAATAATAATAATAATAATAATAATAATAATAATAATAATAATAATAATAATAATAATAATAATAATAATAATAATAACATGAAGTCCAAAGAGGACATGTTTAATGGGCAACTAAAATTATTTGAAAAACATGTGTTGCTCATCTTTAATTTTTTTTACATTAGATTTATGTATTTTTAAAAATTGATATTGAATTTATATACTTTTTTATTACTCATATTCAATTTAATTTAAATGAAATTAATAGAATTAAGACACGCCATTTTGTTAATCTTGCATGAGATCATTCTAAACTAACTGTAAAATTCATTAAAATATGAAAAAGTAAAAATTAGGTTAATCTCATGCAAAATTAAATATATATATAAACTATCTGTGAGGCCAACTTATTCCTAGCCTGGCCCAACTCTTCCCTGTATTATAATAATTGCCCACCAATTTCAATCTTAGTGTAAAAACTCAGGTTGCATATTTTATTGTCTCCCATACATATATAATTGATGTATGTACAACACTAATCTCTATTATCCTACGTCACCACTAGCAGATTTATGCTTTTATCTTTTTCTTTTCTTTAATATATAAAACTCCAAATTTTGCAAAATTTTTAATCTTCCAAGCCTCTTAACTAACCCTATCAATTAATTCATTCAAATGATTCGATATTTATTATTTTTAATTTTAATTTTCAACTCTAAATTTTACGTGAAAAAGAATTAATTTTGAAAAAATTACTATTATAGTTTTAATTAATAATAATAATAATAATAATAATAATAATTACATATTTATATGTTAAATTATTTAGATAAAAATTTATTATTAATATAGTTACTAAATAAAAATTTACATGAATTTAGTTTAGATTAACTTATAATTTAATTAATTAAGTGACTTAAACTAAAATTTATAATTTCATGGTTTTAAATTAAAGACAAAGAATATAAATGGGTTTTCAATTTCCCTACGGAATGAAATTTCCATATGGAATTTACCTACGGAATCATAATTTCGTAGGGAAATTCCCTACGGAATAATGTTTCTGTAGGTAAATTACCGACGGAAAATTATTCCGTAGGTAAATTACCGATGGAATAATTTTCCGTCGGTAATTTACCTACGGTATTATTGTTCCGTAGGGAAATTACCGACGAAAAAATATTTCGTCGGTAATTTCCCTACGGAATCATAATTCCGTCGGTAATTTACCTACGAAATCAGGATTCCGTCGGTAAATTTCGTGTGCAATTTAGCCGCGAAATATTGACGTCAAATTTACGACGAATTTTTACGAATCCGTCGCTAATTTTCGTCAGTAAATTTGGGCTGCAAAATTCCCTCCATTATTTACGACGGATTTATTATTCCATCGTAAAATATATATTTTCAGACATTTTTCCCTACGGAAAATATTTTTCCGTCGGGAATTGCCTACGAAAAATTTTTCGTCGGTATTTGAGAATTTTCTTGTAGTGTTGGTAAGCAATATCTACAAATAATCTCTTTCCGTGCAAAGTTCTTCACCCTTTTAGCAATGATTGTGGCTAATGGCTCAGGTTCTATCCATTTGGAAAAGTGGTCAACCGCTATGATTAAGAACTTCATTTGTCGCTTGTCTTGTGGAAATAAACCTAAAATATCCAATCCCTACTGATCGAATGGCCAAGAAATTCTGATTGGCTATAGCTCAGATGCTAGTTATCTAATTATTCAACCATGAATCTAGCATTGTTGGCACTTGTTGACCCTTTCCTGAGCATTTTTGAAAATGTTTGGCTAAAAATATCCTGTTTACAAAACCATTCTGGCAATTGCTTTGCTTTTTTCATAGGCTCTATAGATTCCTTTGTAGACTTCCCTTATTATATAGTCTCCATCTTCCCTCGAGATGTATTTCAACCAAGGATGACTGAATGCTTTTTTATATAGCTTTTCCTTAATTATAGAGTAATTGATTGACTTTTTTGTAATCTTACTGGCTTCAGCTTTATCCTTTGGCAGCTCTCCCCTCTATAAGTATCAGACGATTAGAGTCATCTATGTGTCTACTTCCCAGTCTATCTCCATTAGTTCAGCCTTACTAAGTGAAGATTTGAGCATTTTTATTGCAATGATATCCCTTTCAATTGATTCTTCATCTGAAGTAGCAATCTTAACAAGCCGACCAGCTAACCAGGTTTCTTTTCTTGGGGTTTTCTACAAACTTTATGTTGTTCCCATAGTCTCCAATTCTTCAAGCTCTACTTTGACTTTTGCCAGATATTTTTTTCATGTTTTCCCCTTTGGCTTCAAAACTTTAAAGTACTTAGCTTGTTACCAACTGTGAGTTACTTTTAATTCTGAGGCTTTTTGGTTGGATAGCTTTGACCAACCTTAATCCTTATAGCAGCGCTTCATATTCTGCGACATTGTTGGATGCTTCAAAACTCAACTTTATTGCATGTTTGACAGTTATGCTAAGGAGGGGCATTAATTACAATGCCTGTGCCTCCCCTTTAATTTTTGGAGGCTCTGTCTACTGTCATTTCCCAAGCAACCTTCTTAGGTTCCTCAACCTTCCTTTCTCCAATGAATTTTTCTAAGAAATCTGCAAGAGCCTGAGCCTTAATTGCATTCCTTAGCATGTATCTTAAATCAAAGGATTATAGTTTGATCGCCTATCCCACCACCTTGCCTTTCAAGTCGAGCATATGTAAGATTT
Organism: Excoecaria agallocha; assembly: GCA_037975025.1. Taxonomy (NCBI): domain Eukaryota; kingdom Viridiplantae; phylum Streptophyta; class Magnoliopsida; order Malpighiales; family Euphorbiaceae; genus Excoecaria; species Excoecaria agallocha. The sequence goes on along the minus strand of CM075818.1, from coordinate 10,139,787 downwards.
TTCTCAATAGCTGGTTCTAATAGACTACTATTGTGTGTGCCTCAAAGTATTGCCTTAATTTTTTAGTACAAATCATCAAGGCAATGATAAATTGCTCGATTGAACTCCTCTTTAGTTTTGGTCCTTTCAGCACTTAGCTAACATAATAGATGGACAATTATTGATTTTTTTCCTTTCGGAGCAAGACAACTACCACAGCTTCCTTGGAGGTGGATAGATACAATTACAACTTCTCTCCTGCGATCGATCGACTTAACAATGGTGGATTTATTAGGAATTGCTTTAACTCCTCAAAGGCTTTCTGGCAGCTTTAATCCTATGTATATACATAATTTTCCCATAACCTTTTAAATAAAAGAGTGTAGCATTTAGCTGAGGATGAAATGAATCTTCCCAAAGTTGTTATCCTCTTGTTTAGCTTTTAGATGTCTTTCACATTGACTGGTGGCTGCATGTCAAGAATAGCCCTGATCTTTTTAGGATTGGCTTCAATTTCCCTTTGTGATACCATGAAACCTAGGAATTTTCCTAAGGGCACTCCATTAACTAGCTTAATCACTTAAGAGAAACTATTAGTATTTAACTATAAATTTAGCTTTGTATATAAAATTTAGCTTTGCATTTGTATATATATATGTGTGTGTGTGTGTGTGTGTACACGTGCGTGTGAGTGCGTGTGCATGTGTGCGTACGTGCGCACTCACACACGTATGTGTCTGTGAAAGTCACATGGGTCACTAGGACTAACTAGGTATAAAGGATATGAGCCAAGTATATCAAACGAGTATATATATAATTAAGAGTTATATAAATGTCTCCAAAAGTAATAAGGGAGTAAATAAGTAAGCAAATTTGTAGTAAAAGATGAAGTTGAATATAAGTATCACTTGTAACAATGCAAAGGAAAAATTGTGAATACACCCAGCTATGTAACTTTTTTGAATTTGCATATAGGACTACTTGTTTTAAAAAATTATTTAACTTAATATGCATACTATTAGCTGACGGTTAAGATTGGTTGAATGTTATAATAGTTAGGCATGACAAGGGAGATAACATAATACTATGAAATATTATGAGCGTAAAACTTGTCGATAATACTAGTTTATTACATGCTTAACTTTATGCTCATATGAGTGAGTGAAATTTTCAACTTCTGTGAAAGGTCGTCTTCATGATTTATGTTCCCACTAAGCTATATAGCTTAGCATAGGTGTTTATCCGTGTAGGTATTCAACCTAGGATTCCTCAACAGGGACAAGATTTGCAATAGTGAGGCCAACATAAGATTTAGGAGTAGTCAATGTATGAATATGATGTCTTTTTGTAGTGTTTTGTAATTAAAATTTTGTACTAAGTGAGTTGAGATATAAAAACCAATAGAATAATATAAATTGTAATGCATAAAATGTTCTTGTTTACAGTTTTCCAATTATGATGATGTGTATTTATAATAATAATACATGTGTTACGGACTATGAGATGTTTAGTTCTATGCAGTATATTATGTAGAGTGATAGGAAATAGGGAAACTTAAAGTGAGCATTACAAGTAAGGGTATAATTTCTTTATTTATGGGAGTTGTACGCCTTTAAAAATTCATGTGACTAAAAGGTTATTAAACTAGAAAAATAGATCTTCATTTCATATGAAAATGCCATATAGTGATATTAACAATAAAGCCACTGAAGCCAAGTTTCAAGAAGGGAGTTGGGGGCTGCCCTGACATTTTAGATAGTTTATGGTTTGATAGGGAATTCTCTTGACCCAAATGTCTAAGTCACTTTATTTTTATGTTAATGGAAACTAGATGTATGTCGAAACATAAGTATAGAAGACCATTGGAGCTAATTTTAAGTGTAACTAAGTCAAATAAGCCATACAAAGTTCATCAGAGAATCTATCATAGGGAGTATAAATTCTATTAAGGTACTCATAGTGGTTAGGGTTTTGTGACCACTGTGAGGGTGCTCTCTTGATGGTTATTTTGCTGGGAATAGAGGGGATCATGGTGGGCATAGATATGTGACCACTATGACCTTTTTTTATTTTGGTAGGCCATGGTAGGCATGATTCTATGACCACCGTGACCCTACCTTATGTATGAATAGTAGCCCTTTTAGCAGGGCCTCATAATAGGCACAAATATGTGACCACCATGATGACCCCCTATTGTATGAAAAATTTTATTTGTTTCTCCTCCTCCTTAAATGAGCTGTAAGCTTGCTTAAGAACATTACGCGATTGTAATAACTTGTCTAACATGCTCTTGAGTTTAAGTTATGATTGATTGAATTACTTTGTGGGAAATGAATTATTCAAACAAAGTGAAAGCATGAGAATTTGAATTTAAGCTATTCTAACATCAATTTTTTTTATTATTCTATTCATAATAATTTTGAATATGAAGTTTATAAAGTTATCATACAAGGTGTATCATTAAGCAAGAGCCTACTAGAGTTAAAACAGTGGGTAAATAGGCATGCTTAGAAGGGTCACAGCTGCTTCTATTATGTTTGACACTTCAGTGTCTTATGTTGAGACCATGTCTCTCCTGTTTATTGAAATCAGTTGATTACTGGTTCGAGGCAATGCCTCTTCTATTCTGATACCTATGATATCTATTTTGCCTGTTACTCGTAACTATGGACTATAGTAGGAAATTCTAAATGAAATTGTTGGACTTACATTATTGGACTTGTAGGTAAATAACATGAATTTTAATCTAGATATTCATATTATCTCAAAACCTATTTACTATTTTTTTCATTATTTTTATTCTATTGCATATGTGATTTATTATCTTTGAGAAGTGGTCACCCTTACTTATTTTCTTTACCATAGTAGGCTTTATGCTTAACACGGTGGTTTATTCTCTCTGTATAGGTTTTTGAAGGTTTTATTAGGGTTGGCATGACTACAAGACCAAAGAAGACTCTTCACTTTGTAGCTTTTGTGTAGATTTTTCTTTTATGCTATAACTGACATGTAATACACTACATATGTATGTAATGACTTGTAAACTATATGTAATTATGTGGAAGCTATGATATGTATATATATTCTATCGTATCTAGAATGAATGAATCAAAGGCTATGATCATAGTGTCTATTTATTATTGTGTTTATGTCAAGATGTCTAGTTACATGTCATATACTCCTTTTATGAAGGTGTAGGTTGTTACACTTTGCACATCCTTAGTATTATCCATTCCTTTTTTTCACATGTGTTTATTTCTTTTAAATATTTATTTCTTGTTTGCATTTATTATTTTTTTAGATTTATTTATTCTTCCTTTAAAGGTTGTATATGTTTTATTATTTTTCTATTTCAATTGCATTTACATTTTTGTACCATTTATCTATATTTTTTTCTATGAATGTTGTAATAGAAAAAAAAAGATTTTACACACCTAAAAATGGAGAAAAAAACTTCTATTTAATTAATCAGTGTTTTCTAAATAAAAAGGGTTTGATCTTTATAATAAAATTCACACTTAAAAAAACTTCAAAAAGGGACTAATGTCATATCTTTAAAAATGCATGTGTGAATCAATGCTCACAAACCAATGGATCAACCCATTTTGTGTATGTATATGTAAAACATCTAATTTTAGGAAAATTATTTCCATATCCAAAATAAAGGAAAATGGCCATTAAAGTTCTATATCTAAAATGTGAAGTTTTCATTAAAATTAGGACTTAGAGTTCTCTTAAAAAATTTTTCAAAGAGGAATCAAACTTTTTTATGCATTTGAAGACCAAAGTTCTCAAAATTAATAAATTTGTTTGTCTGAATAAATGTATCAACATGTTTTAGCTATATGATTTAAATGCCTTTCAAAGGCTTTTTTTGTCTCATGTGAATAATTTAGTTTTTATAAATTGCTTTACTGCTTTCTCTATTATTTTCTTTTATAGCTTTCAATATGTTTATTGTGATATAATGTGTGTGTAAACATGTGAGAAAATAGATAATGTTAATAACTCAAATTGATTTAATTTTTTTTAAAATTAATTAGTTGGGGGTATAAATAAAAGTTATGTCCCAATCCATATTTAATATAGACTTATAAGGATTTTCCTATTGCTTTAGGATGGCGGCTTTACAAAAAAAAAATCACCTTAAAATGCTTATCATAAATCCAACCTAACTTACTAGGATTTGGATAAAATTCCTTGAGACACCCACCTTAAGTTGGGCTAATCAAATTGAATTCTTAATTGTTCTGAAGTAAGAAAGATTGTATACAACTACCAATACAAACACACACAATATTCATAGTAAAAATAATTATAATAAATGGAAAGAAGATTTACACTAAATATTTAATTGGGGGTTTTCTAATAAAAATAGGATAGCACCCCTTTTTTTATCCAATACAATTCACAAAAGTTCTTCACAATTGCATAAGAGGACCGATGTCCTCATTTAATTAAAATGAAAAAGTGATCTTTTTTATGTACATCTATGCCATGCTAGGATATAATTAAATACAAGTCTAAATGTCATGATATATCAATTACTTTAAATTATTTTCTAAAATGATTGAGTGTGCCTTATGTTTTATACATGATTGCTTACATGAGAAGAGATATAAAATGATTAATTTAAAGGCTCAAATCCAATTAAACTAAATATTAATTAAGGTATGGATAAAAGTGAAGTTTCAAACTCTTCTCCTGGTTTTGGCCTTAAAAGGACAAACCACTTCCTAATGTTCTATTGGGTATCGACTCCATTAACCTATCTTATGATGCCCAAAATATGCATTTCAAGATTGATTGCCAACAATGAAAAAAGAGAACTCTAAAATGCTAGACTTATCCACAAAAGACCTAGTATAATATATAGTACAAATTAATACAAATACAATATTTTGATGGTTTTTTTTTAAATTAATATGGAGATAATATAATATACCATAAGTTGCTTATCCCGAATATAATGAATAAAGTAACACACAATTTACCATAAGATTTGAATAATATTGTAAACACAATATTATAAATAAAAAGACAAATTTTTAGTGTTGCCTTCATCCACTATAAGAAAATGTCAAATTCCTGATGGAATAGAATTCCATTGTTTATTACCAACAAAAATAATATTTCGTAGGTAAAATTGTAGGCAATTTTTATCTTTTACGATAGAAAAAAGAAATCGTTGTCTTCTGTAGTCAAAAATGGAGGCAAATGTTACCGCCAAAATTTAATGACGAAATTTTGTGACGAAATATTAAAACTATCGTAAAATAAGATGCCAATGAAGTGCAAAAAAATTTTACAACAAAATTTACATATAGAAATAAATTTTCATTGGTAATTTTTGGACAAAAATAAAGTTCCGCAGGGAATTTCCCGGTAGAATATGTTTTTGTAGGGAATTTTTCAATGAAAAAATAATTCTATGGGTAATTTCCTTATGAAATGACGTTTCATAGGTAATTTTCCTATAAAAAAACTTTTCCATTGGGGAATTTATATTATTGATAATTAATTTTTACAATATTTTATTTCGAAATAATTTCATCATGACCAAAAATATTTTATCATATACTTTTTGACAAAAATTTCTAAATTATATATAAATGAAATAATTAATTAATAATTTAAAATAAATTATATTATTCTGAAATAAAATATTATAAACATTAATTATTGATACCATGTGATATGGTCTATTATTTAGTGTGTATTTTCTTTCATTTAAGGAGTTAAGTGTGTAATATTATATATATTTTATGTGTTTTTGTTTAATTATTGTGTTTAATTGTATTGTAGGATAAGATGGGTGTAAAAGTGGAGAAAGGGGATAAATATTCACGAGTCATGAAGGGATTCACGACTCGGACAGCTTTGCATGACTTGTGAAGAGCCTCATGAGTGGAGAAAGAGTGAAAAAGGAAGCTCTCTTATGACTCGGACAGACATTTACGAGTCGTGAAAGGATTTATGACTCGGTAGGTAGAGGGATCATGAGGCAAACCTAAATTCATGAGAGAAGACACATGTTCATGAGTGATACAATGTGTGAAGATGCATGACTCATGAAGGCATTCATGAGTCAAACATCGTAACTGTTCTCAAGCGACATCATTCTTCAGCATACATTTTCTCAACGAAGCATCATGACCTTTCATGGCAACTTTTCACATTGACAACTATTATGAAGAGACATGTTTATAGAGTTATTCCCTCTATAAATATGGATGGCATTAACTGAAGAAAGGGAATTGATCAATGTTTAGTTTTTAGAAATACAATTATTATTTTGTATAAATATTTTTACTTATTTTTTACTAAAAGATGGCAAAGGGACATAGCCAAAGGAACAAGAGATAAGATTCTTTCTCTTGTTTATCTTAAATTTAAATATGTATTTGGCTAGTTTCCTTTGTACATTATAAATATGTACTAGTATTTGTTCAAGACATGTTTATTATTCTTATTATGAATGATGTATGATTTACATCCATTTGTGTGCTTTGATTTTCTATGTATGATTGGCCACCATATTTGGCATGTTATTCAATTTGTTCGTAACGAGAGTTGGAATTCTTTGATGGAAAAACAAATGAATGTACTTGAAGCATTGAATTCACTTAGAGATAAGGAATTCACTTTGAGGGGTTAAAGAATTGGCACAGAGCTTCATAATTTTTGTTTATCTCTATAATGACATGAGAGTACTTATAAACTCTAAATGAAAACATCTTTACTAACAACAAGAGTTGCTTTAAAGAATCTTGGCTAAATTTTCCAATCACTTCATCCATACAATTACTTGATCTTGTTCTTAAATGAATTGCTTCTCTTATTTATAATATATATTCATACCATCATTTAAGTTATTTTTAATCCAATTTGATTTAATATATGCAAAGTAGTTTAGATATTTAATTAAATACGTAATCTTCATTTTATTCATTACCTATCCATTTACTCTTTGTGGTTTCAATACAAAATTTACCCCGTTCCTTTTGGAACGATACCCTACTCATCCTATACACAGTCTAGTGAGACTAAGGGTTCAAGTAAATCCCCATTAATTATTGAGAAGTATAAATTTTCCTATGGAATGATGTTTCCATATGTAAATTATCGACAGTATTTTATAATTCCATAGGGAATTTTTTTAATAGGAAAAATCATATCATTATTTGCCGATGGAAATAGATAAGCCCATAGGGAATGGGATTTAAAAGCCTTACCTTTTTTTTCCTTCAACTCTCTCACCATCTGATCTTCCTTCCTTTCAATAGCCACCTCTCACTTCCCTTTCCCTTACCTCTCACCTCCCTACCTTCAACTTATTGCCATCAATATGTTACCGCTAACCCCCACCGGTGTGACCACATGTCTCTCTTTCTCTTTTTCTATCGCTCAACCTTACTCGATCTATCTCTTTATTTCTTGATGTCCATTGCTCGATCTCACTTGCTCTCCGCCTCAATCTCATTTTCTCTCTAACTCAACCTCAATGTCTCACAGTCTCAATCTTGCTTTCTCTGTCTCATTCTCAATCTCTTTCTAGATCTCACACTCTTGCTCACTCAGTTTTGTGACATCAACCAACTATTTCTCAATCTCACTCTCTATTGAAATTTATAAAGTCATTGTTGCCATTCAATAGTGCCACCACTAATGCTAGGCTCAAATCCAACATTATCGTCAATTCCTCTTGCTGGAGCTAGCTTTCTCAAGGTAATTTCTTTTTTCATATCTAGATCTAATATATAAAATGGAATCTATAATTATTCCTTGGATGATTTGGTGATTCATTAGATTAAATTTTGTTATGATGTAATCTTTGTGCATGCAGAGGGGTGTTCAAAACCCGCACCGACCCGAACAATCCGACCCGAACAAGGAATTCGGGTAGGGTTATTAGGGTCGGGTAGGGTTAGGGAATTGGAAACTGTTCGGGTTTCGGGTTGTTCGAGTTAAACCCTCATTAACCCGAACAACCCAAAAAAGAATTTTTTTATTCCAAAACACTGCGTTTTGGTAAACGGGGCAAGTGACCCGACCCGAATTTCATTTTAAATTATTAAAAATAAAATAAAAAATAATTTTAAAAATAAAAAAAATAAATTCGGGTTATTCGGGCGGGGCCCGAAATATTAGTAGGGTAGGGTAGGGTTGAGATATTATAGATAATTCGGGTTTCGGGTTGTTCGGGTTCGGGTCGGGTTCACCCGAACCCGCCCGATGAACACCCCTAGCATGCAGAGTTGAATTTTCATTCTATTTGTTTTAAAATTCTTTAAATCTTTATGATGTAAATAGAACTTTCGAAACAACTTAAATTTGTAGCATTAACATGGAGATCTTTTATTTTTGGTCTTCATATATATAAAATTTTTTGATACAAGTTATTCATGATTTTCTAAATATTCTTCTAGTTTATTGGAGTTGCTATTATACTTTCGCCTTACATACATCAGTTCTCTTTTTACTTTTTGTTTGAGAAACATCTAGGGAATTGATTTTTTTATTTCAACTGAATTATATATTGATTTCAATTTTAATTTATTTTCCATTATTTGCTTATATATTTGTTAGTGTAAGCCCTAGCCCCAATGCATTGTAATAAAACACTTTAATTAATAAAATGAGGCATTTGTTTTACCCATTGTATTCCTGTGCATATCAATTGATAGAACTATCCAAGAATGTTGTTTCGGTTTAAGTTATCATGTGTGAGGCACATGGTTGTAAGACCTTGAATCAAATGAGACATCATTCTAAATATCCCTAGTCAGTCATTGTTATGGGAATAACAATGAATTGAGACTAGTATGCTCTCTCTGATATTATGAGTTCTGTCTTACGGATCATTAGGACAAGAGTGTCAATCAGAGATCATAGATACATGTTAAAGAACATGGTATCTAGATTCGATCCGCTCATGAGAATACTACATGGTTCAAGTCATAAGTGTTTCTCATATGCAAGTTTTGTATCGGAGTTCTTAGACCTAAAATCTCTATGAAACTCTTTATGAATTAATGTGTGCTTTGACATACACCTAATGAGCTCGTAACAGAGTGACAAGTATGGGTATGCTTGGGTATGCATTGATTCATGTTAGAGAGCATGAGAGAAGTAAAGGGATTACGCCTCTCGATAAGAGAGAAAAATATCATCGGCCACTTGATCAGTGAACTGAGAAGTGTATGGCCATACCGAGATGAAATAATGAGTAATCATTATTTATCTGAGAGTTCAGTATCACTGGAAGATCAAGAAAGGAATTAATATATATAAGGATGACTAGTTCCATGCCTTATATTAATTCAGATATTTATAAGTAAGGAACTATGCAAAATTGCATTAGGTCACCAAATGCCATATGCATTTTCATTTAATTTGGAATGCTATAATATCTTGCTAGATAATATATATAGCCTTTGAATTAATTTATTAATTCATTGCCAACATTAAATGGACCTATAGGATTGCACACAGAGCATTGGGCTTAAAATATTTAATTAAAGTATTGGGCATTAATTTAGGCTTTTAATTAAAGTCAAATTAATGTGTGTGATGGGTTTTAGATTGCTATTAGACCTTGGCCCATGAGAGAGAAAAAATTCAGCCCATAAGGTTTAATTTCAATTAATTAAATGTCTTGTATTAATTTAATTAATTGAGTATTAAAGCCTAAAAGACTTATGATCAAATTAAATCTCTTAATTATGAATATTGGTGGTCGAAATTCCTAGAGAAAAATCAAAGGAATTTCGGCACATGCTTTTTATTTATTAAGTGATTTATTTGGTTAATATGTCTTATGTTTTAATCTTGGATTAATTCAAAAGAATTTAAATCAATATATATCTCTTATTTTAAAGAAGTGATAAAGGCTGAAATTAATTATCTTTAAGTATTTGATTTTAGATTTATCACTTAAAAAATAAAAGGATATATATTGAATGAGAGAAAAAACACAAAACCCTAATTTCTTCTATGGTTTTTGCGTGAAACTCTCTCTCTCTCAAGAATTTCTTTTAGCCAATTTTCACAAGGAGAAAGGATAGTTCCTCATTCTCTTATGATCTTGGGTAGTAATAGCAACCTAAGAGAAGTACAAAATCAAATTTTGTAGCTTCAAACCATAGCCATTACACAATACATTAAAAGAGAGCTAGCAACCTCTATTTTAAGCCGTCGGTGCAATTGTGTGTGTGAGAATAGAGGGAGTGGCATAAAAGGCTGTTCCTTGTCATTGGTGATCAAGATCTAAGGTGGATAAAGTAATCTCGGTCGCTAGTCATCACCAAACTCAAGTTTTAAAAGGCATCCAAAGTTGTAAGTTTTAAAACCCTAAAATTGCATGTTTCGATTCTTGTCATGGAATTGTTTGGCATGTATGATCGTTTTTGTTGTTTTTTTGCTGCGTGATTGCCATGTTCATACCATGTCATATTCCATCAGTGGTATCAGAGCCTAAAAATGCTTATTTTAGTGTTTTAGATGCATGAAAAATTAATTAAAAATCGTCATTATGAAAACATGCAAATATGAAATTTTCTGTTTTGAGTTTTTTTGCATTGTTTTGGTGTAAAAATGATTTTAATTGATTAGATAGGTATTATAATTAATATGACATGTTAATATACTGTCCTAAGATGTTCTAGGAGCTATTAATGGTTGGATTTAATTAATACTACCTGATGGTACATGTTAATATTAAAACTAGGTGCTAGTTGGCATGTTAATTGTTTGTTTAACAACTAGTTTTCAATATTAAATGTATAACGATTTTGGAATGTTTGTAAGTGATATTTAAAGATTAATTATCTGGTCTGGACATATTTTAAATTTGGTTTTAATTCTGGTCCATGACAATTTAATTGATTAATTTTAAAATCACTTAAAACTATGACTAGTTTGTGTTTGTTACATGTTTAATCAACATTGTTTATTTTGTTTTGATTAAAATGGTAAAAACACATTTAGATCAGATTCATACAGAATATTAAATCAATATTTATGGACTTATTTAAATTATTAAATGACTCATAAAATTGATTTAAATGTTTGTGCATTTTATGGCATTACATAAGCATTAAACAACTAGTTTTTGTTGTTTGTTTTTGCATGAATACCGTGTACTATATATGTGTTCTTCATGATTTTATATTTTTAATTCATGTTAGCACATATTATATATATTTTTAATGTTTATGGGCTGTATGACATAAAATTAAAAATGGCAAAATTGGAAATTATACTAGAGTTAATTTATAGCACAAATCTAACTAGTTAGTGTTTTGGGTTTTTAAGAGAACTTATTCAATAAGAGGATTTAGTCCATTGGCCTTTGGCCCAGGCCCGTCATGGGGCCTTCTCTTAAAGGTTCAAGTATACAATTTTCATTAATGGGCTTGGCTAAATTAATTAAAATTGGACTTTGTTTGATCCATGAATGCTATGTATATTTAATTGCTTTGTTTGGTGTGATGAATGGATATGCACGGTGCATTCATGGGCCTCGGATTTTTGTAATTAAATATGGCTTGCATGCCATTATATTTTATTGTAAAAGTTTCATTTATTTCATAGAATAGAATTTATTTGAAGACTTTGTAAATCAAGACGAAGCCCACCGGAGTGGAGAAGCCCAACTCGAAGATTCTTATGTAATAGTATAGAATCTTAGTTGTAGGTTTTTGGGCCCATGTTTGTCACGCTTTACTTTATGCAATTATATATATGCATGCTATGTATGGATGACAAAGCGTATGCCATGTAAGCCGTAATAAAATGAATCCCTAAAAAATAGTAAGTCACAAAGTTGCCTTCTTAATTCGAAACATGTTAAGGCATCGATCATCGATCACGTAGACTAGGAGTCCTAGATGCGCCCGATTATCTTTGTGAGGCATGGGTTGTGAATGTAGGTTGGACTTAACATGAAAAGGGATGCCCAGACCTAGGCAACTAATAAATGGGTTTGTGCTATAACATCTTAAGATGTTAGCCCATTTGATCCAATAGTCATGTACGAGACATGATTGGAGTTTTCCTACCTAAGTAACTTAACTTATTAGGTGTACAAGCTCAGCTTGACTAATAAGTTGTTGTGAAAAGTGGATCTTGGCCCACATTAAAATCACTAACGCGAATTATTTAAGGGGATATTAATTCGGTTTGTGGGATTATGAATAAGACCTCATTTAATCTTGCTAAATTTTATTATAGATTGAAAATGGCATCTTCAAACAATAATTTCTCATTGCGATCGGTCCTTGAAAAGGACAAATTGAATGGCTCCAATTTCATAGACTGGTCTCGAAACTTAAGAATAGTTCTTAAGCAAGAGAAAAAGTCGTATGTTTTGGATGCACCCTTGCCTGAAGAACCTGGCAGGAATGCCTCTACAGTTCAAAAGGAAACTTTTTAGACCAAGAAGAGCGACTCTAATGATGTGACCTGTTTGATGCTGGCCACTATGATGCCTGACTTGCAAAAGCAATTTATGGACCAAGAGGCTTATGCAATCATGGTGCACCTCAAGGAGATGTTCCAAGAGCAAGCTCGTCACGAGAGGTTCGTGACAACAAAGGCCTTAATTTCTTGTAAGATGGCTGCAGGTAAGTCGTGAGCTGCTTCTTCACTGCTTCACAGCTTCATTCATGAATTTGTCTTGTGAATTCTTGTTCAAGTCGTGATCCACTTCACGACTCGTGATCCACTTCACGACTCGTGATCTTTTTCTGCAAAATTGCACCATCTTCTTCCTTTTCTTCACACTTCACCAATTTTAACCTAAAAACAAACATAAACACATAAATTGGACATAAACACATAAAAATACATATAATATCACATACTTAACTACATAAATAAGAGAAAAACACACATAAAAAGATAGAAATTTTACATGACGTCAAGGTACTCCTGTTAGTATCCATGTACTCAAGATGAAAGGGTATCTTGATACTCTTGAGAAGCTTGAGGAACTAGTGCCAAAGGAATTGGCCATTGACTTGATCTTAGGATCATTGACTGATGATTATGATCCATTTGTGATGAATTATAACATGCATGCAATGAACAAGTCAGTCACTGAGCTTCATGGGATGCTTAAGAATGCTGAAGAGAACATTCGAAAGACCAATCCCATATTGATGGTTCAAGGGGGCATTAAGAAGGGACCCGCTAAGGGAAAGGGAAAGGGAAAGGCAAAACCCAAGAATGACCTGGCTCGGTTCAAGTCAAGTGGGAGTGCACCTCAGGCCCAATCCAAACCCAAGGCACAGAAACTCAAAGAGAGTGAGAGCACTTGCTTCCATTGTAACAAGATAGGGCATTGGAGGAAGAATTGCGCTCTCTTCAAGGAAGAACAAAAGAAGAATGGAGCCAAGGCGTCTAGTTCTGGTATTTTTGTTGTTGAGATTAACCTTTCTATTTCTACCACTTGGGTATTGGATACCGGTTGTGGTTCTCACATTTGTTCAAATGTGCAGGGCTAAGAAATAGGCGGTTACTTGGGAAGAATGAAGTGGACCTCCGTGTGGGGAATGGAGCACGAGTTGCTGCCATGGAGATAGGCAACTATCACCTCACTTTACCTTCCGGACTTTGTATTGTTTTGAATAATTGTTATTATGTGCCTGCTATGAGCAGAAACATTATTTCAGCTTCATGTTTGGATAATGATGAATTTGATTTTGTTATTAAAAATGGCAATGCTCATATTCGTTGCCAAGGCATTTCTTATGGCAATGCCATGTTGCAAAATGGCCTTTATATCCTTGATCTACAAAACAAAGAGTCCATATACAACATTAATACGAAGAGGGTTAAGTCAAACGAATTGAGCCCTCCCTACTTCTAGCATTGTCGTTTAGGACATCTAAACGAAAAATGCATTTCAAGACTCCACAAAACTGGAGTGCTTGGGTCATTCGACTTAGAGTCTTATGCAACATGCGAGCCATGTTTGCATGGAAAAATGACAAAGAGTCCTTTTAATAAGAAAGGTGAGAGGACTAATGGCTTATTGGAACTAATACATACCGATGTATGTGGACCTTTAAGTACACAAGCTAGAGGTAGTTTTAGCTACTTCGTGACATTCACAGATGACTTCAGTAGATATGGCTATGTCTATCTAATGAAGTACAAGTCTGAAACTTTTGAGAAATTCAAAGAGTTTAAGAACGAAGTAGAAAACCAACTTGGCAAAAGTATAAAAGCCATTCGATCAGATCGAGGTGGTGAATACTTAAGCCAAGAGTTTGACAGTCATCCAAAGGAGTGCGGTATTATTTCATAGCTCACTCCTCCTGGAACACCTCAATGGAATGGTGTGTCCGAAAGGAGAAATCGAACTCTATTAGACATGGTTCGATCTATGATGAGTCAAGCAAATCTTCCTATCTCTTTTTGGGGTTATACATTAGAAACTGCTGCGTTTTTATTGAGCCGTACTCCAACTAAAGCAGTTGAGAAGACACCATACGAGGTATGAACTGGGAAAGAACCCAATATGTCTTTTCTCAGGATTTGGGGCTGTGAAGCACATGTTAAGAAATTAACATCTGACAAACTAGAGTCCAAATTCAGTGTCTACTTATTTGTGGGTTATCCTAAAGAAACAAAGGGATACTACTTTTACTCACAAGCCGAGAACAAAGTATTTGTTGCTTGCAAGGCTGTTTTCTTGGAAAAGGAGTTCCTTCTTAAGAAAGACAGTGGGAGTAAAGTAGAACTTGGAGAAATTCAAGTGCCACAAACTCCTATAGAGGATGAGTTGGAAATGGGATCAAGTTCACAACCAATTGTGGAACAAGAACCCATTACACAAGAACCTAGAAGGTTCGATAGGGTATGTCAGGAGATTGAGAGATATGGATTTCTAATCACTGACAGTGACACTATTGAGTTAGTAGATCGTGAGAATCATACTACCTACCAAGAAGCTATTGAGAGCCCAGACTTGGAAAATTGGCTTGAAGCCATGAAATCCAAGATGCAATCAATGTACGATAACCAGGTTTGGACCTTGGTTGATCCATCGGAAGGTGCTAAGGTAATTGAATGTAAGTGGCTATTCAAACTCAAAGCTGAAAAGACCTACAAAGGTAGACTAGTAGTAAAAGGTTTTCGACAAACTCATGGTGTAGACTATGACGAGACCTTTTCGCCTGTAGTCATGCTCAAGTCCATTAGGATCTTGCTTGCCATAGCTGCATATCATGATTATGAGATATGGTAAATGGATGTCAAAACCGTTTTCCTCAACGAAAATTTACTTGAGGATGTGTATATGACACAGCCTGAAGGTTTTGTCAATCCCAAGCATCCTAAAAAGGTTTGCAAGCTTCAAAAATCCATTTATGGATTAAAGCAAGCATCCCAAAGTTGGAATCTTCATTTTGATGAGGCTGTCAAGGAATTTAGCTTCATCAAGAATGAAGATGAACCTTGTGTGTACAAGAAGGTTATATGAGCATAGTAGTATTTCTGGTCCTATATGTGGATGGCATCCTTCTCTTTGGGAATGACATTCCAACATTGCTAAAGGTTAAGCAATGGTTGGGAAAATGTTTCTCAATGAAAGACTTAGGTGAAGCCGAGACAATACTTGGTATTCGAATCTATAGAGATAGATCGAATCGGTTTTTGGGACTAAGTCAAGAAAAGTACATAGACAAAGTACTAAAGCAGTTTAGTATGGGAGACTCAAAGAAAGGATACATACCTTTGGCTTTGGGAGTTCCTTTGACTAAAGAACAGTGCCCTAAAACCAAAGAGGAAAGGGACAACATGAGTAGAATGCCATATGCATCTGCTATTGGATCTATCATGTACGCTATGTTATGTACTAGGTTGGATGTTGCTCATGTATTGAGTATAACCAGTAGGTTTCAGCAAGACCCTGGTGAAAAGCACTGGTCCGCTGTAAAGGGGATTCTGAAGTACCTGCGAAGGACGAAGAATCACTTCTTGGGGTATGGTGGTCAAGAAGAGCTCGTCATACAAGGTTATGCTGATGCTGCTTTTCAGACTAGCACTCAAGATTCTAGATCACAATCTGGATTCATTTTTGTTTTGAATGGTGGTGCTGTCAGCTGGAGAAGCTCGAAGTAAGAGACCGTTGCCGACTCAACTACAGAATCTGAGTATATTGTAGCGAGTGAGGCTGTAAAAGAGGCTGTTTGGATTAAAAATTTCATTTCTGGATTAGGAGTGGTCCCAAGCATCCTAGATCCATTAGAAATTTTCTGTGACAACAATGGGGCCATCGCACAGGCAAAGGAGCCCCGGTCACACAAGAAATCCAAACACATAATCAGGAGGTACCACCTGATCAGAGAAATCATTGATCGTGGGGACGTCAAGGTTAGCAAGATAGGAAGTGAAGACAATGTAGCAGATCCTTTGATGAAACAGTTGCGTCCAAATCTGCACGAAGCTCATTTGAGAGCGTTCGGTCTTAGGGCTATGCCCAATTGGGACTAGTGCTATTGGGAGATTGTTAGTGTAAGCCCTAGCCCCAATGCATTGTAATAACACACTTTAATTAATAAAATGAGGCATTTATTTTATCCATTGTATTCCTGTGCATATCAATTGATAGAACTATCCAAGAATGTTGTTTCGGTTTAAGTTATCATGTGTGAGACACATGGTTGTAAGACCTTGAAACAAATGAGACATCATTCTAAATATCCCTAGTCAGTCATTGTTATGGGAATAACAATGAATTAAGACTAGTATGCTCTCTCTGATATTATGAGTTCTGTCTTACGGATCATTAGGACAAGAGTATCAATTAGAGATCATAGATACATGTTAAAGAACATGGTATCTGGATTCGATCCGCTCATGAGAACACTACATGGTACAAGTCATAAGTGTTTCTCATATGCAAGTTTTGTATAGGAGTTATTAGACCTAAAATCTCTATGAAACTCTTTATGAATTAATGTGTGCTTTGACATATACCTACCGTGCTCGTAATAGAGTGACAAGTACGAGTATGCTTGGGTATGCATTGATTCATGTTAGAGAGCATGATAGAAGTGAAGGGATTACCCCTCTCGATAAGAGAGAAAAATATCATCGGCCACTTGATCAGTAAACTGAGAAGTGTATGGCCATACCGAGATGAAATAATGAGTAATCATTATTTATCTGAGAGTTCAGTATCACTGGAAGATCAAGAAAGGAATTAATATATATAAGGATGACTAGTTCCATGCCTTATATTAATTCTGATATTTATGGGTAAGGGACTATGCAAAATTGCATTAGGTCACTAAATGCCATATGCATTTTCATTTAATTTGGAATGCTATAATATCTTGCTAGAGAATATATATAGCCTTTGAATTAATTTATTAATTCATTGCCAACATCAAATGGACCTATAGGATCGCACACAGAGCATTAGGCTTAAAATATTTAATTAAAGTATTAGGCATTAATTTGGGCTTTTAATTAAAGTCAAATTAATGTGTGTGATGGGTTTTAGATTGCTATTGGACCTTGGCCCATGAGAGAGAAAAAATTCAGCCCACAAGGTTTAATTTCAATTAATTAAATATCTTGTATTAATTTGATTAATTGAATATTAAAGCCTAAAAGACTTATGATCAAATTAAATCTCTTAATTATGAATATTTGTGGCCGAAATTCCTAGAGAAAAATCAAAGGAATTTCGGCACATGCTTTTTATTTATTAAGTGATTTATTTGGTTAATATGTCTTATGTTTTAATCTTGGATTAATTCAAAAGAATTTAAATCAATATATATCTCTTATTTTAAAGAAGTGATAAAGGCTGAAATTAATTATCTTTAAGTATTTGATTTTAGATTTATCACTTAAAAAATAAAAGGATATATATTGAATGAGAGAAAAAACACAAAACCCTAATTTCTTCTATGGTTTTTGCGTGAAACTCTCTCTCTCTCAAGAATTTCTTTTAGCCAATTTTCACAAGGAGAAAGGATAGTTCCTCATTCTCTTGTGATCTTGGGTAGTAATAGCAACCTAAGACAAGTACAAAATCAAATTTTGTAGCTTCAAACCATAGCCATTACATAATACATTAAAAGAGAGCTAGCAACCTCTATTTTAAGCCGTCGGTGCAATTGTGTGTGTGAGAATAGAGGGAGTGGCGTAAAAGGCTGTTCCTTGGCATTGGTGATCAAGATCTAAGGTGGATAAAGTCATCTCGGTTACTGGTCATCACCAAACTCAAGTTTTAAAAGGCATCCAAAGTTGTATGTTTTAAAACCCTAAAATTGTATGTTTCGATTCTTATCATGGAATTGTTTGGCATGTATGATCGTTTTTGTTGTTTTTCCACTGCGTGATTGCCATGTTCATACCATGTCATATTCCATCAATATTAATTTCAATTATTTACTTTGATATAGTTATGAACTAATGCTAGTAACCTTTTTTAGTATTCCAGTTTGAAGCTACTTTTGATGAGCTTGTTCTTTTCAATATTTAAGCTTAAATGCTGCCTTTTCTATCATCCAATTCATTTATTGTTGTTAGCTAATATCTTAAAATAATACTTGTTTATTGTTTGATGATATGCTTCGATGGCATGTTGAAAGCCATTTTTTGGTTTTGTAAGGAGAGAAACATAAACTCCAAGATCATGTCCAGTGCAAGTAGAATTGTACAAACATGGGATGTTGTATTTTTAAGGGAGATTTTATAGAGTGTTAATAGTTTGAGAAGATATTTTTAATCTTTAGAAGAATTAGCTTAATTACACTTTGATTGATAAACTAGCATTAGCTTAACTCCACTCTAAAACAAAAAAGAGAGATAGAAAGCCATGTTTTGGTAATCTAAATTTTCAATTTCAAGTTTGTTTGTTTGGTAATTTGTGCTTTTGTTGTTGTAGTGATTTTCTAATTTGCATTCATCTGTTTTACTAGATTTAGACTAAGGGCAGTCTGGCACTCGTCTGACTAGATTTGTAGAATGGCAAATGGATCCATGTATAAATTATCTTTTGTCTCCACTTAAAAAATATTTGCCCCTACACTTAGCTTAATAGTTAATTTCACCCAACTCTAAAATTAAATAGCGGATCTAACCATGCTAACCATTAAAATATGTGAGGTATTGTGAATTTATCACTGTAAAAATGGTTAGGTTAATTAAATATTTAGTTTTTGATTCTGCTAAACCTAAAATATACACACACATGCGTGCTCATGCGTACACACACATGTAGGTTACTTCAGCAAGCATTAGAAACCAGTAAATTATTTTCATGTTTGAACTAAAACTTCATAGTTTAATGGCTTAAGAATTAAAGGAAGATGAACTACTTTACCTGAAAATAAAAATGGAAACCAACACTAGGTAGTTATTCAATTATATAGAAAGCCCATGCATGTGCTGGTTTTGATTGGTTTTTATATATATGTGCACTAGTGAATAAATCATGTGTCTTATTTGATATTTTCATTTTTGCTTATTATTAAAACAATTTGCATTTAGATTTTGAGAAATGTATTTTTTTAATAGTTTAATTAGTAGTGTAATCCTAGTAAAAGGGTATGAAATTGATTTGCAGTGGAAACAGTGAAGTAGTGGCTTAATATTAGAGTAATTGTTGAGATTAATAAGGAGTAGTGGATTTACACCTGACCGAGTTACTATGCGAGTTTCATTGGTTGCTTCAAAATGTGTTTGTTTGGGTGGTGTATTGTTTGATAAGATTTAATTAGTTTCTACTTCTATTTTCTTAAAGGTGTTGTAAATGTGTGATGCCGTATAATACAGATGATCTTATGGTGTAATGCTTCTCATGGTTTCTTTGCACATTCTCAATAGGTATCATCATACTTGTGTGGGCGTTTATTAAAGAAGTAAAAAAACTAGATTACTTTGTCTATGCTAAATGTGCATCAGAAGATGATGTTAAAAGATCACATTATGGCGAGGCTTATTTATGTATGGGTTCGCTTCATTTCAAATGAGTGTTTGTTGCCTTTTTCTTGTCAAATTCAGCTTCACTTCATTTTTTAGCACACTAATTAATAAAATTATGAAAATTAAATCACAAATTGATAATTGTATTAAACTTAGATCGATTTCTAAAGCATACAAATAATATAATTTGTACAGTTATAAAAAATTTATAGTATTATAAATCATAGAATAATGAGTTATGATTGTATGAAGTGCATTACAGATGCGGTAATTCGATAATGAGTTGTGATTATATAAAGTTAATGATTCTTAGATCTTTTAATGTCTTTGAACTACTAAATTGGAGAACCTTGATAATTTAAAAGTGTAATTTCTTTTGCATCAAACATAGTAAAGAAAAATAATATTGTGGATAAAAATAATGCTCACTCCTTGCCTAATAGTAAATCTCTTTTACTTTATTTACATATTAAAATAATAATTTTACTTTTTATAAAAATAATATCATAATAAACTATAAGATAGTCTATTATATTTTGTTAATTTTTCTCTCATACATTACCATCTTTAGTTTGAATATGGTTATTATTTTTCCTTGCTCACTTTGTAGTGGATTTTTGGTAGCATGTTTCATTTTTCTGTTAGTGCCTTTGCTCTCTCAAGCACTACTCATCTTATGAGTTTTAGCCCTTTAAGAATCTCTATATGTGTGCACAGTGAATTTATACATCTGTGAAAACATTTCTTCATATATGCATTGTTAGAAAGTGAAGGTGTTTGTCAAATTACTGAAGTTCTAAAGCTTTTGCAATGGTTGGCAGCTATCAGTATAAAACATGTAAGTGTTGAATTATCAAAACATTATTAAAAATTTGCAATATTTTTAGTGACGAAATGGAATAAATAATTCTATTGTGAATTTTTTTAGTAGGAAGCCAATTTATTGACAAAAATTTATGTACCGTTGCTAAATTTACCTATACAATATATCATTCCCTAAAAAATTTACCTGTAGATTTCTAATTTTCATTGGTAAATATGGCAATTCACGATAATTTTTCGGTCTGGACCTATAAATGAAATTAACAATGGATGAATTTTTTCGTCGGTAAAATTACTTGCGAAAATATTTTTCATCGAGAAAAGTACCTACAAAATGCTATATATAATAATAGAGACTAATACTATATAGGCTAATATTACGTAAGGTAATAATAAACAGATTAATCCAATACAATGATACAGATGTACCCTTAGGTTCATTTGGTTCGCTGTATTGTATTAGTTTGTACAATATTAGTTTATATTATATTATACAGTATTTGATACAAAATTATATTATCTTATAATATTTTATATTGTATTTGGTGTACAATAATATACTGTATTATTTTTTTAAAAAAATAAAAATATGTAAAATTAAATTATTTTTAATGTTACTAATTTAGACAAAAAAAATTTGATTATAAAATATAATTTTTTGTACATAAATCAATTTTTTGAAAAATAAATGCATGAATTTCATCAAACACGAATGTATATTAGTAGATAAATTAACAATCAAACAAACAACTTAATTAATAGCAATTAATTAATTAACTAAAATATACTAATAAATGTTGTACAATTAATAATTTTATACATAATCCAATAATAAATCAAAATAAATAAACTTTATAATTTTTATTTTAGACATAATCCAAATAATTAATGAACACAAAAAGTTCATATATCTTTGTGAAAAATTCAACCTAATTAAAAACATAACTAATGTTTAAAATTCTCTCAATCACCCTTTGTTGGTTTAAGTAGTCTCTGAATAAACATCTCTCTAATTTTGGGTTCTAATAACCTGAATGATGCCACATGGTGAGGTTTATCTATTATTGCTTGAAAAAAATCAAGATGTTCCTTAGGAGAAAGACCAATTGCCCTCAAATCTTTGGAAATGTCAGAACGATCATCATTGGCTCTAACAAATTTTTCAGTAATAGTAGCAATTTGTTCAACACTTTCATTGAACATTTCTCAAAATAAGTCCATACTATTGGCATTAGATTCATCACCTACCTTGTTTTTCTTTCTCTTTCTAGTTTAAGATGTATTGGTAGATACATTTGGAACTGACATTGGTGAAGTCTCATCAATATCAGTCCTTTGCATGCTGTCATCAACAATGTTACCTAAATTTTCATCTTCACGGTCAACTACATTTGTCATATCAGTTGGTGTTTCTACTTCTTTACCGGTTGATTTTTCTTTCCCAAATATATTAACAAGGCAATCAAATATAGGAAAGTGTTTTCCTCTCTATCCCATTGTATCAATATTGTGCTACAACAATACAAAAAGTATAATAAACTAGATTTAAGTTCTATGAAAAAAACTTGTTATGCAAATGATTAGGTTTTAAATCTGGATATAAGCTTGTCATGCATCATCCCTATCAACCTCAATACATCTGTTTAGATCATTCTAAGCAAACCCATTCTTGTTCATCATGTCATAGACTATTGTATAATCTTTTTTTCCATTTTCTCATCTTTGAATCTATATGGGGATTAACTTTTAGCCCACAATCTAAATGTAACTCTTGCATCTTTTTTTTAAATAACTCTCATGGTTTTAGATCTAAAGGTAACTTTTTCACATTTACCACCATTAGCAATTATTTCTTCAAGAATTTTTAATGGTGATTCTTCTTCATTATGATACCACATTCATCTCATTCCTTTAGATTGAGAACTTTGAACAATATCCTTTCCTAAATGACAATTTTAAATATATAAAATATTATTCATATATAATGCATGCACAAAGAGGACTAGGATTAAAATATTCTAATATAAACATATAACAAATATTTAATTAAATAGAAACATAATCCATTTAATAAAATATACATAATCTAATAATCAAAATTACAAAATGATAGTATTTGGATCAATGTAATAAATTTATAAAGCACCACTAATGTTGTTTACATGTTATCCACTCATTATAAAACTTTATAGCTAAATTATTCCTCTAGGTAGTCCATTGATCAAATGATTCAGTTGTAATTAAGAAATCAATTTCATGATCTTCTTCATCATCATCTAAATTTTCTATCATTTGCTTTAATGGATCAACATTCATTTCACCTCTAATAAGGTTATGCAGTAAACAACAAGTAGTAATGATTTGACATTGTATCTTAATGGGATAAAAAGATAGACCTCTTAATATAGACCACCGTATCTGAAGCAAGCCAAAACATTTTTCTATTACATTTTTAGTCGAGGCATGTTTCATATTAAAATATTCTTTATAATTAGCAAGTTGACTTTCTTCTCTCCACTCTAAATGATAATGAGTACCCTTATATGGTTCAAGAAATCCCTCTCTATTTGTGTACCCACCATCAACAAGATAATAGTTTCCTAAATCGAAAATAAATATATTATCATATATAATTTCTTCTTAATATATTTAATATAATTTAAATATGGATTTTTATTTACCTATGGAACCTTAAATCCATTTTATCTACTTAATGTATCTCGAAGCACTATAGAATTAGATGCAGATCCTTCCTAGCCAGGTAAAACAAATATAAAATTCATATCACATAAATAAACACTGACTACATTAATTGCAATCTCTCCTTTTCTAGTATGATATCTAGGTTTGTCACTTTTGCCCATGTGAACCTAAGTCCCATCGAATGCTCCTAAATAGTCCTACTTTGTTTAAATGGAATATTCAACAAATACATGACAACTATTAGTGATGATAAAAAAAAGCCTTGGACTATAAATTAATGTATGTAGTTAATTTTTATTAACTAACCTTAAACCATTTCCACCAACCATCAATACAATTTTCTTGGATAGGTTTTAGAACATGGAGTAAAATGCTTTGTAGTCATAAAACTCCCCTTAAAATACAATTAAATGTCTACTAATATTTTCAATTGACCTAAAAAATCAAGAGATAATTGTACGATTTTTCATGTGGTGGGCAAGAATATGTAAAAACATACGTACTTGCTCCTCTAATTATACCGATCCATCATCTTTAATCTTTCTGTAAGTTCGAAGTAGGCCACATAATATTCAAAATGTTCTTCTATCAATTCTTAATTGATTAATAAAATGTAAGTCATTATTCCTAATTATGCTATCTACATAAGTAAAATGAACTTGATCTCCATTGATGATTTTATTTGTTAGCATTTTCCTCCTTTTCATTCACCTATTTTTCATATTTTCTGTTTGGATCATCATCATTAATAGAAACCGCATCATGTGCAAATGCCATGTTTTTAAGATTATGTAAAACATAACACTTATTTGATCCATATCTACTCAAACAACCAAAAAATGAAAAGTACTAGGCATAATAAATAAAATGAAAATCATTAGATCAATATACAAATAATTTAAATAAAGCCAAACAACAAAGTCGACAATCAAATGCAAGAGGGAACAAAAAGCAACATTTCAATAAATGACATGCTTATAATAATATGTTCCATTTTTTCAAAAAGTACTAGCTGTAGTGAAAGGAGCCACTCACTTTCTCTAGAAAGAAAAGCCTGACGAGATCAATGCACACATCCATGACTTTTTTAAGAAGTTTTAGTTGGTGGCACTTGATATTTGTTCTAGTAAACGATAAGGTGCCTAAATGGGGTTACTAAGACACTGGATCTCTTTTGCTCTATTATCACATCCATTCTCACTATGTTTTATTTTCTTCTAACAATACACTAGAGCAAATATTAGCCATTTTAGCTTAGTTCATAATAAATAAGTTAACATTAGAAGTTATAAGTTAGAATTAAATAAAGATTAATGAATCTTCATATTACCTATCATGAAAGCTTCGTATGCAAGAGAGACTACAATTTTCTAATGGTAATAGTAAAGAAGCCATTATCAGTTTTGGTTTATACTTTTTGTTCTTTGTGTGGTGTTTAATTAAAAGAGAAATCAATATGAGATTTTTTTCCATTAAAGTAAACTATTTGCTTAAATGAGCAAAAACTTCTTAATAGGATCAAATTCCATAGCATTAACAAGGTGATGGAATTCTCAATTATAATATAGCATCACCAACATTCAATAAGACAAACCAAAAATTTTCTCTTAATAACAAAATATATCATTTAAACATAAATATAAACTAAACAATAGATGTTAACCAGATAAAAAATATTGTAGCCATTCTCAGTCAATTCACACTACCAACCATTCCAATTTCCAACTAGAATGAACAAAATTGATCCCTTTGTTAGTTAGCCTCCACACCCTATTTACAAAGACATACAGAAAGATAAGAGTTCTCATTTCATTTGATTTATCAATTAACTTAAAAGTTTTGCTCAGGGTCCAGTCCTATAATTTTGCACTATAATATTTTAAGTATTAGCATAAAGAAAGTTCTATAGCTTCAATTTCAACATGCCTCACCTCACCTTTAGAAAAATATAGAGTTAAACATCAAATTTCCAAAGGAACAATACCATAACTAAGAAAATCTGGTAATCCAAAACCTGTATCGATTTGCCTATGGATGTGAAGATGTGTGGTGCCTGTGGTAGAGCCTTCAATGCTAGAGAAGTGGTCGGCAACAGTCACCTCAAAGAGAACCAAGAGAGATGAGATTTTGGTGGAGATTAAGCATGACTAAATGATTGTATATTTATGTATATATAAATACTTATATGTGTGTGTGTATGTGTGTTTCCAATTTGGTTTGATATGCTTGATTATATATATATAATTTTTCCATCTAATCAATTCCTAGTTTTGCGTAAAGGGAGTTAAATGAGATTTTGGTGCAGATTGTAAAAGTAAAAAGGGAATTCAATTATTTCTTCTTTTCCTTTGTATTTCTATCATTGGCTTACATTTGGAATAGAAAGGAAAAAAAAACCACAAAAACAAATACTAGAAAGGAAAAAATATTAACACCTTATCTATAGCAAATTACTATCCTTTCATATGTTACAATAATGTATGATAATCAACGAACTAACTTTTGCATAACAATCCTATATAAAGATCTTATAGGAAAATTAAACCATAACATATGAACCTTACTATTAAAAATTTACTTACATACGAGTCTCTTAAAATATTAAAATATTAAAAAAACTAAGTATCTATACTATAAAAAATTTCTAGCACAAATCAAAAACCAAAATGAGAACCATACACTTCCAGTCTTTCTCTAACTTGTGTTAGTTGACCTACTGCAAATACTATCCCTGTGAAGAAGTCCTATCTTGACAACCTACACAAATAAAAACTCGTGCTAAGTTATAAAGCTTAGTGGGGAACATAAAACATGTAGATGACCTCTTTTGGAAGTCGTCAAAATAATGCATACATATAAAAGCATATCTATAAGCATATAAAACCGTCATTTATAACAATAGAATCAGGCTCTTAACCTCCTAGATTATTTGCACTTCTTATATTATTCTTAATTACAATGCCAAACATGTATAAAACATTCCATTTAGTTATCACTTAACAACTATTTACTCTTACAAATATTAATATACAACAACTATAAATTTTAAGTTCCTATATTTTAATGTTAGATAATCACTTTGTTCTACTCAAATTTCTTAAAGGCATGGTATTATAAATCGATCTTCATAGAAAATTCATTATAAAACCTTAGAACTTTAAGTTTGTAACTAGATTTCTGTACACTAATAGATACTTAAAATTTTTGTGCCATAATAAGATGTGTAACATAAACTGTGCATTAAGGTGTATATTAACAACTTTATCTAAATTATATCTTAGTATGCAATTTCATTCTCTCTTTGGTTACTGTTCGAATTCTTAATGCATTAGATTATTAATCTACTTCTATCTCAAGCTTCAAATCATATTAATTTCACCAGCTATAAATTCATAAACCATTTATTTTCACATGCAAGATGTTACACATTCTCTCTCAATAAAAAATAAGAAACATGTAGTGATAAGGAAAGTATAAAGTCAAAGCAAATGTTGAAAGGCATCACCAAGCATAAATACATATGCATAGATATTGTTTTTCTACATATAGTAACCACTTAAATTTACATTAAAGATTTTATAGCTTTCATACACGACGAGTCATAAAGCTCATTTTAACAATATTAATCAAGTAGCATATGTATATAAAAAACATGCGTTCACCAATATCATTATGGACAAGATATTAATGATGCACAAATTCCTTATGCCATTAGCTTAAAATTTCAAGTATATACATGCGATGTTATATGCTATAAATATACATATATAAATATAACCTCCTTTATTATCATGCTTTTCTCATATACAATATAGAGTTTTTATAAAGATTATATAATTATCAATTGAAGAACTATCATGCTTATTTATGTTTTAACTTTATATGATGCTTTCCTTTATACTGGATTAAACTTGCACATTTCTAAAGAAGTGGATAATGGGTTAAATGACAACAATATCACCCGAAGGTACGAATAAGATACCTGAAGTATTAAACTCTAGAACTAAATGGGTCCGAACGATATGATATTAAGACCTAAATGGGGTTAAATGATACTTTAGACAGATCAAGTAGACCTAAATAGGGTCGGCTACAATCCAAATAGGGATATTTATGATCCAAATGAGATTACCTCTGTACTTTTTTATCCAAATGGGGTTGAAACTATATGATCGTAGCTGCAAATTGCCCTTATAGGCATGCCCATCTATCCACAACCTAGATATAGGTGTAGGCAAAATAACCTCTTTCATTATCTTTCCATATTATACTTTTTCCAATCACATATTTATATATACCAATGTGTAACTATCATCAAAGTATCATGTAATACTTGTTAATGTAATAACTTCCTATGAGCATGATAACACACACACATACACACATATATACACACGCACGCGCTCACACATATTTGTAACCCATATAGAAGCATATATCTTATCATATGCACATAGAGTAATACTTATCAATATGTTATCTTGAATTCCTTTATCCAAATGTTACATAAATAATTGTCTGCTTTACACGTTACTTCAAGATATACAACATAATTTTAGAATCTTTTATTGAACACGCTTATATTATTTATGTTTGCTCAATCAATGTAATATTATTCCTATGATATGTAATTATATGAACTATGAGTGCATGGAACATCACTTAAGTATGTTATCATTTCATAAGAACATACGCTTACAATTCTCTATTTCCATCTCCCATGCATCTTTATACTTAATTATATGATCACATGTTCATATTATATTAACATACTAGATACATGTGATCAACATATTACCATCAATAAAGTTATTTCCAATATGAGATTAACACCAATTTATAATATCCCATATTGTTTTAATATCTTCACATACATATATATTCAACACTATAATTATGTACATAAATGCACAATCTTAAGTACACACATAGATACACAATTACCTATAAGTACATAGTACTATAATTATAGGCTTTCACATGATAACATAGAAGTAAGCATACAATTGTAACTATACTACTTTTAATAAGTTATCCATTTACATGCCTTTTAATGAAAAAGCTAATTGAGCTCTTTCATGTTTAATAGTATGGTTTTGATCATTCTTTCAGATAATTATATAAGGTGCCATATCTAATATTCTATATTATTAATTTTAGCTAAAACCATATAATTACATGCCAAAACAATACAACACCAATTAATCAAGAAAACTATGTTCTGTATTAAACTCTAGAGGCTGTTACAAAAACAATTTAACCCTACTCTATTAGAAATGAGTCTTTACTGCAATTAAAAGACTTTAACTGGCCAAAACTGTTAATCTTACCTTAGAAGAGTGTAATTTGCCTTAGGTAAAGGTATGTATGCCTTGGGTGAGGGGTTTATAACCCTGGTGAGGGGTTTATAGCTTAGGTGATGGGTTTCTTTACTCAACTGAGTGCTTTACCACTATCCAAAAGAAATCCAGGCATGCAATTAAAAGTTCAACACATAATTAAACCTATAAACAAATCTAACTTAATGACATTTAAATTCCAACAATGTGTCTTGGTAAACCATTACTAAAATTTCCTGTAAAACACCAACACATCTCAAATCCATCATATTATAGAATTTAATTCAAGAATTTATCACAATAGAACAACAAGCTTCAACAAAAGAAGGAAGAACTTTATTCGCCTTTCTATAGATATTTCCCTCAATTTAGTAGAAACTAAATTAAACTTCAATTTCATTATTGGATGAGCTCCTACTTTTTTATGATTATACATCAATCACTTGTAATTCTAACTCAAATTTTATAGTATTAGCTCCACCATAATTCATCACAACTGTAGAAATTTGCATGCTAGGTCAGACCTTTTATTATCGCTACAATCTTTGGAAAATTATCTAAATCATGTATTAAACTAGTGTATATAATTTTAGATTTAAACATAGTTTCCATACATGCATGCCAACTCTAATAGCACTTTCAATCCCTCTTATTTCAATTCCAAACTCTTAGTTTGGTTCTTTCTCTACATTAAACAAGTTATAAATATAACATTCTTTAAACTCCTTTAACTCCTACTCCATATGATGAATCAAAGATGAATAGACTAGAAGAAGAAACATAGGAGGAGGAGAAGAAGAAGAAGAAGAAGAAGAAAAAGAAGAAGAAGAAGAAGAAGAAGAAGAAGAAGAAGAAGAAGAAGAAGAAGAAGAAGAAGAAGAAGAAGAAGAAGAAAAAGTAAAAGTTATACCTTTAACCAAAATCCAAGCATAAAATCTTCTATTACAGATGCAAACACATGAGATAGGGGTAGGTTTCTATGAGAAAAAAGAGAAAATGATCTTTAAAGAGATGGAAAATTCTTCTTATCCTTTATAATGACTTCCACTATCTATTTATACTTAAATTTCCTTCTTCACACACATCTTCACATGAGATTCTTCAAGAGAAAAAATTGAGTGAAAAGTGACATCACTAAAAGATATTTCTCCCCAAAGTCCTTTTTATCTCTTCTTATTTACAAATTCACCCAAACTTCATTTCTTGTATTATAATAAACCCTTTAATTACACTTTGTGTTCCAATTGAACACAAGATAAAATACTATTTTACCTTCATCCACTTAAAACCTTTAATCCTCAAAGCCTTAACTATTAATACTTAATTTAATTAAGCTTAACTAAACTTTATTACTATAAAATACCCATGAATCCTCCTAAAATTCTCCTAAGGCCTATTTTAGGTCCTTACAATTCTCTCCCACTTACAGAATTTTATCCTCAAAATCCCCACCGATATCCTTTACTTACCTTTATCTCTAGCATTGCCAAAATTCTATATCAATCACAATCAACATTTCATCCCATACTATCTTTACTAGCTTCTATTATTCCTTTCTTGATATTGATAAAATTCTCATATAACTTTATCTCCTTATAAGAGCAACCTTATCATGCTATCATGTCATTACTATGCTCAATGTATATTCTGTTAGCTTTCCTTTTGAGTTGGGGCCTATACATGTTATATGATGTTGTTCATGTATTGTCAAATGATGTTTGATGCTATGCTGTGAGTGAATGATGATTCCATGTATACAATGGAATGCAAATGCATATTTTTAGGTAATGCACATGTTTTTTCCTACCTTAATCCTATAAAATGTTTAATCAATTGCCCACACTGGTTAAGGTATCATCGACAAGTATATAGAGTATCCTGATCATCCTTAACTTATCATCACAATACTTTAAAATATGAAAAATCTCATCAATTATATAAAACTCTTTCTCATGTACCATATTGAAATAATCTATATATACTCTATAAACACATTTATACTATAAATTCAAACATTAGTCATATATGCATATCATTTGCTATTTAATACAAACTTAAGATCCCATTAATATACTATCATACATATGGTTTGCTTTCAAAACTTCTGTCTTATCTGATATTCCAAAAGTTTATATATATATATATATATATTACCATTATCAGAATCTATCAACACATATAGATAATTATCAAATAATATAAGAAAAATGACCTTTAAGGACCAGAATTTTGGTCCTTAAAAGTGAAAAATTGGTCCTTAAAGATCAATAGGGACTAGAAATTTGGACCTTAATTGGTCCCTAAAGGCTCCGTCACTAATGACTAATAAGGAAAAGATTTTATAGCTGGACCTTAAAGGTTTTCAAGGACTAGAAAAATGTGGTCCCTAAAATGTATTAAGGACCAGATTTCTTGTTCTTAAATGTTATCCTCATGTGACAAGTTCAACATTAAGGACTAAAAATCTAGTCCTTAAAAAGTTTCAAGAACTAGAGTAACTGGACCTTAAAAAGTATAAAGGACCAAATTTTTTATCCTTGAAAGTTATCCTCACGTGACCATTTCAACTTTTAGGGACCAAAAATTTGGTCTTTAAAACGTTTAAGGACCAGAATTATTGGTTATTAAATAGTATTAAAGACCAGAATTTTTATCCCAAATAATTACGCCATGTGCCTAATAAAATTTTTTAAGGACCACAAATCTGGTCCTTAAAATTCAGAAAGGACAAAATTTTATTCAAAAACCATATGTAAATCCGGTCACTAAAAGGTTAGTAAAGACTAGAATTTTGATGTCTAATCTGGTCACTAAAAGGTAAATAATTTTTATTGATTTCAAAATAAATAAAATTTTTAATGCTGTAAATTTAATTGTATTATACAATTCATAAATAAATAAATAGATATATACATAAATAATAATTCCAACATTTCATATATATATATATATATATATATATATAATTCGCAATGAATTACAAATATAGAGTTAACATCCAAAAAAATCATCATATGACAAAAATATTATTTATATACAACCCCTTTCCAAAAAATTAGTACCTACCAAAATAAGATGATTTACATCTCCTATAATTTCCTAACAAAATGATTATCAACATTTGTTTGAAGCCTTCAAACCTTCATTGTCAATTCTATACTGTACTTTGTTATTGCAAAAAAGTGTAATAAAAAAAACAAAATGATTTAGTGAAAAAAAATATGTATAGATCTATTGATAATAATTGGTTGAATCTAAAAGTGAAATAATAACTCACCCAACAAATATTCTAATTCCATTAAGTGCAATTATATATACCTTAAAAAGTTAGCATATGAGGGGTTGCAAAATACATACAGAACAAAATTAAACAGCAAAATGAATATTTTATATTCAAATTATTGCACAAGTCCAAGCACACAAACCAAAAGATAATATGGAAAAGAAAATAACACATATAATGCGAGAACAGAAAGTAATATATAAAGATTTCAACAGAGTCTAGTTACAAAGAAGAACATATAAAAATGACGAAATGATTTATCAACATTTGTAATGGCTTAATTCTCATACTATTTCTTATTTCTATATTCATCTTCAAATCAACTAGTTTTACCTTAATTTTAAATACCATAATATCAAAAACCATAATCCAAACAAGCTTAAAAAAGGAACAAATTAAAAATCAATCAATTAGATGACATAAAAACTAATAAAAGAAAAAATTAAAGTCATGCAATTAGATAAATCTGCTACTGACAAGGTCTTAATTAGAAGTCCTCTACAGAATAATAATTCTTAGTAAATAATAGATTACATTCATGTATAAAGCTTTTTACTTTTTACTTCTATCCTTAATTTTTAACCACTCTTGTAGTGTAAGACAAACAACAATATAACATCGTCATTTGGTAGAAG
The DNA here is from genome assembly GCA_037975025.1 of Excoecaria agallocha. Lineage (NCBI taxonomy): Eukaryota > Viridiplantae > Streptophyta > Magnoliopsida > Malpighiales > Euphorbiaceae > Excoecaria > Excoecaria agallocha. Next base: position 10,107,073 of record CM075818.1, on the reverse strand, counting down.
TTTTGAATTCAATATATATAGATGGCCTTTGATGAACCCGGTGGGGATATGCCTATACACAAATAACTCGTTGCCTTTAAACAATCAAAATTTAACTAAACTATAACTAATTTATGTTCTCATTATTTTAAAACTTCCACCAATTAATTCACTTGAACAATTCTAACGAATACAAGATAGAATAAAATGAAAAATAAATCCATAAGTTAAAAAGACATATTTGTTTTTGATAATCTGTGTAAGGACCCAATCATAACCCTAATCGAATATTTGTTAATTAATGAGGACTATCGTTAATTATGGCAAAATTTGATTATTTTTCAATTATCAAGGTTAAGTCCTAAGTGGGGTATTTTGGTAATTTCAGTATGTAAGCATATGAGTTAAGTTAAATTATAATTGAAGAAAAGGATACAATTGAAGTGAATTAGAAAGTCTTGGGGTTAATTTGGAAGAAATTGGAATGATAGGGTTTAATAGAGTGTAAGGGTATAGTTGTAATTTCCCTATGGAGATATTTACCCCACTAATTCTTGTATTTGGCTTCTTGAAGAAGGAACCCTTAAGGGATTTTTTTTGAGTGGGGATCTGCAATTGAAGGGAGCTCTCTCTCTCTCTATGGTTACGGTTTGAAGAAGATGCAACCTAGGGTTTTGAGAGCTGGCATTCTTAAGGTGATGCTTTCCTCTCTTACTCTTCTTTCGGTTTGTGTTTCATTCCATATTTAGGGCTAAAGGGTTAATGATTGTTATCTTATGGTGTTTGAGGGAAAGATAATATCAAGGGTGGATCAATGGAGGTGAAGGAGATGAACCTTCAACACCAAGTACGGGAATTGGTTTCATCTGTTAATGTATACATACTTTCCCTCTTTTGTGTATGTGTATTGTTAGTAAGATTAAAGGCTTAATCTAATGAGTTTTGAAGAGTATAAAATGATTTGAAAACGTAAATGATCATTTAAGGAGGTGGGAAGGTGAGATTTATGATTTAAATGTATCGGGGATTATGGTTTCTGGGTATCTCCTTCATGCATGGCCATGTGAGTTTTTCTTCTTCTCCATGCATGGCCACGTGTGTGTGTTCCTCTAGGGAACACACGGCCATGCCTTGATTGCCCTTTGAGGATGTGTGGCGACGTGCCTTTGTTCTTCTTCTTGCCCACGACCATGCATGTTTTTCTTCTCCTTATGCATGACCATGTGATGCTTTACTCTTTCTCACCCATGGCCATGTGAAGTTTTCTTTGTTCCCACCCATGGCCACGCATTCTTTGTTCATAAAACCCGTGGCCACTTGTGTGTTTCCTCTTGGAAACACATGGCCACGTGTGTGACATAACTAACAGACCTAGCTATACTGTTTTGCTTATAAGTTGAGCTAGAGAACTCTAAATTGAGTGATTCTTTTTGCATCTGAAAATAGACTTCCATACCTACATTTCATATGAAGAAACCAAGTCCTAAACCTGTCCCTAAATAGGCCATAATTCAGCTTGAAATCACGACCAATTTGCTGCCCAATCACTAGGAGCAGACCTTAGTGTTTTATAAATATCTAAAATTATAGAAATGATATCAAGATAATTTTTGATGTTTTAGAAACTGAAAACATAATGGAATAAGTTTGTAGAAGACCATTTTTTCTGAAAATGTCTTTTGATATGTCAAAAACCGCTCACAAGTCGAGCTCAAAAAACTGCCTATGCCTATTCATGACTCGTAACTCCAATCACCACTCGTGACATATGTTACTTGTGAACAAGTGCACGAGTCATGAAGTTTGCTTCCTTTCACGAACAGTGACACCCCTTATGACTTGTACACTTCTTTACTTCATCCAAACATGATTTTTAAGCCCTTTTGTGTCACCAAAGTTGGTCTAAACCTTTTTAAGTAACTTAAAAGCATTTTAAGCATAAAATAAAGATAAGTTGTTATACTAAATATGATTAAATGAAGTGATATATGAGAATAAAGGTAGTAAATGAACACTAACATTGGAATACATGAAGTGTTTACTTGTAATTGATTATATTATAATGATTATACACATGTGATTTGGCTTTGCCCAAAATATTTCACATTGAAATTCCTCTACAATGATACGAGAATACTAGAACATAGCCTAGTGATAATAAGAGAATAGGTACAAGGTTTCATGTCTGAGTTAAAAGAAAGGGAACATCACATGCTATGTTAAATTATGAAATCATAGAAGCTTGGTTATACTCTAGGTCACAATAAAAATTAATGATTAGCACTAATATGTAATAATCTGCTCATTGTTTATTCATGCCTGTAATACAATATGATTAGCACAAGAGCATTCGTAGTGTGTTAAAGATTAAGATGAAATGACCTCACACAACTTGCCTAAGCATAAAATGTTATAAGATGAAAAATACATGTAAGATGATTGAAGTATATGACTATGTTAAAGTGTATAACTTGTTGTTTCTACTCTAGTGAACCTTGATATAAAGGATCCTACTCATTTGCTGTTCATACCCTATGATGTAAAATGAAAGTTGCAAGTCTTCAATTAATGTTCTAATGATTAAGATGATATAATCTTATACAACTCACCTAGGAAAATAATGTTACAAAATAGCAAGTACAAATAAGATGATCATGTTATATGTGATAATGTTAAGGTAGATAGTTTGTTTCCTATGATATAATAGATTATAAAAGTAAGCAAAAAGGGCTAAAGATGAATACGTGTTGACTTTAAGCTATAAGAGAACCTATTTATCCAATGATATGGATCATGAATGCTTGAATGCTGCTATATATGATTATGTTGTAAGGAGATTAATTATGAGAATAGGGAAACTACTAATGTCAAGCAGTAATAAGGTACGTTATTGAGAACTATTTATGAGTTATGTAAGTTTTATAGGGTATACTTGATTTGAGCATGCTATGATGAGTAGCTTGGCTTAATATGTATATGTATGAGTGTAGGTGGATATGCACAATGCTAATCATGAAAGATGACATGTTATTGTTGTTTGTATAAGCACATAACTATCATGATATGAACGAAAGAAAATTGATGCAAGCATACGATCATATGATAGCATCCATATGTAATGGAGCTTAATGCTCAGCATTGATGTATGATAAGAATGATATGCATTCTTTTATGGAAAGTGACTTTAAGTCAAATGATGAGCTAAGTAAATAAGAATATGTTAAAGTAATTATGTCTTAAAAAGTTAAGCCTGCGGGTCTTAGTTCAGTTGTGGATTAGATGGGCATGCCTAGAGGGATATAGTCGCAGCTGCTATAGTTGACCTCGTTTGGGTCTTGTTCCTTAATAGAACCATCGTCTGACCCCATTTGGGTCCATAGTTTGTTCCTTGCTGGAACCATTGCTTGACCCCATTTGGATCCATTGTTTGATATCTTCGGACATCCATAGTTTGATACCTTCAGGTATCTATTGCTCCCGTTATCCACCTTTCGAACTAGTACTTAGGTAGGCTATTAAAGATGTAAATGGTATAAGAAATAAAGTAATGTATGTATCAATCGCCTCACTTATATGTATTAGAATCATGATAGTGATTTATTCTATTGCTTTATTCTAAATTTCAGTTAGATGTAAACTATTTCCATGAAATTAAATGCCATGTTATGTAGTACTTGATTGTGATGTCTTAGATCAACTATGAGAAAGGTCACCATATGAGTACCAATGAGGGTTGGTTCCACGGTGCATAGTTGGGCCACAAGCTTACAATATTGAATTAAACGTTACATGAACTATGACATGCATAATAATATGAGTATGGGATAATTAGAAAAATGTTTGCATGTAGTATGAAGACCTTGTTAGTTAATAATGAGGTGTAATACCCATTCCTTGGAATGGCATGCAAATTCATGAGTATGTTTATGAACATTTATGTATGTAGGTGTTTATGTTTAATTCTAACATAAATCAAAGTGCAAAGCATGATATGATATGAGTCTGTATGATGTTTAAAGTGTAAAGATAATATAGCATTAAGGAAGACACGCGCAGAAAACCCAAACAAAATGGTAAGTTTGTAATATATGTAATGAAAGCATGCCTAGCAATATCTATTGTAATGTTATATAACATGATCACTTTCTTTTGGATGCGAATAAGCGATAAATGCATATGTTAGGTAATCAAATTGGTTAATGGTATTGAGTTGAAGGTTGTAAGAATATAACGATAATATCAATATTTTGGACAAGAAGAATTATAAGGTGCATGGATTGTTCTAAGAAATAGGAGAGCATTAAAAATGATCATTAATTAACAAGTTTCAGGGATAAGATAAGTTTATATAATGCTTTCGATTTTAGTAATGATGGCATCAATAGTTAAGGTTGAAAGCTATGCCAACAATAGTTAAGGTTGAAACCAACAAAAGACCCGCATTAGCTAAGAAAATAGCATAAACCAACAATAGAAGCTATGCCATAAAATCACCAGGCTGAGATAATCAGCAAACACCAGCAGTAGACTCAACTTGAAGATAGAGCAGCACTAATGGCACCATATAAGGCTTTGTATGGCAAGAAATGTAGAACTCTAGTTTGCTGTACTGAGTTGACTGAATGTAAGTTAATTGGTCCTGACCTTGTTAGAGATACAGAGGAAAAAGTTCAAGTTATCAAGCAGAGGCTGAAAGAAGCTAGTGACAGGCAAAAATCATATGCTGACTTGAAAAGAAAAGATATCGAGTACCGGGTGGGTGACAAAGTATTTTTGAAGGTATCTCATTGGAGAAAAGTGCTTAGATTTGGGAAAAAGGGAAAACTCAGTCTGAGATTCATTAGTCCGTATGAAATTCTTTAAAGAGTCAGACCAGTAGCTTATAGGTTGGCTCTTCCTATGGAATTAGCTAAGCTTCATGATGTGTTTCATATGTCTATGCTTCAAAGATATCGCTCTGATGAATCTCATAAGTTACAAGTTCAAGATATTCAATTACAGCCGGATTTCACATATGATGAGGAACCAAAGGAAATCCTGGCTAGGGAAATCAGGCAATTGAGGAACAAGCAGATCCCTCAGGTCAAAGAACTCTGGCAACATCATGGTGTGCAGGAAGTGACTTGGGAACCAGAGGCAGTCATGAGGGAGCAATATCCTCAATTATTTTGAATCAGGTAAGAATTTCGAGGACGAAATTCTTTAAGGGGGAGAGAATTGTAAGGCCCCTAACATGACCTTAATTGAAATTTCATGTTTTTAGTAGGATTTTTATTTGATTAAGATTAAAATTAAATGAGAATTTCATATATGTATGGGACAAGGGATAAATTATGTTTTTATTATTTTAATTGCATGAAAATAAAATTTAATAGTGTGGTTTAATATTAATTAAGGGTATAATCGAAGTAAAAAGTATTAATTTGGGGTCAATTTATAATTTCGGCATCTTTTGGGGCAAATGTGAATAAAAGAATAATGGAGAGGCCAATTTAAGGAAAGGGTAAAATGGTGGGGTTGATTTCTGAAATAGACTATTTGGTGGGGACAATTTATAGCATGCAAAGAAGTGAGTGCCTATGGTGTGACATGCAAAACCTTGAAGGACCAAGAGGAATAATTACCATAGCACTATATATATGTTGGTTTTTAGTGGAATGAAAGAGAAGGTTTTCATGTTCATCTCTCAATTTACCTATAAATTGATGAAGAAAATATCATGCATGTGGGTTGTTCAAGAAAATATTTATGTAAATTATTGAGGTATGGTTTTAATTTTGGTTATCTTCATCATCATCATCATCTTCTTCTTCATTCTCTATTTGGATTTATGTTGGGAAAAGCTACTGGAAATGATGGATTAGAGAATGATTTATATTGTAGATAAAGAAGGAGAAGGTAGAAGAGACAAAGGAAAAGGTCTTGTAAAGGATTAGTTGGCTAAAAGAAATTAGGCCAAGGTATGGGATTAGGGCTACCTTAATGCATGTGAATTTGGTTGTTGCATGTGAATATGGTTGCTGAAACTTGTTGTGATTAAATCGAATTTGTAGTAATTGAAAGAGAGTACAATGTAAGAAATGTGCATGAAGGAATGAGATGAATATTTTGACCTAGTCACTGAAAATTTAGTGTAAGTTGTAATAGAGACCTCTAATTGTAACAAATCAAATTAATGTAGTTATATAGGACATTTTCCTACAAAATTTAAGGAGGAACCTACCTTCAATTCAGCCTCTAGATATTTTTTTATGATTTATTGAATATAGGAGAACTTTTAAATTTGGGTTCTAGACTAGGTTGGGAAAAAATTGAGATATCTGTATGTACAATGATCAGAATGACATGAAATTAATTAATATGCAAATTAGACTCATAAATACACATTTTATATGGAGGAATTAATGCCTAATTTTATTTCTAAGTATGTCAAATAATTAGCATGAAATTCGTTGAATCTGTTTGGACTATTAAGGTACAAATGTTGGTATTTTAGGCATAAGTATTAGTAGAGAAGTCAAAATCTTATTCTGTAAAATTATGGGTAAACTAGATACCCAGAAGTACGTTTTTGATGAAGAAATGTTGGTCTAAATCGCTCTTGATTTTATGCTATGAATTTTTACAAGTGACAGCTAATACTGTTTTGGTTCCATGAACAACCTATAGTATTTCTCAAATATCTTGAGCTATAGGTAAGATATTAAGGTGAATTTTGATGCTATGGAAACTAGAAAAATATGGGATCAATATTGTAGAGATAATTTAGCCTAAAAATGAAATTTTCAAATTCATTTATGGCTCACAAGTTGAGTCCAAAATGCTGCCATGTACAAATTTTTAATGTACTTTATTTTATTTTATGGTTTTCAATTAATTGAGCTAAATATGTGTTTATGTGATTACAAAATGAATTGGATAGGGCATGTAATATGAATATTAATACAAAATTATATGTATACATATACATTCACACATGTACATGGGTAAGGACTTGTGATGAATATATCTCACATATATTTGTGATGAAATTTGTGCATGATTGTTATATGCAAGATTAATATTTGTATGTACTCTTATGGTGAGCAAGTTTATATTATGACATGTACCTATGTCATGAAATAAGTAATATAATAGTATGACCTTTTCACCTGTAATGTCTTATGGATAACATGTTAAAGTATTTATAAGATAATATATGCTCAATTGCCAAAACATTGACTTGTTAATTGGCAAAAATTGTTACATGTACTTGTATAAACTAGAGATTTTGGATTTTTTTACATGATCATACACCTAGTTGTACTATATTGGAAAATTCTAAGAACAAGGCATGACTTAGGTTGAGCACTTATACAGGTATCGAATATTAATTGATTGACATGTTACAATCAAGCTAAATATAATGACTAATGTTAACATGATCAGAAACTATGTGTATCAATATACATGAACTTTGCATACAAAATTTTACAGTAGTAGTAATATATATGTACCATAGTTATATGTATGCAAATTGACTTTTAATCAAGTGTAAACATGATATATGAAAACAGAATGTAACAAAGTATTGCCTGCAATTAGAGTTCAATTGTGGATAGATAGGCGCTTATAGGGATATTACAGCTGTCACAGTCGACCTTTTTAGGTCCACAGTATAGTTGATCCTGTTGGATCTTGAATAGCCCACTAGGGTTGTTACTTGATCTCGTTTGGATCCTTGACCGGTCCACCGTACAGTTGGCCTTGATTGGATCCATAGTTTTGATATCTTCGGATATCCACCGTTTTGATACCATCAGGTATCGACCGATCCCGTTATCCACCTTTAGAACTTAAGCAAGCTAAATTTTTTTGTTATTGTGTTACAATTAAATTTTAGATAACTAAAGCATGATACATGAGATAATATGTTTAACTGTATTTCCCATTGCATATGTAATAGTTGGATACTTTTGATACTGATCCTCCTACGTTATGCTTTAATTTCAAGCATGTTAATATATATATATGAGATTTGATTTTTAATGATGATATTTTATTCTGTCATTTATTTATTTTAAATATGTTATTCTTGTTATTGTCAACTCTTGTATGTTATATTTTTTTGACAATCGCTATGAGTGGTTGTCTTTCAAAATTAGCATCCCCACTAAGCTTTATAGCTTATCACGGGTTATTTAATCCGTGAAGGTACTACTATAAAAGCTTTTGCTCAGGAACGATCTCTGCATCAGGACAGGCCAACACCTAAGTCGTAGAAGTTGATGTAGGATTCTTTTTGGTTATATTTTGGTGCAAGTTCTTTTGCACGTTTAATAGGTATAAAAAGGCCTATTAAATATATATATGTGTAATATGAAGTAAGTGATGTAATAAGTTTAGTAAAAGAATGCTAAAACATGCATGCATATAGTAGTTAAAATGCTTAGTCATAAATATGCTAGATCAATTGATAAATGTTATGCATGATAAGATATTAAGTTAAGATAGTTATAACTAACATAAAAATGATGAGTTTGTTATAGAATAAGACATTATGCATACGTAATTAAGAGACTGAAGTTATGGGAAATACATAATTGATGCGTAGGGTAACTTATATAAATAGACTATTGATGTGATAAATGTTTACAGCTTTGGTTAATAATCTACCATTATGTGTTTGAAAGGTATAACATGATACATGTCATGCACACCTTGGGTTTAATACCTTATAATACTTGAAACTTGCTTTATAACATGTAACTCTCTCACATACCATCTTATATGACATTCAAGTATTTATACATGAATATACCTAATTGCTCTCTCATGCTTAAGCATAACAATTCATATTCATAAAATATGTAAGCATGTACATGTTATTTCAACTAAATAATAAGTATAATATTTCATACATTTGTTATATGACATGTTTTATTTAACTATGCAATACCATCATATATTCTTAAACACATGTTGTTTATATAAATTTCATTTATCATGCTTGTACTAATATTATACAATTTTGTACATGTATGTGATCATAAAAAAGAAATACCCAATCTCTAGTGCATAAGCATGTAAACACATCTTATAGCACAATCCACACGTTTTTTTTCTTTGCTCATGTAAATAATCAATTAAAAGTTATACCTTTATTAGTGTACATACATGTATACACCATCTCATCAAATATAAACAATTGCAATCATGCTCTTTGCTCAATTATCGATAATTAATGTATTTCCATCTAACCATGCTTTATCCATTATTTTCTTTTCATACAGCAATACTTTCTATTTTATTGTCATTGTAATTTTACTTTTGGCATGGGCATAGAGGCATAACATATAATCCTTATATAGCGTTATATTCATATTATTTCAAGTAGGTAAATAATAACTTACCTAAACATTGCAATCACCATACACATTCTTCATCACATAATCATGCCTAACACTTTACATTTATATATTATTATATAGTTTATACATTTAGTTCCCTTTATGCGTTGCTATAATAAAAAATACTCAAAAGATGTTTAAAATGGTTCTTGGCAAACTCAAATAACAATTCTGCATAGAGACAGAATTTCAAGTTCATTTTGAAACCTATTTATGTCATATCTAAAGACATTTATGGTCAAAATTATTTTTTAAAATCATGATTCATTATATTTCTAGTTTCAGGAACATTAAAAAAAACATCAATATCATTTTTACTTTTTTAAAATATTACAAAAACATTGAGAAATGTTCCTAAAAATAATGCTGTCAACAGTCCCGAATTTAGGTTACTTTTTGATATATTTAGAGACACAAACAAATCATTATTTCTCCATTAAAATTGTAGAAATTTAAGTCTATTTTCATTATAATTTCTAATCATAGCATTTTGAACTCTACAAAATTAATTATGCGCAAAATACTGTAAACTGTCCACTGAAAAAGTGCTGTCAACAGTTCCCAATTCGAGTCACTCTTTGACATATTTATAAACGGAATCAAATTATGATTTCTTCACAAAAGTTGTATATAAATAAGTCTAGTTTCATAAGGATTTGGAATCATCTCATTTCAACCTCTATAACAAGAGATACACTCAAATTACTACAGTCCATTCTGGTTTCCTAGGCAGCACTTTACTGCACCCAATTCAGTTTTTATCAACAATTAATAAATTCATATAATAAAATAGGTACAGAATTTAAACAACCTTCCTTCATGAAGATGATGCTCCTATGAGTCTATTTTAACCAGAATTTGGTTTCAATGGATTTCGACTTCTCAACAAATATTTATAGCAAAAATACTGTAACATGTTCTTAACAACTAGGTAGCAGCTCAGTCCGAATTTTAAATTAATTTTAGGAGCACTTAGAAGCAGAATTTCATTATTGTTATTTCTATAACATTTGTAGGCACAGAAGTCCCGGTTCTAACCCAACTAGTAACATCAAATTCGGAGTTCAAAAACTCAACTTATGATCAAATTAGTCATTGGAGGTCAATCCGAATTTCTGGACAGCACTTTCACATTAATGTCTAATATCTTAATTCAAGTCAATATACTTATAAAATCCATAATCAACACAATATTAATGCATGCAAGAAATAATAGTTCCCAAACCTTAGCCAAAACAACAAAATCTCTACTCCTTCACAACTTCTTTGCCCTTATTCTTCTTACCACAATCTTCCTCTACATCAAGGCACACATTTTTGTATTAAAATCCATAATTTTTCTTTCCATCAAGGTATACAATTTTTCCATTGAAAAAAGAAGGAGAAGGAGATGAGAATGTTTAATTTCTTCTTACCTTAGCAAATGAGTTCAAAGATTATCTCATAACATAACACATGCATCCAACTCTTGAAAATAAAATTGAGGTAGAAGGTTTGATCTTTACAAAGAATAGAACAAAGATGAAAGGAATTCTTTGAGAGGAAGTTGCCGACCAAGCTATCAAACCCACAAGGAAATGTCTTTCTTTTCTCTCTCCCACTAACTTCTTGTCTTTTATATTAACAAGGAAAAATTTCCTCTTTAGTCCCTTGAAAATTTGCATGTCATAACAATGACACACACCTTTTTGCATGTTATAAAGTGACCCCTCCACTAACTCTTTTTCTTAAATCAACCTTTCCATTTAATCCTTCTCTTAAATTGACCTCTCAATTATTCATTTATTCACATTTTCCCCTAAAGATGCCGAATTTACAAATTGACCCCTAAGCTAATACTTTATACTTCAATTACAACCTTAATTATTATTATACCAACATAATAATTTAATTATGACCTTATAAAATTTATACCATTTAATTTACATATTTATCACATAATTATTGATAACTTAATAATATTTTTCCCAAATCAATATCTTAACTCTTAATAATTCATCCAATAATACTCAATTAGACTTTAATAATATGTAATTGCCCTTGAATGCTACTAGGGTCTATTTTGGGTCCTTACAAAGCAAGACATGAAAAAGATGTTAAGTGTGTGTGAATTATTGTGTGCAAAATCAAACTTGAAACAAGTAACAAGCAAGTTGGAAATTTAGGCTTAGACAAAAAAAAAAAGGTTCAAGTTGGCAGGGAAAGGGATATCAACACATGTAAACCCATGAAAAATGCAATAGTGCTACCAGGAGAGACAACAAAACTAATGATTCACTCCCTAGTGGATTAGGTACAAAACCCAGAAACTATATGCATAGTTAACAGTCCCAAGTGATTCATTCTTATCATGCACACTTGCAAACTGTATTCTAACTATTGGTGGTCAACGAAATAGCACACAAGCAAGATTTTAGACAAAAATAATACATTGCAAGCAACTGAGAGCACAAAAGGCTCACTAGAAATAAGAACTAAAAACCAGGTGGCCAAATTTTACTCAAAGACATCAAGAATTTACAACTAAATTGCCATATGAAACAAATCAACCACTCAAATATAGCCTAATAATTCAATTGAAAGAATAGTCATAGTTAAACAAGAGAGGTGATCATACTAGGATGCATGAGGACTGTTAAAGTTTTTAAATTTCAAAATGGAAGACTCACACAACTAGTTGCATTCAAAGACAAAGAGACAAAGCATGTTCCTAAAGGTTTGACTAACCATTGAACATAGGCACTTGAATAAATCAACACCATAGAATAGGAAGCAAGCAATTCAATATCATGAAGCTCTAGAATATACTAGATGTATATGCACAAGAAAGTAGCAATGGCACATAAGACAATCAATATGTGAAATAAATAGAAAATGCCTAAAGTACCAACTACATTCTACAAGCCTTAATTTCCTCAAAGATATCCAAAATTACCAACTAGAATACAACATATATGAAACTCTAGCAACCCAAGCAAAAAACCAATTTGTATCCATAAAGCAGATTGACTAATTAGATTTTTGGCAAATGTTTCCAAAATATACCAATTAAGCACAAAACATCCATCAAAATTCAACAGCAGCAACAAAAATTCCTTATACCACATGCAAGAATAACGACTATCACATGCCTATTTTTTCTCAATTCACCATATGAACAAAATTAAGTCAGTTAAGAGATCATAATAAGCATGTTAAAGCCAACAACCAATAATAAAAATAGTCGTGGTAAATATGAAAGGCCAAAATGGATGAAACAAGAGGCAATAACCTTTATTGCCAAGTTCCAAAATAGCAAACAAAAGATAAGGAATTCTCATATAGGCAATTTATTAAACAAGTAGTAGGCAGTGTTTTAACAAAGTAAAAATTGATGTTATTGTACACAATCCAACATACAACAACAGATTTTTATGAAGAAAAATGGAAGAATCAATTCATCAATAGTTATCAAAAATAAAAATCCAGCCACTCCAAATTGTAATTTAAGATGAAAAATTAGAACACATACTTGTAACCACTCCTCCTAATGAGAAATTGTTAAAAAAGAACATAAGAGAGTTAAACAAAAAGAGCAAATAACAAGACATTTATGTGTAAAATCAAAACCCAAAAATGATGAAATTGAACATTAGGGTTTGATAAATCTATGAAGATGTGTGAAGAGTGAACAAGTAAAAAGAAAACAAAAATTATTTGAAGGATGAAGAGAAGAGAAAAATGAAAAAGAAATAGTGAAATGAAAGAAAAATTAAAAAAAATCAAAGAGCAAAGAAAAAAGGGAAAACAAAAGAAACATACAAAATCAAAAATCAAAAAGAAAAATCAACACAAATCGTAAGAAGGAAAAACAAATCGAAAAGAAAAAGAAAATGAAGAAGAAGAAGAGAGAGAAACTTACTTGGTTAGAGCAAAGCACACTCAAGATATAAGGAAATAAAAAAACTTAAAGAAAAGAAAAAGAACAAAAAAAAAACAACAAAGGTGAATCAGTAAAGGAAAAGTAAAAGAAGAAAGACATAAAAAGTAAAAAAAAAAAATGATTCAAAACAAGAAAGTTGAAAAACAAAAGACTTACAAACTAAAGAAAATAAAAAGAAGAATTCTTACTTGTTTAAGAAGATAAATGGAACTGTGACCCAAATGAGAGAAAAGAATAAAGAAATAATGAAGAAAAGGAAGAGAAAAGGGGGAGAAAAGAGAAGAAAATACAAGAAAGAAGGGAAAGTTGAACGACAGTTTATAAAAATGTGACTTTTAAATTTTGGTTTTAAGGGAGTCACGGTCAACAGTAAAAATCTACTGACTGTGAGGTAAGTCTTGTTTGGCTACTGCACTAAAAAAGAAAAAAGTCATGGATAGTAAGAAATACCAACTCACCGTGACCTAAAAAAAATTTGATATAGAATTAAATGTGCAAATATGTCACGATCAGTAGCAAAAGTTTACTTACCGAGACCTGTGGATATTTGATATCTAAAAGCAAAAGTGACCCTATTTCACGGTCAGTAGGAATACCATACTAACTATGACCTATAAAACTTTTAGGTATAGAAGCAGACATGCAATTATGTCATCATCAACACTCTTTTCCTACTCACAGTGACAAATGTCACAATCAGTAGGAATACCCTACTAATTGTGAACCCTAAAAATCACCAAAAATTTTCCACCTTTTGAATTACTAGGGTCAAACGAAGTAACTGCAAAACTACTTCAATAGGAAAAAACTTACGAATAAAGTCCTATAAGCCAAAACCTTTTGAACCATAACCAAACCTAAATAGCTGTAAAAAAAAGGAAAGCTAAAAAGAAAAATGAGGGTTAGGCAGTAGTTCTACATTTACCAAGCCCACAACTGGACTTTTAAGTACCTACAAGGATCCGTGAGGGTGACAATTACTGATGTGCCATTGAATGTCAATTTAAAATAGGGCTTTACATGATGTCCATTTACCTTGAACTCATTTTCATCTCTTAGGTGCTTTAGAGTAACCACTCTAAATTTGTCTGCTCCTACGACTTCAAAAGGCCCTTTCCACCTTGATTTTAACTTTTCGGGAAATAATCTCAATCAACTATTATATAAGAGCACCTTTATCCCATGTACAAACTCTTTTTTCATCGGCATTCTATCATGCAATTTCTTGGTGTTATCTTTGTACTTGGTAACATGATTATAAGCCCAAACCCGAGTTCTTCCAAATCATTTAGCTATAGTGACCTGTATTTTCCTTCACTTACAAGATCAAAGTTCAAGAATTTGGTGGCCTGATAAGCTTTATCTTCAAATTGGATCGATAGTGACAAGACTTGCCAAAAACTAACTTAAAGGGTGACATCCCTATAGGAGTCTTAAATGTTGTCCTATATGCCCACAATGCTTCATTTAGCTTAAAGTACCAATCCTTTCTAGTGGCATTAACCATTTTCTCTAACATAGCTTTAATTTTTTGGTTTGACACCTCCACTTGACCATCGGCTTGGGATTATTATGGAGTAGTGACCTTATGCCTAACTCCAAAAATTTTCAATAAAGCTTTAAATTTGTGGTTAACAAAATGTTTACCACCATCACTGATGATGGCTTTAGGGGCTCCATATCTACTGAATATGTTCTTTCTCAGAAATTCTAGCACTATCATGGTATCACAGGTCCTAGTGGCTACAACTTCTACCCCTTTGCTTACATAGTCTACTACCAATAAAATGTATTCAAACTCGTAGGATATTGAAAAAGGTCCCATAAAATCTATACCCTACAAATTAAAGAGCTTTACTTCAAGCATATCGTTCAATGGCATCTCATCTCTCCTTGATATATTTCCTACCCTTTGACAATGATCATAAGATTGAATATAAAGTTTCACATCATTAAATAAGGTAGGCCAATAAAAACCAGAAGATAGAATTTTCAATACCATTCTATTTGGTCTGTGATGTCCACTGGCCTTTCCGCTATGATATGCTTTAATGATCTCTCCTTGCTCCTTTTTGAGAATGTTCCTCCCCAACAGTTGATCAATACACAACTTAAAAAGATACAGGTCATCTGTAGTGCATCACATTAACCTTCAGTTTCTTCCTTTATTACCACATATAATCCCTTGACATATATTCACTTGCAAGAAAATTTGCTAAATCAATAAACCAAGAAACAACAACTTCACATATAAATAAAGTGCATATATGTTCATCAAGAAACAAATCTAAAATCCTCTATATTGGAATTCACTATGTTCTTACCCTTATCACTGCTAGGAGCACTTATATTCACCTCTACCCTAGGGTTAGAGTCACTTACATGTCATGTCGGCTCTTCTATATTTGATGACAATGGTGAAGATAACTTACCTTTGTCTTCTACTTGTTTTACCTCCTTACCACTCCTTAGTGTGATCGCCTTGGCTTCCTTTTTTAGATTTCGATCAACATTTGATGGAAAAACCCCAGTTGGTCTTGTTGACAAAGAATTTGTCAATGATCACATTTATGTTTCCAAGTTCCTCATAGAGGCATATTGGTTTCTATTCCATTTTTCTTAAGATTTTCACCTTATCTATTGGCCCGATATAAATTGTTGCTGACTATCCATAAAGCTAGCTAACATGTCTTCCAAATTCGATTTATTCTCTTAAATGGGTGGGCTTGGTTATAGTTTGAGTGTTGAAACCTTGGTAGGTGCTAGGCTTGGTTAGAGTTTGAGTGTTGGCCTTGGTTTGAATCTTAGCTTTGGTGGTTGTGTGATGGATATAGGGCTTGGTAATGGGTTATGATTTATGGTTGATAAGACTGGCTATGGTTATGATTGACATTTTGGTTGAAGGGAGCACTTGTTTGGGGTTGAGATGATGAAGCATTTTAATGTCCCTCTTTCTAAGCAAAATTCGGGCGGTTTCTCTAATCCGAATCATATGTATTGCTGTAAGGGTCATTTCTTCTATAATCTCCCACTATATTAACATCCCCTATAACTCTGCTATCTTGTCCACATATTCCACTCTTATATGCTACAAAGTCTTAAGAAACTACAGGTATATTTTGTACTTTTGATCTGCTCCATCCTTTTCTCATCAGCTCTAATTGTGCCTTCAGTATAGCAACTTCATCAACATTGTTTACACCCTGCCTTTTTAGTATTGCTTTAAGGGTCGCCCATTATAAATCATTTGCTACCATCTCATATAGGAAATGAAAGGCTTCTTTCGGTAACATATTTTTGAACGAACTATCAAATGCTGCATCTAGGAGTGACCTTATAAGTGGATTCACTCTTGCATAGAAAATTTTCATCAAATGATAAACTACTACTTTATGATGCAAATAGCTCTTTAATAGCCTCTTGAACCTCTTCCAAGCCTCATAGAAGGGCTCTTCATTCATTTAGTGAAAACTCATAATATTGTTGTGAATACTTGCTATCTTAGTTAGAGGGAAGAATCTCATCAAACATTTCTCTTGTAATTATTCCCACGTCCAAATTGACAGACTTGGGAACATCTGAAGCCAATCCCTCGCTTTTTCGATCAATGCGAAGGGAAACAATTTCAACCAAATTGCATTTATTTTAATACCCGAAATCTGAACAGTGTCACTAACCTCAAGAAATATGTCAAGATGTTGAAAAGGATCTTTTAATTCTGACCCAGAGAATTGATTTCTTTGCACTATAGTAATAGTTACTAGTTTAAGCTATAATTGCACACCTCTAGGAAATAAAATTATCCTATAGTCTTTATTCCATCTAGGCATAGCATAATCTCTAATAGTCCTCTACCTAAGTATTTCCTCTTTTCATTTACTAGGAACTTCATCTTGTGCCCTTAGCACTTCTTTATCCTTGGGAGGAATTTCAACAATAAGAGGATTTGAATTCATGTTGTTTTCTCTATTGGCTCTCTTTCTTTGATGGAAAGTTCTCTCAATTTTAGGGTCGTAGGGTGTAAGTTGTTTTTATCTTAGTTTGTGCATACATTACAAACCACCTGAAAAGAATTAAAAGAAAAAAATAACAAAAAGAAAACACATACAAATAATAATCAAAACTCACAAACATGCCAATCCCTGGTAACAGCGCCAAAAACTTGACGTCAATTCAGCAAGTGTAATAAATCGACATGTGGGGCCCCAAACATGACCCTAATTGAAATTGTATATTTTAAGTAGGATTTTATTTGATTACGATTAAATTAAAATGAGAATTTCATATAAAGTATGGGGCAAGAGATAAATTATTTTGTTATTATATTAATTGCATGAAAATAGAATTTAATATTATAGTTTATTATTATTTGAGGGTATAATTAAAGTATAAAGTATTAATTTGGGGTAAATTTGTAATTATAGCATTTTAGGGGTCAATTATGAATAGAAGAATACATTGAGAGGTTAATTTAAAAGAAGGAATAAATGGAGAGGTTGATTTAAGAAATGGATTAAATGGAGGGGGTCAATATTAAGCAAGCAAAAAGGTGTGAGGTTAATGTGTGACATGAAAAAAGTTAAAGGACTAAAAAGGGGATTATCCCTTGTTATTATAAAAAGCCAACATTTAGGAGAGAGAGGAGAGCGGGTCGAATTTTCTTGAAGAAAATTCAGAAATGTTCTTCTTTCTACTGTAAAATCCAAAGTTAAATTCTTTAAGTGGTCTTGAAGAGGAATTTGTGTATGTTGGTTAATCAAGAGTATTTGTGTAACAAATTAAGGTAACAACCTCAATTAATTTGCAACTTCTTCTTCTCCTTCTCTTTCTCAATTTGTTCAAGTAATGGTTGAGTATGGTGCTGGACTTTTTAATTTAATGATGATGTTGGTTGTAAAGGAGAAGAGGAGAGTATAACGATAAAAGGAAAAGGTGTGACAAGAGATTGAAGGCATAGGGAATTTCAGCCAAAGATATGGGATTAGGGTCTTCCTAAATGCTTATGGATGTGTTTGGTGGAAACATGTTGTGATTGAGATATCTATGTACAATGATTAGAATAACATGAGGTTAATTCCTAAGTAAAATATACTCCTAAGTGAACATTTTGTATGAAGGAAGTATGAATTAAAAATGTATGCAAGCATGTCAAATGTTGACTTGAAATTCGTAGCGACTAGATGTATTGTTAGGGAATATACCTTAGTAAATTGGGCATAACTCTTGGTAGAGTTGTTAAAATGCTACAAAGTAAAATTCTGGTAAAACTAGAGTCATGAAGTATAAATTTGATGAAGAAACATTGGTCTAATTCCTTCTTCATTTTATTTTAAAAATTTTTATAAGTAGTAACAAACAATATTTTGGTTCTATGAATAGCTTATAGTTTTCTCAAATATCTCGAGCTATAGACAAGATATTAAGGTATGATATATTACCTGGTTGTTAGGGTATGTTCAAGCTAAATATGATGCCTACTGATAACATGATCAAAAAATATGTGAAACATTATATGAACTTTGTATACATAGTTATGCTATAGTAATAATATTTTTGTACTTTGGTTATACGTGTGCAAATTGATTTAATCAAGTGCAAGCATGATATATTAAAATAGAATTAAATAAAGTATCATCTGCAATTAGTGTTCAATTGTGGATAGATAGGCACCTATAGGGATTTTGCACCTGCCATAATTGACCTGATTAGGTCTAAAGTACAGTGAACCTATTGGATTATAAACACCCCATTTGGGTTGCTAGTTGACCCCGTATGGGTCCATTTGACTGGTCCACCATACTTGCAACCCCGTTTGGATCCAAAGATATGATATCCTCGGATATCCACCGCTTTGATACCCTCGGGTATCCGCCATTCTCGTTATCCACCTTTAGAACTTAAGCAGGCTATGTTAAAATATAACAAGGCATATAATTTATGGAATATTCTATTTAACTGAGTTTTCCAATGCATGTATCTTATTCTTTTGTTTATACACACACACACACACACACACACACACACACCCACACACACACACACACACACACACCCACACACACACACACACCCACACACACACACACACACACACACACATATATATATATATATGTACAGAACATTCTATTAAATGTTGAATTTGAGAAGACTATTTAAATGTAGGAATACATTCCTGATCAAAATCGTTGTTACTCTTATCACATGCTTATCGTTTATAGGTTATTTTAAATGTTTTTAAATTATGTATGATTTAATGAATCTGACGATCACTGTGAGTGGTTTTCCTTCACTTTTATTATCGTCACTAAGCTGTGTAGCTTAGTACAAGTTATTTTGATTAGTGTATATTTTGGTAGTCAAGGCTTTTACATAGGAACGTCCTCTACATCAGGATAGGCCAACACCAGTCTATAAAAGTTGATGTAGGAATTTTGATTAATTTTGTATAGTTCCTTACATGATTAATATGTATAAAGTTTATATTATATATGTATGTCATATGGAGGTTAAGGTTGTAATAAGCTCATAGTGAGAATGCTAGTATATGCATGCATCTAGAAGCCAGAATGACTTTATTCAAATGTGCTGGAATGCTAAATGCTATGCATGATAGTGAAATGACTAAGATAGTTAAATCTAGTTTGATTAAGATAATGGGTTGCATAATGACTCACTGTGCTTATTCAAAATGAAATGTACATGAGAGATGTGATAAGCATAATTATAATACAAGTTATATGATTGGATGGATCAGGTGACATGAATGCCTGTAGATGTTAATCAGGTTAATTGCCTAACATAACATGACTTAAGTAAAATTCATAATATTTGATAGAGATGCTATATTAGGGTGTTTTAGTTTGGTATCAGAACCTAGGTTTAGTCTTTTTTAGGCAATTTGAGTATAGGATTTTATAATATGAGATAGTTTTATGTTGGCCTAATGTAGAAATTCTTGTTTTCTTATAGATTAAAGATGGAGAATTCCTCTAGGGATACTATAGAAGAATCGGTTAAAAGTAATTTTTCTGCTAAATAAAATCCTTCTAACCCAATGACTTTATCATCACATCAAAATAAAATTCCTGCTGTAGTTCCTGGAGAAGCCTTGTTAAAAATTTCTCAAGATATGGCCTAGATTCTACAAAGAATGACTATGCCCAAAGCTCCAATGTCCGAAATTAGGAAGCATGGGGGACAAGAATTTATGGGCACTAATTTAGAACAATTTGAAGAAGCTGAGTTCTGGTTGGAAAGGCTAGAAAGGATTTTTGATGAAATTAACTACCCTGCAAGTCACAAGGTATCTTGTGTTGTGTCCTTACTTCAAGGCATGGCTTATGATTGGTGGAAACTGATATTAAGACAACCTCAATAACCTGACCCACTTACATGGGAATTCTTTGAGGAGGAGTTCAGGAAGAAATATTTTACTGAGGCATACAAAGAGGAGAAATTGAAGTAGTTTTTGAATTTGAGACAAAAAACTCTATCTGTGGCTGAATATGAAAAGAATTTAGTCGGTTATCCAAGTATGTTCCAAAGGAGAAGTTGACAGGAGTCTTTAAATGTTGACACTTTGAAGATGGGCTGAATGATCGAATCAAAGAAAAATTGTTCGGACTTACATCTCTAAATGTGGTAGATTTTAATCAACTGGTTACAACAGCTATGAAAGTTGAAAAGTATGAGATAGCCAAAAAAGAGAGGGAGCACACAAGAAGTGATTCTAGAGGAGGATCTTCCACTGGAAAAATATTCAGAGGAGCTCAAGGAGGTCAGCTTGCAGAGTCTATTTTTACTTCTACTAATAAAGGAAAGAAACAAGAATCCTCTACCAAGTTTAAATCTGAGAAGGAAGCTTCAGGAAGACAGAGTGGGGCTTAAGCACCTGAATGTCCACATTATTTCAGGCACCATTGGGGTAACTGTAGGAAACTGGTTGGAGAATGCTTTAGATGTGGTAGTGTTGACCATTTTATGGCAAATTATCCTTCAAAATGGGATCAAGGTTTTAAGCAACAGGGTAGCAGGGGAGCTTTTAATACACCCCTATCTAGTAGAGGTAGATGCAGAGAAAGGGGTGGATCAACTCATCATGGATACCAGTCTCAGAATGTATCTGAATCTATTGATAGACCTCTTGCACAAATGGTTTCTAGCCGGGCTTATGCAATGAAAGCTCAGGAGGAATGGAATGCTCCAGAAGTTATAGTTGGTACTTTTTCTCTTTATAATTGTGACATGCATGCATTTATTGATCCCGGTTCTACTTATTCATATGTTTGTATTGGGGATTTGGGTAGAGATAGGTTTAAAATACAACAGTTAAATTTTGATGTATGTGTGACTAGTCCATTAGGGCATAGTGTAATTATTAATAAAGTGTGTAAAGACTATCCTATAGTAGTTTAGGGGAGATAGTTTCCAGCAGATTTGATTGTGTTGCCATTTCATGAGTTTGATGTAATTATGGGAATGGATTGGTTATCCAAGCATCATGCAGTGGTGAATTGTGAAATGAAAATAGTAACTCTCAGGAATGAAGCTGAGCATGCTAAACATCTGAAGATTGTATTGCAAACTTTAAAAGAAAATCAGTTGTTTTCCAAGTTGAGTAAATGTGACTTTTGGCTTAAGGAAGTTCCTTTTCTAGGTCATGTTATATCTACTAAAGGTGTTAGGGTTGATCCAAATAACATTGAAGCTATTGTTAATTGGAAACCACCTAAGAATGTGCATGAAGTTAGAAGTTTTCTCGTGTTGGCAGGTTATTATTGTCATTTTGTGAAAGGTTTTCCCGTCATTGCTTCACTACTCACTAAGTTATTAAGGAAGAATATTAAGTTTGAGTCGTCTGATCGTTGTCAAACAAGCTTTGATTAGTTGAAGAAAATGTTGACTGAAACACCAGTGTTAACTCAACCAGAGTCAGGGAAAGAGTATGCAATGTATAGTGATGCCTCCAAGATTGGGTTGGGTTGTGTATTAATTCAAGATGGTAAGGTAGTAGCTTATGCATCCAGATAGTTGAAACCGTATGAGTAGAACTTCCCGACTCATGATTTAGAAGTTGCAGCTATGGTTTTTGCTTTAAAGATTTGGCGACACTACTTGTATAAGGAAAAATGCAGGATTTATACTGATCATAAAAGCCTCAAATACTTGCTTACTCAGAAAGAACTTAATTTGAGGTAGAGAAGTTGGTTGGAATTATTCAAAGATTATGATTGTATAGTTGACTACCATTTTAGAAAAGCGAATGCGGTTGCTGATGCTTTGAGTCGTAAGACAATGGCAGTATTGTTTTTAAAGCAGTGCAAATGGAAATTTACATCAGATGGTGCATTACTAGCACAACTTAAAGCTAGGCCCACGGTTAGGTAGACAGTGATAGATGCTCAGAAGGATGATGAAAAGTTACAACAGATTTGTGAAAGGAGTTTGTGAAGGAGATCAATCAAATTTTTTTAGTGAAAGAAGATGGTGGTGTATACTACCATAATAAGTTATGTGTTCCAGATGACAAAGAAGTGAAAAGAATATTATTGCATGAAGCTCATAATACTGTATTTACTATGCATCCTAGTGGGAACAAGGTGTATCAAGAGTTGAAAAAATTTTACTGGTGGCCTGGTAAGAAGAAGGATATTGTTGAATATGTTTATAAATGTTTAACATGTTAACAAGTGAAAGCAGAACATCAGTTTCCTTCAGGTCTTTTGAATCCCATTATGCTTCCACAGTGGAAGTGGGAAGACATTACCATGGATTTTGTTACCGTTTTGCCTCTTACTCAAAGAAAATATGATGCAGTCTAGGTAATAGTGGATAAGTTAACAAAAGTAGCTCACTTCATACCGGTTCGAACAAATTTTTCTATGGATAAGCTTGCAGAATTGTATGTGAATGAGATTGTACGGCTACACGGTATATAGGATGTTAGAGAGTATGCCTTAGAGCCATGTAATGGGGATGTATTTCATATTTATGAACTCATATTCCTAATAAAAGGCATCATTCATTTATTAACGCTATGTTTAAATACATGACTTTGTAAATCTTAAATTAATAAATGAAGTCCTAGATATTATAAACACAGTGCAAAGGCAATCATGAAAGTGTTCATGATGTGAGATGTTTATTGCATGCAAATGTGATAATATCTAAATATCCCTTGTCATAGAATTAACAAGATAGAACATTGTTAATTTGGATATACTAGCACATGTTATGCTTCTTAAATAGTTCAAGCAGTGGTTCTCAAAATTGTGATTATGAAAGATGATCAAAGCTAACATGTGGATGCATGTTAGAAGAAAAAGTTCATTAGAGACCTGAAAAGAGAATCCTCACATAGATACTAAATCTAGATCAGTGAGGAATCTCTTCATAGCAATTGTGCAAGTATCCTTAGACTTGAGATCACCAAGGTTATATTAAGTAGCAAGTGATATACTTTGACTGTATAACTGATTACTTTCAATTGGGGGTGAACATAGTTAGGAGGTTGGGTATAT
This sequence comes from Excoecaria agallocha, assembly GCA_037975025.1. Classification (NCBI taxonomy): domain Eukaryota; kingdom Viridiplantae; phylum Streptophyta; class Magnoliopsida; order Malpighiales; family Euphorbiaceae; genus Excoecaria; species Excoecaria agallocha. The sequence continues at coordinate 10,083,260 of CM075818.1, read as the reverse complement.
CATGACCTACTTCAAGATAGTTGAGTGATTGACAAAGGATTCACCATCCCAGATTTATTAAGGGAAGTTATCTCTCATGATTCTATAATTGCCTTGTTAAGAGAATCTTTGGCCAGAGTAATATGCCAAGATGGATAGGGATCCATGAAGGACATTTTGGAACAATGGTTAAATTAAAAGAACATATATAATTAGATTTATATGAGTTGATAGAAATCAATAGTCAGAATATATTTGAGATAAGAGTGGTGAAAGGAGTAATTTCACAGTAACTATTTCTAAGGAAGGTATAGTCCAACCACTTGAATTTCTTGACATTTGGATAGTCATGATGCCTAGCTAGAGGCCGCTCATAACTTGTATAATAGTGTATCATAAATATCAATATGGATTGATAAAACGATTTAAAAAAAATTTAAATCATGTGAGTTTTGAATATAACTCATAATTACATATTATACTGCCAATATGGACAGGAGCCCAATAGGTCACACACATATATAGTAAAGGATAAAATAGTAAAATGACAAGGATAATAATATTTGATATTATTATGGGAGAAGAGAAATGAATAAGAGAATAATTAATTAAAGAGTTTAATTAATTATGATAAAGTAGAATTGTATGCAGAACTTTTTAGAAATGTTCTGTAAAATTGACCTAATTCAAATATTGTATTTCATAATTAATTATTATTAGACTATAAGTGTTATAGGGCTGATATAATAATTAATAGATCCATTAGAGGAATTAAAAGAGGCCCAGAGAATTGGTTTTGGCGCAGAAACCCTCTAGAGGAAGGGTTACACGCCAAACCCATATAGAAGGCCTTAAAGGCCTAATTCTTTGAACAAAATAAATTAAATATTTTTTATAAGTTTTATGGAGCCTACATATTTTATTTGGATGGATTTGGAATTAATTTGGGTGATTAAATCTAAGTGTATGCATAAAGGGCCTAGTTTGTGGGTTTTGTGCATAGTCTTTTGCGAAATGATTTAAATTAGATTTAATTGAGCCCAAATAAATTATTAATAATTCCAAAAACCCATTTAATATTTCTCTAAAAATTTTAAAGAGCCCAATTCCATTATGAAGTTGAATTTTTAATCTAACTATAAAAATCCAAGTGATAGGGATTTTAGGGTTAAGTGAACATTAAGAGAAAAGAAATTCTCTCTCTTTGAAAAACCCCAGCTGCCACTCCCTTGCTAGCATCAAGGGGAATTTGGCTAGCCCTTTTGTTCCATCATTGTTGGTTCATTCAATCCTTCTCTAGTATGGATTACTAATTGGAGGTGTTTAATTTTTGACACTATGGTTTGCGACAACCCGATGAGACGGAAAATCACTTGTTTAACAAAAATCAAAGGTGATTTTTCTTATTCTCATTAATATTTATATTATAATTCATGGCAAGATCAAATCTATTGGTTAAAATCTTTTAAATTCTGCTTATGCATGTGATGCATGTAACCGATAATTCCTAACATGGTATTGAGCCACGGGTTTGGCATGAATCTACAATTTTATATTATTCGCGAAATAGTTTTTCTTTTTATTTTTGAGTTATTTATTTCATGAACTTTAAAATATCAGATTTGATTGTTCATGAATGATAAATATTGATATCTGGATGTATGTGATCAAATACATAAAACAAAAAATAAAAACGATTCTTTTGAGAAAAGAATCATTGTTTTTGGCGTATAGAGTTTTTATTTTTCAATAAAGTTTAGGGGCTATTATAAATTAAGATTTTATTGATCCACTCTAAAATTATTTTGAAGATAATTTATGTGTTTATTTTGTTATATTAAGCCATAGGATCAAACAAAATTAAAATGGAACAAGTTTTGCATGAAAACTAGTTTAATTGAAAAGTTCGATAAATTGGTGTTCTTCTTGTGTTCTTGGTGAGTTCATGTTTAGAAGGATTTTTAATCTTCTAAATTTGACATATCTAATATATTAATGTTTTTTAATTAATTGGATTAATTAAAATAGGCATTGAATTAATTGGATTAATTATAATTCATTAAAACCACTTAATGGGCTTAATTATGTTTACGAACTTGATTTAAATTAGTGAATGATTTGGTGGGCACATGAAGCTGATTTAAATTAAATATTATAAATTTTAATTAAGTTTATAAATGGTTTTTAGGGGCTGGTCCAAAAGGCCTAAATGGTCCAAAAGACACAAAACTAGTTTGTGTGTGAACAAAATTTAGGGTTTACATTTGTGGGTTTCGGCCTATCCTTTATTTTAAGCCTAAAATTGATTCTTTAATTATTTAATATGAATAATTAATTAAATAATCAATTAATAATTAATTAATAATCAATTTGAATGATAATTAAGGCAAGAACACATGTATGCAAAAGGATTTCCTAAAATAAAAGTTTCCAAAATGGAAAAAGTTTCCTAATTTGATCACATTATTAAAATAACTCAAAAGTAAGTTTGAAGAGTTAAAACATAGTATGTGTTCCATTATATGGTTTTACTTTATGCATTAGAAATGCATATAAGGGTGTATGATTAGCATGATGGATGTGATTGAGAATAATGTATGTTTTGGCCTAATGAGGACTTTCATATCCCGACCACTTATTTTTGGTTTGTATTTCATTTTTGAATTGTAATAAATAATTAGATTACTTAGATTAGAATTAGAGATAGAAATGGAGGCCATTATCAAGAAGCAAGATGGGTTGGATGGAGATCCAACAAGATTGAACATAATGTAATTATTTTTCTTGTTTGGATCATGCATATTACCTAGGTTTGACCTTTTGATTTCCCTTTTGGCTCGAGGAGATCAATGTAGTAAAGTCTATAAATATACCATATTTGTATGCTTATATTTATGTGATAGATATAGGATGCATACCAATGTATGCCAACCATGTATGATGAGACTTAATTAACTAAAATCCCTCAAACTAATACTAAAGTATATAAGCCTTCCTTTAATTTAAGGAGAACCAGAGTTCTTTATAGTATGGATTGTTGACCATAGTCAAGCTCACATTATATCAAATATATTCGAATCTAATTAAATGGGTCATCTTACCTAGCCCATTAGCTTGTTGACCAAAGTCAAGGCTAATGGTTCTAGAAACAAGATTAAGGAATGCATATATGATATGTATGTATCAAGAGTTGATAACCTAATGATCCAATAGTTATGTGGAGACATAATTGGTATAGAGATACCTACCTTTCAAAGGTATGGAGTTTGGCTTGTTGACCACAGTCAATGTAAAATTACATATCAAGGATTGGATATTGGCACACTAAGAAAACCATCGAGTTTTCTCGGATTAAATAGTAAGGACTATTAATTCGCAATAAAATAGTGGGAGTAAATGGATTAATTAAAGACTTAATTAATGCATACATATATATGAACATACTCTTATATGTTTTCTTTTCACATCTAGGTCCTCATCATGAGCACATCGAACATTAACATACGATCAATCTTGGATAACAAGCTGGTTGGTAACAACTATTCTGACTGGATCGAACAAGTGAGAATTGTTCTCAGAGATGAAAAGATCCATTATGTCATGGATAAAGATCCACCACCACTTCCATCAGATGATGCCATTGATGAGATCAAGGGCACTTATCGAAAATACATGGAGGATAGTAAAGCAACAGCATGTCTGATGATGGGTGCTATGTCCTCAAAGCTTTAGAAGCAATATGAGATGATGGATGCTAGAACCATCATTTTGCATCTAGAGGGGCTTTATTCTTCTCATGCTAGAACTGAGCAATATGAGATTGCTCGATCTCTATTTAGTTGTAAAATGGTGAAAGGCACTTCGGTTGCTACTCATGCATTAAAGATGTATGGGTATATTGAGCATTTGAGTAGACTTGGATATGTAATGGATAATGATCTATACATAGATTTAATCTTGTACTTGTTGGCTCCAAGTTATGCACCTTTCGTGCTTAACTTCAATATGAACAAGATCCAAGTATCCATTCCTGAGTTAATCAACATGCTCAAAACAGCTGATGGATCCTTCAAGAAGGATTCAAAAAGTGTCATGGTTGTTACTTCTGCTAAAGGCACGAAGCAGAAGAAGAAGATAAAGAAGATGACCAAGGCACAGGCAAAGAATGGTGGGGTTTCCAAGAAAAAGGTTGCCAAGAAAGAGAATCCCAAAGGAACTTGCTTCCATTGTGGAAAAAATGGTCATTGGAAGCATAACTGCAAGGCCTATCAAGATTCTCTCAAGGAGAAGTAGTAAGCTAATGCTTCTACTTCAAGTATTCATATGATTGAAATTAATACTTATTCTATTGCTTCAAAACAATCTTTGGTATTAGATACCAGATGTGGATTTCATTTGTGTAATGATCTATAGGGGCTCAAAAGCAGTAGAAGAGTTGGAAAGGAAGAAATATGTGTACAGTCAGCTACTAGAAAAAACATCTCTACAGCAGTTGTAGGGACTTACCATTTGCCTCTTCCAAGTGGATTAATACTGGAATTAAATAATTATTATTATGTTCCAACTTTATCCAAAAGTATTATTTCTTTTAGTTGTTTATTGAACGATTATGACATTTCTTTAAAAGACAAACGTTGTTATATTTTTAATAACAATATGTTTTATACAAAAGCTATCATTGAGAATGGTATATTTGTTCTTAATTTAATTAAAGAATTGCATAATGTGGATACCAAGAGAATGAAACAAGATAATCTAAATACCTTATAATTATGGCATTGTCGTTTAGGCCATACAAATGAGAAACACTTGACCAAATTACACAAATCAGGTGATTTAGGGTTATTTGATTATGAATCATTTGATATATGTGAATTATGTTTATTAGGAAAAATGACAAAAGCTCCCTTTATTGGTAAAAGAGAATGATCTAAAATGGTTTTAGACTTAATACATTCAGATGTATGTGGCCAAATGACTACACATGCCATAGGAGGTTACTCCTACTTAATTACTTTCATAGATGATTATTCTAGGTTTGGATATATCTATCTAATGAAATATAAATCGTAAGCATTTGAAAAGTTCAAAGAATTCAGAAATAAAGTAGAGAAGCAACTTGGCAAGAGTATTAAGACACTTAGATCAGATCGAGGTTGAGAGTAATTAAGTCAAAAATTTCAAGATTATCTTAGAGCTAATGGAATTTTATCTCAATGGACTCCACCATATACACCACAACATAATGGTGTATCTGAAAGGAAAAATCGAACACTATTAGATATGGTTCGATCCATGAGGAGCCGAGTAGACTTGCCTAAGTCCTTTTGGGGATATGGACTAGAAACTACTATTTATATGTTAAACAAAGTTCCTAAGAAATCGATTGATGTTACTCCATATGATATATAGAATAACAAAAAACCCACACTTTCTCATATGAAAGTATAGGGTTGTCCTGCTTATGTGAAGAGGACAATGTCAAACAAACTAGATGTTAAGTCTAACAAATGTTTATTTGTGGGATATCCAAAAGAAACATTTGGATATTATTTCAATCATCCCTTAGAGCAAAAGTTGTTTATTTCAAGGCATGTTGTCTTCTTGGAAAGAGAATTTATTCTACAAGAGGATAGTGGGAGTAAAATTGAACTTTGTGAAGTTCAAGACCCATAAATAGAAGTAGATCAACTGATTGAACCTGAGACTAAATTTCATAATGATGATATTACAGTTGAACCTAATTATACACAAAATCCTAGAAGATCTACTAGGATGCATTCTATTCCTATGAGATATGGATTTCACATTGATTCAGATAGAGGCATAATTGTAGTAGAGGACAATAAGCCATGTATGAGAACAAAGTATGGACTTTAACTCAACCACCTGAAGGGATAATACCCATAGGGTGTAAATGGGTCTTCAAAAAAAAAAAGATCGACATGGAAGTTAATATAGTTACCTATATAGCTCGCTTAGTAGCAAAAGGCTATCATCAAAAGGAAGGTTTTGACTATGATGAAACCTTTTCTCCTATAGCGATGCTTAAGTCTATAAGAATACTTTAACATTGCAGCTCATTATGATTATGAGATTTGGCAAATAGATGTGAAGACAGCTTTCCTAAATGGAAATCTGACTGAGGATGTGTATATGAAACAACTAGAAGGATTCACATCAGGAGATGGCAAAAAAGTATGCATGCTTCAAAGATCCATTTAAGGATTGAAGCAAGCCTCTAGGAGTTAGAACATATGATTCAATGAGACAATCAAAGAGTTTGGTTTCTCACAAAATGAAAATGAACCTTGTGTGTATAGAAGGGTTAGTGGGAGTGCAATTGCCTTCCTTGTTCTATATGTGGATGACATATTAATCATGGGACACGACATTTTTCTTCTCCAATTTGTTAAAATATGGTTATCCAAGCAATTCTCCATGAAAGACCTTGGAAAAGCATCCTATATTCTAGGAATAAGGATCTATAGAGATAGATCCAATAGGTTGGTAGGTCTTTCTCAAAGTACATATATAGATAAGGTATTGAAGAGGTTTAATATGGATCTCTCTAAGAAAAGGATTATATCCATGGTGCATGGGAAACACCTTTCTAAGTCTATATGTCCACAGACACTAGAGGATAGAGATAGCATGAATAGAATACCATATGCATCTGCAATTGGTTCTATCATGTATGTTATGTTATGTACACGTCTAGATGTAGCATTTGCTTTGAGTGTTACAAGCAGATTCCAATCCAATTTTGGAGAAGAATGTTGGGCAGCTGTCAAGAATATCCTTAAATTCTTGAGGACTAAGGATATATTCTTGGTATATGGGGAGGACGGTTTGGAAGTAAATGGTTAAATGAATGCTAGCTTCCAATCTAATAAAGATGATTGTAAATTGTAGTCTGGTTTTGTGTTCATAATGGGAGGAAGGGCAGTTAGTTGGAAGAGTTCCAAACAAGAAACAACTGCTGATTCCACGATAGAAGCTGACTACATTACTGCTTCGGATGCAGCCAAAAAAGCAGTTTGGATCAGAAAGTTCATATTCGAACTAGGAGTGGTGCCTAGCATTGTTGATCCGATTCTTTTATATTGTGACAACAATGTAGCCAATGTGCAAGCAAAGGAACCACGGTCTCATCAGCAATCCAAGCATGTTCTCAGATGGTACCATCTCATAAGGGAAATAGTAACTAGACATGATGTGAAAATAAAAAGGGTCGCCATAGATGATAATGTGGTGGATCCCCTCACTAAAGCACTTTCCTAGATTAAGCACGATCACCATATAAATAACATGGGTTTACGACATATGAGTGATTGGCTCTAGTGCAAGTAGGAGATTGTTAGAGAGTATGTCCTAGAGCCAATGTAATGGGGATGTATTTCATATGTATGAACTCATATTCTTAATAAAAGGCATCATTCATTTATTAATGCTATGTTTAAATACATGAGTTTGTAAATCTTAAATTAATAAATGAAGTCCTAGATATTATAAACATAATGCAAAGGTAATCATGAAAGTGTTCATGATGTGAGATGTCTATTCCATGAAAATGTGATAATATCTAAATATCCCTAGTCATAAAGTTAACAAGATAAGACATTGTTAATTTGAACAGACTAACACATGTTATGCTTCTTAAATAGTTCAAGCAGTGGTTCTCATAACTGTGATAATGGAAGATGATCCAAGCTAACATGTGGATGCTTGTTAGAAAAACAAGTTCATTGCAAAAAGAATCATCACATTGATTTTAAATCTGTGTTAGTGAGGAATCTCTTCATAGCGATTGTGCAAGTATCCTTAGACTTGAGATCACCAAGGTTATCTTAAGTAGCAAGTGATATAATTTGACTCTATAACTGATTACTTCCAACTGGGGGTGAACGTAATTAAGAGGTTCGATATATCATGACCTACTTGAAGATAGTTGAGAGATTGACAAAGGATTCACCATCCCAAATTTATTAAGGGAAGTTATCGCGTATGATTCTGAAATTGTCTTGTTTAGAGAATCTCTAGCAAGAGTAATATGCCAAGATGGATAGGGATCTACGAAGGACATTTTAGAACAATGGTTAAATTAATAGAATATAAATAATTATATTTATATGAGTTGACAAAAATCCATACTCATAATCTATTTGAGATAAAAGTGGTGAAAGGAGTAATTGCACGATAACTATTTCTATGGAAGGGTGTAGTCAAACCACTCTACTTTTTTGCCATTTGGATTGTCATGATGCCTAGCTAGAGGACGCTCATTAATTGTATAATAGTGTATCATAAATATCAATAGGGATTGATAAAATGATTTAAAGAAGTTTAAATTAGATGATTTTTGAATAGAACTCATTATTATATATAATACTGCCAATATGGATAGGAACCCAATGGGTCACACACATATAGAGTAAAGGATAAAATGGTAATATGACAAGGATAATATTTGATATTATTATGGGAGAAGAGAAATGAATAAGAGAATAATTAATTAAAGAGTTTAATTAATTATGATCAAGTAGAATTGTTCGCAGAACTTTTTATAAATGTTCTGTAAAATGGACTTAATTAAAATATTATATTTCATAATTAATTATTATTGGACTATAAGTGTTATAGGGCTGATATAATAATTAATAGATCCATTGGAGGCATTAAAAGAGGCCTAGAGAATTGGTTTTGGTGCATAAACACTCTAGTGGAAGGGTTACATGCCAAACCCATATAGAAGGTCTTAGAGGCCTAATTCTTGGAGCAAAACAAATTAAATATATTTTATAAGTGTTATGGAGCCTACATATTTAATTTGGATTGATTTGCAATTAATTTGGGTGATTAAATCCAAGTGTATGCCCAAAGGGCCTAGTTTGTGGGTTTTATGCATAGTCTTTTGTGAAAGGATTTAAATTGGATTTAATTGGAATCAAATAAATTATTAATAATTCTGGAAGCCCATTTAATATTGATGCCTTGTAAAATGTCTACTTTTTAATATGTATTTTCTTATGTTTAAGAAGTTTAAGTATGTAATATTATGTGTATTTTGTGTGTTTATGTTTAGTTTATGTGTTTATGTGTGTTTTTAGGTTAAAGTTGGTGTAAGTATGAAATAAAGTGAAGAAATGGTGAAGATTCAAGGATGAAGATCACGAGTCGTGAAGTGGTTCACGAGACGAAGGGCAGTTCATGAGTGAGGCAAAGAAGAAAGGATCACGAGTCGGCAACATGTTCACGATTCGGATGAAAGATCACGAGTAAAGGAGCACGGCTGGAATTCACGACTCGTGAAGCAGATCACGAGTCGGACAAAATACCTGTTTCGAAATGATGCCATCTTTCTGCACATGATTTTTCAACCAAGCATTATGACCCTCCATGGCAACTTTTCACATTGACAACCATTATGAAGAGACATGTTCATATAGTTTTCCCTCTATAAATATGGATGGCATTAACTGAAGAAAAAGGGGGAGAGATCAATCAATGTTTTGTTCTTAGAAATATAGTTATTATTTTGGATAAACATTTTTACTTAGTTTTTGTTTTAGTAGATGATTACAAGGGACAAAGCCAAAGGAACATGAGATGAGTTTCTTTCTCTTGTTTGTCTTTAATTCAATTATATGTATTTGGCTAGTTTCCTTTGTACATTATAACTATGCACTAGTATTTGTTTAAGACATGTTCATTATTCTTATTATGAATGAAGTATGATTTACATCCATTTGTGTGCTTTTATTTGCTATGTATGATTGGCCACCATATTTGGCATGTTAGTCAATTTATTTGCAATGAGAGTTGGAATTCTTTGATGGAAAAACAAATGAATGTACTTGAAGCATTGAATTCACTTAGAGATAAGGAATTCACTTTGAGGGGTTAAAGAATTGGCATAGAGCTTTATAATTTTTGTTTATCTCTATAATGACACGAGAGTGCTTATAGACACTAAATGAAAACATCTTTACTGACAACGAGAGTTGCTTTAAAGAATCTTGGCTAAATTCTCTAGTCACTTTATTTATACAATTAATAGAACTTGTTCTTAGTTGAATTACTATTTTATATTTCTAATGTATGTTCATACCATCATTTAAGTCATCTTTAATCCAATTTCATTAATATATGCAAAGTAGTTTAGATATTTATTTAAATACATAATCTACATTTTATTCGCTACCTATCTATCTACTCTTTGTAGTTTCAATACAAAATTTACCCCGTTCCCTTTGGAATGATACCCTACTTATCCTATATGCAGTCTAGTGAGACTAACGGTTTAAATAAATCCCCATCAAATATCTCTCCAACAATTTTAAAGAGCACAATCCCATTATTAAGTTGGATTTTTAACCTAACTAAAAAAATCCAATTGATAGGGATTTTAGGGTTAAGTGAACAATTAGAGAAAATAAATTCTCTCTTTGAAAAACCCTAGCCGCCACTCCCTTGCTAGAATCAAGGGGAATTTGACCAGCCCTTGTGTTCCATCATTCTTGGTTCATTCAATCCTTCTCTAGTGTGCATTACTAATTGGAGGTGTTCAATTTTGGACACTGTGGTTTGCGACAACTCGGTGAGAAGGAAAATCAACTGTTCAACAAAAATCAAAGGTGATATTTCTTATTGTCATTAATATTTATATTGTAAATTCATGGCAAGAACATATCTATTGGTTAAAATCTTTTAAATTCCGCTTATGCATGTGATGTATGTAACCAATAATTCCCAACATGGTATGAGAGCCACGGTTTTGCCATGAATCTATAATTCTATATTATTTGCGGAATAATTTTTCTTTTTATTTTTGAGTTATTTATTTCATGAACTTTAAAATATCATATTTGATTTTTCATGAATGAGAAATATTGATTTTTGGATGTATGTGATCAAATATATAAAATGAAAAATAAAATAATTCTTTTGAGAAAGAATAATTGTTTTGGCGTGTAGAGTTTTTATTTTGCAATAAACTTTAGGGGCTGTTCTAAATTAAATTTTTATTGATCCAATCTAAAATTATTGTGATGATAATTTGTGTGTTTAATATGTGATATTAAGCCATAGGATCAAACCAAATTAAAATCGAACAAGTTTTTCATGAAAATTAATTTAATCGAAAAGTTTGATAAATTGGTGTTCTTGGTGTATTCTTGGTGAGTTCATATTTAGAATGATTTTTAATCTTCTAAATTTGATATATCTCATATATTAATGTGTTTTTAATTAATTGAATTAATTAAAATGGACCTTGAATTAATTGGATTAATTTTAATTCATTAAAATCACTTAATGGGTTTAATTATGTTTACGGACTTGATTTAAATTGATGAATGATTTTGTGGGCCCAAGGAGCTGATTTAAATTAAATATTATAGACTTTAATTAAGTTTATTAATGGTTTTTAGGGGTTGGAGTGGGCTTGGCGCATTCCAAATGCCCAAATGGTCCAAAAGACACAAAGCTAGTTTGTGTGTGAACACACTTTAGGGTTTAAATTTGTGGGTTTTAGCCTACCCTTTGTTTTAAGCCCAAAATTGAATCTTTAATGATTTAATATAATTAATTAATTAATTAATCAATTAATAATTAATTAATAATCAATTGGATTGATAATTAAGGCAAGAACACATGAATGCAAAAGGGTTTCCTAAAATGAAAGTTTCCAAAATGAAAAAAGTTTCCTAATTTGATCACATTATTAAAATAACTCAAAAATAAGTTTCAAGAGTTGAAACATAGTATGTATTCCATTATATGGTTTTACTTTATGCATTAGAAATGCATATAAGGGTGTATGATTGGCATGATGGATGGTTATGGACAAAGGCTCAATGTGATTGAGCATAATGTATGTTTCAGCCCAATGAGGACTTTCATGTCCCGGCCACATGTTTTTGGTTTGTATTTCTTTTTCAAATTGTGATAATTAATTAGATTACTTATATTAGAATTAGAGATAGAAATGGAGACCACTATCAAGGAGCAAGATGGGCCAGATAGAGATCCAACAAGATTGAAGATAATGTAATTATTTTTCTTGTTTGAATCATGCATATTACCTAGGTTTGACCTTTTGATTTCCCTTTTTGCTAAGGGAGATCAATGTAATAAAGTCCATAACTATACCATATTTGTATGCTTATATTTATGTGATAGATATAGGATGCATACCAATCTATGCCAACCATGTATGATGAGACTTAATTAACTAAAATCCCTCAAACTAATACTAAGGTATATAAGCCTTCCATTAATTTGAGGAGACCTAGAGTTCTTTATAGTGTGGGTTGTTGACCATAGTGAAGCTCACATTATATCAAATATGTTCGAATCTAATTAAATGGGTCATCTTAGCTAGCCCATTAGCTTATTGACCACAGTTAAGGCTAATGGTTCTAGAGGCAAGACTAGGGAATGCATATATGATATGCATGTATCAAGAGTTGATAACCTAATGATCCAATAGTTGTGTGGAGATACAATTGGTATAGAGATGCCTAGCTTTCAAGGGTATAGAGTTTGGCTTGTTGACCACAGTCAAGGTCAAATTACATATCAAGGATTGGATATAGGCCCACTAAGAGAACCATTGGGTTTTCTCGGATTAAAAAGTGAGGGCTATTAGTTCGCAATAAAATAGCATGAGTAAATGGATTAATTAAAGACCTAATTAATGCATACATATATATGAACATACTCTCATATGTTTTCTTTTCACATCTAGGTCATCATCATGAGCACATCGAACATTAACATACAATCAATCTTGGATAACAAGCTAGTTGGTAGCAACTATTCTAACTAGATCGGACAAGTGAGAATTGTTCTCAAAGCTGAAAAGATCCATTATGTCTTGGATAAAGATCCACCACCACTTCCATCAGATGATGCCATTGATGAGATCAAGGGCACTTATCGAAAATACATGGAGGATAGTGAAGCAGCGGCATGTCGATGCTGGGTGCTATGTCCTCAGAGCTTCAGAAGCAACATGAGATGATGGATGCTAGAACCATCATTTTGCATCTAGAGGAGCTTTATTCTTCTCAGGCTAGAATCGAGCAATATGAGATTGCACGAGCTCTATTTAGCTGCAAAATGGTGGAAGGCACTTGGGCTGCTACTTATGCATTAAATATGTATGGGTATATTGAGCATTTGAGTAGACTTGGATATGTAATGGATAATGATCTATACATAGATTTAATCTTGTACTCTTTGGCTCCAAGTTAAGTACCTTTTGTGCTTAACTTCAATATGAACAAGATCCAAGTAACCATTCCTGAGTTAATCAACATGCTCAAAATAGCTGATGGATCCTTCAAAGGAATCAAAAAGTGTCCTGGTTGTCACTTTTGCTGAAGGCAAGAAACAGATGAAGGAGAAGATGATGATGACCAAGACGCAACCAAATAATGGTGGGGTTTCCAAGAAGAAGGTTGCCAAGAAAGGGAATCCCATTATGGAAAAGATGGTCATTAGAAGCGTAACTGCAAGGCCTATCTAGATTCTCTCAAGGAGAAGAAGCAAGCTGATGCTTCTACTTCAGGTATTCATATGATTGAAATTAATACTTATTCTATTGCTTCAAACCAATCTTGGGTATTAGATACCGGATGTCGATCTCACTTGTGTAATGATCTACAGGGGCTTAAAAATAGTAGAAGAGTTGGAAAGGAAGAAATATGTGTACAGTTAGCTATTGGAAAAAACATTTCTACAATAGTTGTGGGAACATACCATTTGCCCCTTGCAAGTTGATTAATACTGGAATTAAATAATTTTTATTATGTTCTAGCTTTATCCAAAAGTATTATTTCTTTCAGTTATTTATTGAATGATTATGACATTTCTTTAAAAGACAATAGTTGTTACATTTTTAAGAACAATATGTTTTATGCTAAAGCTATCATTGAGAATGGTATATTTGTTCTTAATTTAATTAAAGAAGTGCATAATGTGGATACCAAGAGAATGAAACAAGATAATCTAAATAACTCATATTTATGGCATTGTCGTTTAGGCCATATAAATTAGAAACGCATGACCAAATTACACAAATCAGATGATTTAGGGTCATTTGATTATGAATCATTTGATACATGTGAATCTTGTTTATTAGGAAAAATCATAAAAGCTCCCTTTATTGGTAAAGGAGAACGAGCTAAAATGGTTTTAGACTTAATACATTTAGATGTATGTGGTCCAATGACTACACATGCCAGAGGAGGTTACTCTTACTTCATTACTTTTATAAATGATTATTCTTGGTTTGGATATATCTATCTTATGAAATATAAATCATAAGCATTTGAAAAGTTTAAAGAATTCAGAAATGAAGTAGAGAAGTAACTTGGCAAGAGTATTGAGAAACTTAGATCAGAACGAGGTATAGAGCACTTAAGTCAAAAATTTTAAGATTATCTTAAATATAATGGGATTTTATCTCAATAGACTCCACCAAATACACCACAACATAATGGTGTTTCTAAAAGGAGAAAACGAACACTATTAGATATGGTTCGATCCATGATGAGCCGAGTACACTTGCCTAAGTCCTTTAGGGAATATACACTAGAAACTGTTGTATATGTGTTAAGCAGAGTTCTTAGTAAATCGGTTGGTGTTACTTCATATGATATATGGAATAACAAAAAACCCACACTTTCTCATATGAAAGTATGGGGTTGTCCAGCTTATGTGAAGAGGACAATATCAGACAAACTAGATGTTAAGTCTGACAAATGTTTATTTGTGGGATATTCAAAAAAAACATTTAAATATTATTTCTATCATCTCTTAGAGCAAAAGGTGTTTGTTTCAAGGCATGTTATCTTTTTGGAAAGAGAATTTCTTCTACGAGAGGACAATGGGAGTCAAATTGAACTTGGTGAAGTTCAAGACCCATAAATAGAAGTAAATGAACCGATTGAACCCGAAACTGAATTTTATAATGATAAGATTATAGTTGAACCTAATTATACACAAAATCCTATAAGATCTAATAAGATGCATTCTATCATTGTGAGATATGGATTTCACATTGATTCAGATAGAGGCATAACTATAGTAGAGGATAATAAGCCTACAAGCTATCAAAAAGTTTTGAACAGTTCAGAACGTGATTTATGGCTTAAGGCTATGCAGTCTGAAATGGACTCCATGTATGAGAACAAAGTATGGACTTTAACTCAACCACCTGAAGGGATAAAACCTATAGGGTGAAAATGGGTTTTCAAAAAGAAGACCGACATGGAAGGTAATATAGTTACCTATAAAGCTCGCTTAGTAGCAAAAGGCTATTGCCAAAATGAAGGTATTGACTAAGATGAAACCTTTTCTCCTGTAGCGATGCTTAAGTCTATAAGAATACTTTTAGCCATTGCAGCTCATTATGGTTATGAGTGAAGACAACTTTCCTAAATTGAAATCTGACTGAGGATGTGTATATGAGACAACCAGAAGGGTTCACATCAGGAGATGGCAAAAAGGCATACAAGCTTCAAAGATCCATTTATGGATTGAAGCAAGCCTTTAGGAGTTGGAACATACGATTCAATGAGACAATCAAAGAGTTTGGTTTCTCACAGAATGAAGATGAACCTTATGTCTATAAAAGGGTCAGTGGGAGTGCAATTGTCTTCCTGGTTCTATATGTGGATTACATATTAATCATGAGAAACGACATTTCTCTTCCTCAATCTGTTAAAATATGGTTATCCAAGCAATTCTCCATGAAAGACCTTAGAGAAGCATCCTATATTCTGGCAATAAGGATCTATAGAGATAGATCCAATAGGTTGTTAGGTTTTTCTCAAAGTACATATATAATAAAGTATTGAAGATGTTCAATATGGATCTCTCTAAGAAAGGGTTTATACCCATGGTGCATGGGAAACACCTTTCTATGTCTATGTGTCCGTAGACACTAGAGGATAAAGAGAGTATAAATAGAATGCCATATACATCTCCAATTTGTTCTATCATGTATGTTATGTTATGTACACATCCAGATGTTGTGTTTGCTTTGAGTGTCATAAGCAAATTCCAATCCAATTTTGGAGAGCAACACTAGGCAGCTGTCAAGAATATCTTTAAGTACTTAAGAAGGACTAAGGATATATTCTTGGTATATGGGGAGGGCAGTTTGGAAGTAAAGGGGTATGCGGATACCAGCTTCCAATCTGATAAAAATGATTGTAAATCATAGTCTGGTTTTGTGCTCATAATGGAAGGAGGTGCAATTAGTTAGAATAGTTCGAAAAAAGAAACAACTGCTAATTACACAACAGAAGCTGAGTACATTGCTACTTCAGAAGAAACCAAAAAAGCAGTATAGATCAGAAAGTCCATATCTAAATTAGGAGTAGTGCCTAGCATTGTTGATCCAATACCTTTATATTGTGACAACAATAGAGCCATTGCGCAAGCGAAGGAACCACTATCTCATAAGCAATTCAAGAATGTTCTTCGATGCTATCATCCCATAAGGGAAATAGTAGCTAGAAGTGATGTGAAAATAGAAAGGGTCCCAACAGATGATAAGGTGGCAGATCCCCTCACTAAAGCACTTTCCCAGATTAAGCACGATCACTATATAAATAACATGGATTTAAGACATATGAGTGATTGACTCTAGTGCAAGTGGGAGTTTATTAGAGAGTATGCCCTAGAGCCCATGTAATGGGGATATATTTAATATGTATGAACTCATATTCTTAATAAAAGGCATCATTCATTTCTTAATGCTATGTTTAAACACATGAGTTTGTAAATCATAAATTAATAAATGAAGTCCAAGATATTATAAATGTTAGAGAGTATGCCCTAGAGCCCATGTAATAGGGATGTTTTTCATATGTATGAAATTTATATTCTTAATAAAAGGCATCATTCATTTATTAATACTTGAGTTTGTAAATCTTAAATTAATAAATGAAGTCCTACATATTACAAACACAGTGCAAAGGCAATCATGAAGGTGTTCATGATGTGAGATGTCTATTGCATGCAAATGTGTTAATATCTAAATATCCCTAGTTATAGAATTAACAAGATAGGACATTGTTAATTCGGACAGACCAGCACATGTTATGCTTCTTGAATGGTTCAAGCAGTGGTTCTCATAATTGTGATTATGGAAGATAATCAAAGCTAACATGTGGATGTTTGTTAGAAGAACAAGTTTATTGGAGACCTGCAAAGAGAATCCTCACATGAATATTAAATCTATGTCAGTGAGGAATCTCTTCACAGCGGTTGTGCAAGTATCCTTAGACTTGAGATCACCAAAGTTATCTTAAGTAGCAAGTGGTATACTTTGACTCCATAACTGATTACTTCCAACTGGGAGTGAACACAGTTAGGAGATTGGGTATATCATGACCTACTTGAAGATAGTTGAGTGATTGACAAAGGATTCACCATCCCAGATTTAACAAGGGAAGTTATCTCGCATGATTCTATAATTGCCTTGTTCAGAGAATCTCTAGCCAGAGTAATATGCCGAGATGGATGGAGATCCATGAAGGGCATTTTAGGAACAATGGTTAAATTAATTGAACATACATAATTATATTTATATGAGTTGACAGAAATTCATACTCAGAATCTAATTGAGATAAGAGTGGTGAAAGGAGTAATTGCACGGTAACTGTTTCTATGGAAGGGTACAGTCAAACCACATGACTTTCCTGACGTTTAGGTAGTCATGATGCCTAGCTAGAGGCCAATCATGACTTGTATAATGATGTATCAAAAGTATCAATAGGGATTGATAAGATGATTTAAAGGAGTTTAAATCATGTGAGTTTTGAATAGAACTCATAATTACTTATTATACTGCCAACATAGACAGGAACCCAATAGGTCACACACATATAGAAAAAAGGGTAAAATGGTAAAATGACAAGGATAATAATATTTGATATTATTATAAAGGTAGAGAGGAGAATATGATAATAATTAATTAAAGAGTTTAATTAATTATGATCAAATAAAATTGTCCACGGAAGTTTTGAGAAATGTTTTGCAAAATTGGACCTAATTGAAATAATCTATTTCATGATTAATTATTATTGTCTTATAAGTGTTTTAGGACTAATATAAGTATTATAGCACTGGTATAATAATTAATAAGTCCATTGGAGCAATTATTAAGGGCTAGAGGAATGAAGCAGTTGGCGGAAGCCCTTCTGTAAGGGCCACACGCCTACCTCAGAACAGAAGGCCTTAATGGCCTATTTAATGGACCAAATTAATTTATATATATTACATAAGTGTTATGGAAATCACATATTTAATTTGGTTGTGTTAGAGAGTATGCCGTAGAGCCCATGTAATAGGGATGTTTTCATATGTATGAAATTTATATTCTTAATAAAAGGCATCATTCATTTATTAATGCTATGTTTGAATACATGAGTTTGTAAATCTTAAATTAATAAATAAAGTCCTAGATATTATAAACACAGTGCAAAGGCAATCATGAAGGTGTTCATGATGTGGGATGTCTATTGCATGTAAATGTATTAATATCTAAATATCCCTAGTCATAGAATTAACAAGATAGGACATTGTTAATTCGGACATACTAGCACATGTTATGCTTCTTGAATGGTTCAAGCAGTGGTTCTCATAACTGTGATTATGGAAGATAATCAAAGCTAACATGTGGATGCTTGTTAGAAGAACAAGTTCATTGGAGACCTGTATAGAGAATCCTCACATGGATATTAAATAAATGTCAGTGAGGAATCTCTTCATAGCAGTTGTGCAAGTATCCTTAGACTTGAGATCACCAAAGTTATCTTAAGTAACAAGTGGTATACTTTGACTCCATAACTGATTACTTCCAACTGGGAGTGAACATAGTTAGGAGATTGGGTATATCATGACCTACTTGAAGATAGTTGAGTGATTGACAAAGGATTCACCATCCCAGATTTAACAAGGGAAGTTATCTCGCATGATTCTATAATTGCCTTGTTCAGAGAATCTCTGGCCAGAGTAATATGCCAAGATGGATGGAGATACATGAAGGGCATTTTAGGAACAATGGTTAAATTAATAGAACATACATAATTAGATTTATATGAGTTGACAGAAATCCATACTCAGAACCTAATTGAGATAAGAGTGGTGAAAGGAGTAATTGCACGGTAACTATTTCTATGGATGGGTACAGTCAAACCACATGACTTTCCTAACATTTGGGTAGTCATGATGCCTAGCTAGAGGCCAATCATGACTTGTATAATGATGTATCAAAAGTATCAATAGGGATTGATAAGATGATTTAAAGGAGTTTAAATTATGTGAGTTTTGAATAGAACTCACAATTACATATTATACTACCAACATGACAGGAACCCAATAGGTCACACACATATAGAGAAAAGGGTAAAATGGTAAAATAACAAGGATAATAATATTTGATATTATTATGAAGGTAGAGAAGTGAATAAGATAATAATTAATTAAAGATTTTAATTAATTATGATCAAATAAAATTGTCCGCGGAACTTTTGAGAATTGTTCTGCAATATAGGACCTAATTGAAATAATGTATTTTATGATTAATTATTATTATCTTCTAAGTGTTATAAGACTATTATAAGTGTTATAGGACTGATATAATAATTAATAGGTCCATTGGAGGAATTATTAACATTATAATTAATAGGTCCATTGGAGGAATTATTAACATTATAAACATTAATTAAGTTTATTAATGGGTTTTAAGGGCTGGAGTGGGCTTGGCTCATTCCAAAAGGCCCAAATGGTCCAAAAGACACAAAACTAGTTTGTGTGTGAACACAGTTAGGGTTTTTCTTCTGTGGGTTTCGGCCTACATTTGTTTTAAGCCCAAAATTGATTCTTTTAATTATTTAATATGATAATCATACTAATTAATTAAATAATTAATTTATAATTAATTAATAATCAATTGGATTGATTATTAAGACAAGAACACATGCATGCAAAATGGTTTCCTAAAATGAAAGTTTCCAAAATGGAAAAAGTTTCCTAATTTGATCACATCATTAAAATAACTCAAAATATAGTTTCAAAGGTTGAAACAAAGTTTGTAATCCATTTCTTTATGCATTCGAGAGGCATATAAGGGTGAATGATTGGCATGATGGTTAGTTATGGATAAAGCCCAATGTGATTGAGCATAATGCATGTTTTGGCCCAATGAGGACTTTCATGTCCCGGCCACTTGTTTTTGGTGTGTATTTCATTTCAAATTGTAATATGTAATTAGATTAATTAGATTAGAATTAAAAATAGAGATGGAGACCAATATCAAGGAGCGAGATGGGCCGGATGGAGATCCAACAAGCTTGAAGATAATGTAATTATTTTCTTGTTTGAATCATGCATACTACCTAGGTGTGACCTTTTGATTTCCCTCTTAGCTCGGGGAAATCAATGTAGTGAAGTCCATAACTATACCATATTTGTATGCTTATATTTATGTGATAGATATAGGATACATACCAATGTATGCCAACCATGTATGATGAGACTTAATTAACTAAAACCCTCAAACAAATACTAAGGTATATAAGCCTTCCATTAATTTGAGGAGAACCAGAGTTCTTTATAATGTGGGTTGTTGACCACAGTCAAGCTCACATTATATCGAATATGTTCAAATCTAATTAAATGGGTCATCTTAGCTAGCCCATTAGTTTGTTGACCACAGTCAAGGCTAGTGGTTCTAAAGGCAAGATTAGGGAATGCATATATGATATGCATGCATCAAGAGTTGATAACCTAATGATCCAATAGTTGTGTAAAGACACAATTGGTATAGAGATACCTACCTTTCAAGGGTATGAAATTTGGCTTGTTGACCACAGTCATGGTCAAATTACATATCAAGGATTGGATATTGGCCCACTAAGAAAACCATCGGGTTTTCTCGGATTATATAGTAAGGGCTATTAATTCGCAATAAAATACTGGGAGTAAATGGATTAATTAAAGACCTTATTAATGCATACATATATATAAACATACTCTCATATCTTTTCTTTTTCACATCTATGTCATCATCATGAGCACATCAAATATACGATCAATCTTGGATAACAAACTAGTTGGCAGCAACTATTCTAACTGGATCAAGCAAGTGAGAATTGTTCTCAGAGCTGAAAAGATCCATTATGTCTTGGATAAAGATCTTCCACCACTTCCATCAGATGATGCCATTGATGAGATCAAAGGCACTTATCGAACATACATAGAGGATAGTGAAGCAGCAGCATGTCTGATGCTGGGTGTTATGTCCTCAAAGCTTCAGAAGCAATATGAGATAAAGGAAGGTGGGATTTCCAAGAAGAAGGTTGCCAAGAAAGAGAATCCCAAAGGAACTTGCTTCCATTGTGGAAAGGATGGTCATTGGAAGCGTAACTGCAAGGCCTATCAAGATTCTCTCAAGGAGAAAAAGCAAGCCGATGCTTCTACTTCAGGTATTCATATGATTGAAATTAATACTTATTCTATTGCTTCAAAACAATCTTGGGTATTAGATACCGGATGTGGATCTCATTTATGTAATGATCTACAGGGGCTTAGAAGCTTTAGAAGAGTTAGAAAGGCAGAGATATGTTTGCAGTCAGCTACTGGACAAAACATCTCTACAACAGTTGTGGGGACTTACTATTTGCCTCTTCCTAGTGGATTAGTACTGGAATTAAATAATTGCCTTGTTCAGAGAATCTCTGGCCAGATTTATATGAGTTGACAGAAATCCATACTCAGAATCTAATTGAGATAAGAGTGGTGAAAGGAGTAATTGCACGGTAACTGTTTCTATGGAAGGGTACAGTCAAATCACATGACTTTCCTGACATTTGGGTAGTCATGATGACTAGCTAGAGGCCAATCACGACTTGTATAATGATGTATCAAAAGTATCAATAAGGATTGATAAGATGATTTAAAGGAGTTTAAATCATGTGAGTTTTGAATAAAACTCACAATTACTTATTATACTGCCAACATAGACAGGAACCCAATAGGTCACACACATATAGAGAAAAGGGTAAAATGGTAAAATGACAAGGATAATAATATTTGATATTATTATAAAGGTAGAGAAGAGAATATGATAATAATTAATTAAAGAGTTTAATTAATTATGATCAAATAAAATTGTCCGCGGAACTTTTGAGAAATGTTCTGCAAAATTGGACCTGATTGAAATAATGTATTTCATGATTAATTATTATTGACTTATAAGTGTTTTAGGACTACTATAAGTGTTATAGGACTGGTATAATAATTAATAAGTCCATTGGAGCA
Source organism: Excoecaria agallocha (assembly GCA_037975025.1). Taxonomy (NCBI): domain Eukaryota; kingdom Viridiplantae; phylum Streptophyta; class Magnoliopsida; order Malpighiales; family Euphorbiaceae; genus Excoecaria; species Excoecaria agallocha. The sequence continues at coordinate 10,060,937 of CM075818.1, read as the reverse complement.
ATTATTAAGGGCCAGAGGAATGAAGCAGTTGGTAGAAGCCCTCAAACGGATGGATAATCAAAAAGGGTTATTCAGATTCTAGAAGATATGATGAGGGGACGTGCTTTGGAGTTATCTAAAAGTTGGGAAAAATATATGGCTTTGATGGAATTTGCCTACAATAATGATTGGGATCCAAGGCTTATATTGAGATTTTAGCAGAGTCTACAGCAAGCTTTGGGAAAATAACTCAAGTACAATATAGCTTTTTATCCTCAAACGGATGGATAATCAAAAAGGGTTATTTAGATTCTAGAAGATATGATGAGGGGATGTGCTTTGGAGTTATCTAAAAGTTGGGAAAAATATGTGGCTTTGATGGAATTTGCCTACAATAACAATTATCAGAAGAGTATTCAAATGACACCATATGAGGCTTTGTATGGTAGGAAATGTAGAACACCGGTTTGTTAGACTAAGTTGATTGAATGCAAAGCAATTGGTCCTGACCTTGTTAGAGATACAGAGGAAAAAGTTTAAGTTATCAAGCAGAGGGTGAAAGAAGCTAGTGATAGACAAAAATCATATGCTGACTTAAAAAGAAAGGATATCGAGTATCAAGTGGGTGACAAGGTATTTTTGAAGGTATCTCGATGGAGAAAGGTACTTAGATTTAGGAAAAAAGGAAAGCTCAGTCCGAGGTTTATTGGTCCTTATGAAATCCTTCAAAGAGTCGAACCAGTGGCTTATAGATTAGACCTTCCTATGGAATTAGCCAAGCTCTATGATGTATTTCATGTGCCTATGCTTAGGAAGTATCACTCAGATTAATCTCATAAGCTGCAAGTTTAAGATATTCAAGTGCAACCGGATTTCACCTATGATGAGGAACCAAAAGAAATCCTGGCTAAGGAAATCAAACAATTGAGGAATAAGTAAATCCGCCTGGTCAAAGTACTCTGGCAACATCATGGTGTACAAGAAGTAACTTGGGAGCCAAAGGCAGCCATGAGAGAGCAATATTCTCAACTGTTTGAATCAGGTATGAATTTTGAGGGTATAATTGAAGTATAAAGTATTAATTTGTGGTAAATTTGTAATTATGGCATTTTAAGGGTCAATTGTGAATATAAGAATAAATTGAGAGGTTGATTTAAAAGAAAGAATAAATGGAGAGTTTGATTTAAGAAAAGGATTAAATGGATGGGGTCAATATTAAGCATGCAAAAAGGTGTGAGGTTAATGTGTGACATGCAAAAAGTTAAAGGGCTAAAAAGGGGATTATCCCTTGCTATTATAAAAAGCCAAAATTTAGGAAAGAGAGGAGAGTGGGTCCGATTTTCTTGAAGAAAATTCAGAAATATTCTTCTCTCTACTCTAAAATCCAAAGTTAAATTCTATAAGTGGTCTTGAAGAGGAATTTGTACTTGTTGGTTAATCAAGAGTATTTGTGTTACAAATTAAGGTAACAACCTCAATTAATTTGCATCTTCTTCTTCTCCTTCTCTTTCTCAATTTGTTGAAGTAATGTTTGAGTATGTTGCTAAAATTTTTAATTTAATGATGATGTTGGTTGTAAAGGAGAAGATGAGAGTAGAAAGATCAAAGGAAAAGGTGTGGCAAGAGATTGAAGGCAAAGGGTATTTCGGCCAAAGGTATGGGATTAGGGTCTTCCTAAATGCTTGTGGACGTGTTTGGTGGAAACATGTTGTGATTGACTTGAATTTTGAGTAATTAAAAAGAGAATACAACTTAAGAAGTGTGCATGAAGAGATTATGTGAATCCACTAACCTAGTGACTGAAATTTTAACATAAGTTAAAATAGAAATCTTTAATTGTAGCCATTCAAATTTCCAAAGTTACACAAGACATATACCTACAATATTGTAGAAGGACCTAACCTTAATTTTGCCTCTAAATAATCTTTATGATTTATTGAATGTTAGGTGAACTGTTAATTCTAGTTCTGGAATAGTTTGTGGTAAAATTGAGATATTGTGTGTACAATGATCAGAATGACATGAAGTTAATTCCTATGTAAAATAAACTCCTAAATTCACATTTTTTATGGAGAAAGTATGAATTAAAAATGTATGAAAGCATGTCAAATATTGACTTGAAATTCATAGGGATAGGATGTACTGTTAAGGAACAGACCTTAGTAAATTGGGCATAACTCTTCGTAGATTTGTTAAAATGCTACAAAGTAAAATTCTAGTAAAACTAGAGTCATGTAAGTATAAATGTTATGAAGAAATGTTGGTCTAATTTCTTCTTCATTTTATTCTTAAAATCATTATAAGTGGTAACAAACACTATTTTGATTCTATGAACAGCCTATAGTTTTTCGCAAATATCTCAAGCTATAAACAAGATATTAAGCTGAATTTTAATGGTTTACAAACTAGACACATAAGGGAATAAAATTTTAGAAGATCATTTAGCCTAAAAATGATGTTTTCAAATCATAAGTGGCTCACAAGCACTACAAGAAAATCTGAAAATTGCAACGGAAAAATAGCAATGGAAATGATTTCATTGCTAAATTAGCAACAGAAAATCAATTTCATTGCTATTTAGCAACAAAAAATAATTTCCGTAGCTAAAATTGGTTAAACTTTGTAGATTTAGCAACGGAAAAATTTTTGGTTATCTTCCGTTGCTAAAAGTGGAGGAAATTTTTGGTGCTAAAATTTAGCAACGAAATCAGTATTCCGTTGCTAATGAAGGCGCCAATAAATGGCAGAAAAAAATTGGAATGAAAAATAGCAACGGAATATGATTTTCGTTGCTAATTTAGCAACAGAATTTAATTTTCGTTGCTATTTTAGCAATGGAAGATAATTCGGTTGCTAAATAGCAATGAAATTTATTTTCGGTTGCTAAAATAGCAACAAAAATATATTTTCGTTGCTAAATAGCAACCGAAAAATATTTATGTTGCTAAAAAGCAACCGAAATAGAATTGCATTGCTAAATAGTAACCGAAAAATCTAATTTATTTTCTGTTGCTAAAATAGCAACGGAATTTAAATTTCGTTGGTAAATGAGGGGCATTTAAGTATTTTTCATGTTTGTTAGAAATATAAAATAGAAATTAATTTGTCATAATATAATTAAAAAATAAGTAATGAGAAGCTGATAGGGTCACAATTTTATTTATGATAGGGTCACAATTTATTAATTTTAGAACATTCAACTACTACTTTTTTATTATTTTCCACTTATATATAATAATGAGAAGATTATAAGGTCATAATTTTAAAAAGAAATTAATTTTTCATAATATAATTAAAAAATAAGTAATGAGAAGCTGATAGGGTTATAATTTTGTTTATGATAGGGTCACAATTTATTAATTTTAGAATATTCAACTACTACTTTTTTATTATTTTCCATTTATATATAATAATAAGAAGATAATAGGGTCATAATTTTAAAAAGAAATTAATTTGTCATAATATAATTAAAAAATAAGTATATATTAGTAACAAATAAAAAATAAGAAATTAATTTTTCATGTAACAAATAAAAAATAAGAAATTAATTTTTCATGTTTTTTCTTGTAGATTTTTAAATTTATAACTTTGATTAAAGTATATGTTAGTAACAAATAAATGAATAAATTGATGTTATTAAGAGAAAATAATAATAATAATAATAATAATAATAATAATAATAATAATAATAATAATAATAGATATTTTAATAATAATGGTAGATATTTTAAGAATTTCTAGATGAACTTAAGTGTGTGTGTTGTTAAAAAAAATTAAGAAAGAAAGTAACTAAAAAAAATCGGGAAAGATTTAGGAAGATGACACTGAGCATCTTTTGTATCTATTAAGCAATAGCTAGATTCTCTTTTTCATATTCAAGGTTACAAAGGAGATGTGGAAAACTTGGGGAAGTATGAACAGGTTTGTGGGGCAATCTTTTTATTCTTAATTTTTTTATACATGTATGCTAGCTTCTATATGTAATATTAGCTGCATATGTAATATTTGTAATGCCCCAATTTTTAAATTATTCCAATAATAAATAAATCAACCCGAATAATATGTAAATTTGATAATAAAATAAATATAAAATAATTTGGGTTGAATTATAGTTGAGTTTTGGGTTTTATTGCATAAAAGAAGAAGTTCTGGGGTTAAATTGCAAATAGTGTAAAGTTGGGGGACTTATAGAGAAAGTTGGCCAAAATGACGTCGTTTTGGCCTCTCCCTTTCTCTTCTTCTTTAAGGAACCAGTCGGTTCCTCTTTGTCCCAAAATGCCCAACCTGACACCCCTTCCCTCTCCCTTCCCTTCCCGATCCAACCCCCCCTGTCACCGCCGTCATTCCACCGGAGCAACTGCCGGCGCACCGTCCTTGCCCCTGATTCTCTACTTCTCGCGTGTTGTAATTTATCGGTTACATACATCTCATACATAATTGGAATTTAAAATTTTTAACTAATATATTTGATCTTGCCATGAATTTATAATATACATATTAATGAGAACAAGAAATATCACCTTTGATTTTTGTTGTACAGTTATTTTTCCTTCGCACCGGGTTGTCGCAAAGCATAGTGTCCAAAAACGAACACCTCCAATGAGTAATCCACACTAGAGAATGATAAAATGAACCAACAATTGGGAGAGAACAAGGGGCTGGCCGTAAATCCCTTGAGCTAGCAAAGGAAAGTGGCGGCTGGGGTTTTTGGAGGAGAGAAAAACTATTTCTTTTAATTGTTCACTTAACCCTAATTTTCACATCACTTGGATTTTTATAGTTAGGTTAAAAATCCAACTTCATAATGGGATTAGGCTCTTTAAAATTGTTGGAGAATTATTAATTGGGCTTCTAGATTTATTTATAATTATTTGGACTCAATTAAATCCAATTTAAGCCCTTTCACAAAAGACTATGCACAAAACCCACAAACTAGGCCCTTTGTACATATACTTGGATTTAATTACCCAAATGAATTCCAAATCCAACCAAATTAAATATGTAGGCTCCACAACACTTATGTAACATATTTAATTTAATTTGGTCCAATAAATAGGCCTCTAAGGCTTTCTATTTGGAGTTGGCATGTGGCCCTTCTTTTGGAGGGTTTTTGCGCCAACTTCACTTCTCTGGGCCTCTGTAATTCCTCCAATGGATCTATTAATTATTATATCAGCCCTATAACACTTATAGTCTAATAATAATTAATTATGAAATACATTATTTCAATTAGGTCTAATTTTACAGAACATTTCTCAAAAGTTCCTCGAACAATTTTACTTGATCATAATTAATTAAACTCTTTAATTAATTATTCTCTTATTCACTTCTCTATCCCTATAATAATATAAAATATTATTATCCTTGTCATTTTAACATTTTGTCCTTTTTCTCTATATGTGTGTGACCTATTGGGTTCCTGTTCATGTTGGCAGTATAATGTGTAATTGTGAGTTCTATCCAAAACTCATATGATTTAAACTCCTTTAAATCATTTTATCAATCCCTATTGATATTATTGATCCATAATTATACAAGTCATGATTGGCCTCTATCTAGGTATCATGACTACCCAAATGACTAGAAAGTCAAGTGGTTTGACTATACCCTTCCATAGAAACAGTTACCGTGCAATTACTCCTTTCACCACACTTATCTCAATTAGATTCTGAGTATGGATTTTTGTCAACTCATATAAATCTAATTATTTATGTTCTATTAATTTAACCATTGTTCTCAAAATGCCCTCCATGGATCTCTATCCATCTTGGCATATTATTCTAGCCAGAGATTCTCTAAACAAGATAATTATAGAATCATGCGAGATAACTTCCCTTATTAAATCTGGGATGGTGAATCCTTTTTCAATCACTCAACTATCTTCAAGTAGGTCATGATATACCCAATCTTCTAACTATGTTCATTCCTAGTTGGAAGTAATCAGTTATGGAGTCAAAATATACCACTTTCTACTTAAAATAACTTTGGTGATCTCAAGTCTAAAGATACTTGCACAACCGCTATGAAGAGATTCCTCACTGACATAGATTTAATATCCATATGAGGATTCTCTTTGCAGGTCTCCAATGAACTTGTTCTTCTAACAAGCATCCATATGTTAGCTATGATTATCTTCCAGAATTACAGTTGTGAGAACCACTACTTGAACCATTCAAGAAGTATAACATGTGCTAGTCTATCTGAATTAACAATGTCCTATCTTGTTAATTATATAACTAGGGATATTTAGATATTAACACATTTGCATGTAATAGCCATCTCATATCATGAACACTTTCATGATTGCCTTTGCACCGTGTTTATAATATCTAGGACTTCATTTATTAATTTAAGATTTACAAAAATATCTAGGACTTCATTTATTAATTTAAGATTTACAAACTCATGTATTTAAACATAGCATTAATAAATGAATGATGCCTTTTATTAAGAATATAAATTCATACATATGAAAAAACATCCCTATTACATGGGCTCTAGGGCATACTCTCTAACAATCTCCCACTTTCACTAGAGCCAATCACTCATATGTTTTAGACCCATGCTATTCATATGGTGATCATGCTTAATCTGGAATATTGCTTTAGTGAGGGGATCCGCCACATTATCATTTGTAAGAACCCTTTCTATTTTCACATCATTTCTAGCTACTATTTCCTTTACGAGATGGTAGTGTATGAGAATATGCTTGGATCGCCGATGAGACTGTGGTTCCTTTGTTTGCACAATGGCTCCATTGTTGTCACAATATAAAGGAATTGGATCAACAATGCTAGGCACCACTCCTAGTTTAGATATGAACTTTTTAATCTAGACTGCTTCTTTGACTGCTTTCGAAGCAGCAATGTACTCAGCTTCTTACGTGGAATCAGCAGTTGTTTCTCGTTTGGAACTCTTCCAACTAACTACTCCTCCTCCCATTATGAACACATAACCAGACTGTGATTTACAATCATCTTTGTTAGATTGGAAGCTGGCATCTGTATACCCATTTACTTCCAGACTACCCTCTCCATATACCAAGAATATATCCTTAGTCCTTCTCAAGTACTTAAGGATATTCTTGACAGCTACCCAGTGTTCCTCTCCAAAATTGGATTGGAATCTGCTTGTGACACTCAAAGCAAATGCTACATCTGGACTTATGCATAACATAGCATACATGATAGAACCAATTGCACATGCATATGGTATTCTATTCATGCTCTCTCTATTCTCTAATGTTTGCGGACACATAGACTTAGAAAAGTGTTTCCCATGCACTATGGGTATAAACCCTTTCTTGGAGAGATCCATATTGAACCTCTTCAATACTTTATCTATATATGTACTTTGAGAAAGACCTAGCAACCTATTGGATCTATCTCTATAGATCCTTATTCCCAGAATATAGGATGCTTCTCCAAGGTCTTTTATGGAGAATTGATTAGATAACCATATTTTAACAGATTGGAGAAGAGAAATGTCATTTCCCATTATCAATATGTCATCCATATATAGAACTAGGAAAACAATTGCACTCCCACTGACCCTTTTATACACACAAGGTTCATCTTCATTCTGTGAGAAACCAAACTCTTTGATTGTCTCATTGAATCGTATGTTCCAGCTCCTAGAGGCTTGCTTTAATCCATAAATAGATCTTTGAAGCTTGCATACCTTTTCACCATTTCCTGATGTGAACCCTTCTAGTTGTGTCATATACACATCCTTCATTAGATTTCCATTTAGGAAAGTTGTTTTCACATCAATTTGCCAAATCTCATAATCATAATGAGCTGCAATGGCTAAAAGTATTCTAATAGACTTAAGCATCGCTACAGGAGAAAAGGTTTTGTTATAGTCAATACCTTCTTTTTGACGATAGCCCTTCACTACTAAGTGAGCTTTATAGGTAACTATATTACCTTCCATGTCGGTCTTCTTTTTGAAGACCCATTTGCACCCTATGGGTTTTATCCCTTCAGGTGGTTGAGTTAAAGTCCATACTTTATTCTCATACATGGAGTCCATTTTAGAATGCATAGCCTTAAGCCATAAATTATTCTGAACTGTTCAAAACTTCTTGATAGCTTGTAGGCTCATTGTCTTTTACTACAGTTATGCCTCTATTCGAATCAATGTGAAATTCATATCTCATAGGGATAGAACGCATCCTAGTAGATCTTCTAGGATTTTGTGTATAATCAGGTTCAACTATAATCTCATCATTATGAAATTCAATTTCGGGTTCAATCAATTGATTTACTTCTATTTGTGGGTCTTGAACTTCACCAAGTTCAATTTTACTCTTACTGTCCTGTCGTAGGATAAATTCTATTTCCAAGAAGATAACATGCCTTGAAATAAACACCTTTTGTTCTAAGGGAAGATAGAAATAATATCCAAACGTTCCTTTTGGATATCCCATAAATAAACATTTGTCAGACTTAACATGCATAAGATTGATGTTTAGTCTAAGTAATAGCCTAAGCAATCTGTATACTCATGTTTTCTTTATATTTGGGTTCATTTTAAATTATTTCTCCTTCTCTAAATCATATATTATGTATGCTTCATAACTTGGTATATTCTTCTTTATGTGTTTAAGGTGTTCCAAAGGTGTCCATAAAGGTTGGAGTAACTGTCGGTGACTTTTCAAGACTAAAAACCATGTACAAGCTATAAATGGGGAAGCACTTGGTTGAGAAGAATTGTTTTTCACCGTGTGCAATGCTCGAAAAATGGTACAGAAGGGTCCACTCGATTGAGACAAATTGGTCTCGGCCAATTGCCCTTATCTAGCTTATGAATTTTGCATATAGTTTTACTATGTCTTTTTATACCTTATTTAGTGCTTAGGAAATGTCATTTTCTAACCAAGTGTTCTTCTATAAAGTTGTTCTCCTACATTTCTAGTTTCTAAAACATTAAAATAACTTCATTTGGCCTTCTAAAACTCAAGATATTCACTAAATAAGATGGACTGCTCGTAACGATAAGATAGCAGATATGGTTTGGGTTCAAGCAAATTTTTGACCATTATAAGGAATGAAATTTAGATTTATGAATCTATTTTCTATTCCAACTAGAATTACTAAATTTGTAGCTCTCAAACTCATGATATAGGCAAAATAGTTCGGACAAGTCTAGTGAACTTAAGGATAGATTTTGCTAACTAGAAGAAATATGCTCCTATTTCGATTCTCATACCCTACTAACCATCATATTCTTGCCTTCCTTACTTAAAACCGTCAAATTAACATCTCTAATAACTAAATACATATATAAATAACACCTACAAAAATACCAAAGTTCCCATACCTCTTTGATGATCACTTCCTTCAAGATTTTCCTCTTTTTACTTATAGCCTTTGCTTCTCTCTCATTCTTTAGAATAAATTATAGATTATTAAACTTAAGAATTCATCTAATCCCTTAATTTAATATTTAATTATGAGAAACAAAATAAGAAGAGAAGAGAGGATCCTTACCTTAAGAAAGCTAACCACTAAATTCTCTTTCATCTCTAAAAGCTATGATTGGATTTTAGGAGTTAGAGTATTTGAGTTTTGAGACAAAATGGTGGCCTTGAAGTCCCTTGAAGTCGCCGGCAATCCCTATAAAAATCTTGGGTTTCATTCTTTTTTCAAGAAACTTTTAGAAAAGCTAGGTGTCATGTTTTCTTTGGACCATTTGCTAACTTTGCAAAAATTACACTTAACTCCCTATTTTCCTTCAATTTCATATTCTTTCCCCTAAACTCTCTCTTTTGCTTTTCTATTGGGTCCCTTAACTTACATTTTCTTAAAATTAATCACATATATAACTTAATTCAAAATGATCATTTTACCATCATCATTTTAAATAATTACCCCTATGTCCTCAACTTATAATTCATTGAATAACCTAACATATATCGATAATATTATCTTTGAAATGAATATATATTCTCCTAAGGCCTTAATATGAGTGTCACAAAGGCAGTGTAATGGGCTCAATATCGAGTCAGCCGTGAACAGTACTTTCCAATAGTGAATAGTATTTTTCGAGGCCGAAAGGACACCCGAAAGTCAAAAATATTTTATTGGACCGTTGGAAAGTAATGGTCATGGTGAGCCAGGAGTTGAAATTTGAAGTGAAATTGAGATTAAATGGGCCTCTAAATGTCAAAAATACGAAAAAGGTAGCCAGTCAATTTCCTTGGAAGAGTAGGAAACTTGATTTTGCATAAATAATTAAAAATAGTAAACGAACTCCAAAAATTGTCAAATTTTGGATGCTTGCATGAATTTTTATGTAGAATATTTTAGTGATGAGAATTGAATTTTTTGGGGATACTGTCAATTGTCGAATCGGACCAATAAGTTTGAGTTGGACTAATAACAGACTCCGATTGAGCCAAAAATTTATGTACTACATATTTTTGATGTGATAAAAGTGATGAAATTATTGTTGAAGTGATTTGAAGTGATGAAGAAAGAGAAATTGGATTGGGCTTTATAAGGCCTAAATTGGGCCTTAGAGATAAATTGGGCTAAGCCAATTAGTTAAGCCCAATTTTAGGCCCATTGAGAGGTTATATAAGGGCTAAAAATCTAGAGATTTTTCCAGAATTCACCATATCTTCTCTTGTTCTCTAAGTGGCCAAACCTCCCTTCTCCATTCTCTTTCTTTGATTTCTCTTTAATCCACTTCAAATCTCTCATAATTTCAAACATAAAAGATGAAGTTCTATCTCTCTAGGTCACCCTAGTGGCCTCAATCAAATGATTTGAGCAAACGAAGGCAAGGAATCAAGTTAAAAAAGAAAAAGATGTAAGATAGAATTTAAGAAATTAATTGATTTTAATTGGTTGTTTAGTGTTTTCTCATAGTTTTTTAGATGTAGAAGCTAATTATGAGCTTAAATTTTGCATATGAGGACAAAAAATTGAGGTTAGGAGAGCTTGTTTGGCCGTCCATGAATGGTGAGGAAGAGAAAGGCAAGTTTGCAAAGGGAATAGCAAGGGAAAAAAGGTTTTAGGCACCCTTGAATAAGGAAAAATAGTAAGTGACTACAAAATTCTTTGATTTTCCTTTTATTGTGAATTAATTCCATTTATGTAATTAGGTTAAAAATTGTTAAAGTTGTTAATTGATGAAATTTTGTTAGGGTAATTGAAATTAAACTATAGAAGAGATAAAATAAAAGCTAAATGGGAAGAAAAAAAATATTTTGGGTGGATTGATGTGTTGGCCGAATTATTTAGTAAGGAAAAAAGATGAGATTTTTGCATGAAAATAACATATATTAGCCTAAATTAATTATAGAAATGATAAATAGTGTCCATAAATTTTTATTGAAATATTAAAATTTATTTTGGAATTTTAAAGACTATTTAACATATGGGTTTATAGTGAAAGTTATGAAATATTGTGAAATAATGGATTATTTTAGTGAAAAATGATGGTAAATCATCAATAATGCATAAATAAATTTTATTGGAATTTATTGAAATTATTAAAATTTTATGGAAGAATAAATGTGATATGTAATGATGCAAATATTGAAGTAGTCATGAGTCATTGCATAAAAACGTGTGAAAGAAAGTAAATTAATATGAAATTAATTCACAATTAACGAAAAAAAATAAAAAGTCAACCGATAAATTTTTCAAAATAGTTATTAAGCTATGAAAGTAAATAGAATAATGAATTATTGGTAAATAGTTCATTAAATGAGTGAAAATGATGAAAATTGTAAAATAATGTGTATACGAATTTTTGTAGAATTTATATGCTTTCCTAGAATATTTTTATAATAAAATATTGATTATGTTTAAATAAAAAAAATAGTGAATTATTAAGAAATAGCTTAATAAATAAGTACATGATGATAAACAAATGTGAAGTAAATTACTTCAGTATAAAAAGAAATGAAAAAGTCAATTTATGCATTTTCGAAAAATAAAATAATGAATTATATCAATATAATTCATAATTATTCAAAAAGTTGTAAAATAAATGTTTGACTAATTTATCAAAATAAATTAATCAATAAAAAAGTATTAAAAGACTGAATTATTATAAAATAATTCAACAATAGTTGGCATATCTGAATGACAAATATTTTAGATGAAAAAAGAAAAATCATCAAAAAGTTAATATTTGAATTATTAATCGATAATGTATCGGTTCAAAGAAAAGAATTTGCGACTGTCTATAGTTGAAAAGTATTTTAAAAGTCTTGTCAAAAGATTAGAAAGTGAATAAATAGTCAAAAGTACTAAAACAAGTGCGATTAACGAAAATATATTGTTTAAGAAAAATAAAGAAGGTAAAAGGTTCTGACATTCTGAAAAGTATTCTGAAAATAATTGATTGATTTTACCCTTAGCAATAGTCAGGGAGTAAGATATAATTGGCTAGCCATAGAGGCATCTTATATCGCGGTACAAGTCATTGCGACTTGCTATGCTATGGACTGGATCTTTGATCACCATGGCATTCTCTATCTCTGTTCTCTGCTCTATGAGAAATAGTCATTTGGGGATCATTTCTCTCTTTGTTGTGGCCTTGTGGGGTCCATGTCCTGCGTATCCTTTATGAGAGTCCTGTCATATTGCATTAAGGACATATTGGAAAGAATAAATCAGAATTTATAAAAGTAAACTAAATGTAAAAGTTTTGAATAAAAGAACTTGAATGAATTAAAAAGTTCCAGGATAAAAATGTAAGTTTTTACAAAAATTGAAATTAATAAGTAAAGATGGAAAGAGATTATTTTATTAGGTAAAATAGTAAGTTAATGATTAAATAGCTCAAAAATATGCTTCTGTAAGAGAAAAATAATTAGTTCATAATTAGAAATTATGGATTAAGATAATAATATGTTATATGAAAAGTTTAAACAAAATTTGATCTAAACTTTTGTAAGCCAAAAGTTAACTGAAGGTAAAAATAAGTAAATAGAAGATAATTTTGAAATTAGAAATGAAAAGTGCCAAGTTTACTATAAGTAGGTAAAAGAACCTTTGTATAGAAAAATGACGGAAGTAAAGATTTATTTGCAAAGTGTTTCTAATTAAGTACATCACTTTGCATTAAATGTTAAAAACTTTGATAATAGGAATCTGACAAGTAGTTCAAAAAGTCCAAGTAAAATAAAAGAATAAATAACGAAATTAGAATTTTTGGCTATGAAAAGAATAATGTTGCAATTAATAAAGATATAAAGCACTGCATTGAAAATCTGCCATTACCGTGGCAATTAATTTTGTAAATCGTTTCATCAAAATAAGATTGTACCGAAATAATTAAATAGAAAATTTTACTTGAAAAGTCAAGTCATACATAAAACTTAAGTAAAAGTAAAAATAATAAAACAAAAATTTCAATTGTTATCATTGAATGGCAAAAAGAGAATATTTTGAATTTAGTGAATAGTTTAAATCAAAGTAAAAAATTTACCAAAGTGTTGGTAATGATCTGAAAAGTCTATGAAAATGATTAAAAGCAACTTTTGATAAGATAGCATAATAATTGGCATAAATATAATAATTATGCTTAATTTGGAAATTTTAGGATTGGTAGTCACCACTGAGCATATCTAGTGCTCAGCACGTAGTTTTTACTGCATGGAAAATCTGAAGATAAGCTGGAGCATAGTAAACAGCAGAGTGAAGCTTGAAGAAAAGTATTATCTAGACTTTTAAGTATTTTTGGCATGTATATACTCATCTAAGGATAGTAAGACTCGACTGTATTTTAGATTATTATTTTATTAATGGTAATTTTTGTTATGTTAGTAAATGTTTATGATTGGTATGAAATTCATGGAATGTTATGTATCTGTTGAATATGATAAATTATTGTGGCCGAAGGCTGTGTATTATTTGATTTTCAGGGGCTCGTTAGCTGGGTAGCCGTTATGCTGCTTGAATTTTCAACAACTTGTGTTTGCATAAGATTGGTTATCATGTAAAAAAAATCAAGCAAATCGTATAAGTTCATATCGGAGTGAATTGTTCCGTTAAGGTTCCATAAAAGGAATTACAATTAATCACCTTGAGAAGTGGGAAAGAGGTAAAAAAAGCTGAAAATGGTAAGAATTCGTCAGATTTGGTGGAACCAACAATGGAGGTAAGTATTACTAAACCTGATGTTAATGATGAAATGCCATCTATTGTTGAGAAAAGTAAAGCTAAGGAAAAACTTATTTCTATTATGCTTGATGAATCTAAGTTACCTTATCCATCTCTAGCTAGGAAGAAAAAACATAATGAATGAATAGTTAATTAAATTTTTAGACATGTTTAAAAAGTTGCATGTAAATTTATCATTTGCTAAAGCTTTATTGTAAATGCCTAAATATACTAAGTTTATGAAAGAGCTATGTTCAAATAAAAAAAGCTAAAGTGTATAGGAATAGCCCAATTATTTGAAAACTATAGTGTAATTTTAATGAACAAAATTCCTGAAAAATTACAGGATCTTAGTATTTTTACTTTTCCATGTGAGTTAGGAGGAAATTTTGTGATTTGATTGCTAGTATAAACTTAATGCCTTATTCGATTTGTAGGAAATTGAATTTAAGAGATACCAAGAAAACCTGAATGACATTACAGTTACTGGATAGATTAGCAAAAAGGCCAAAGGGCATAATAGAAGACCTATCGGTGAAGGTTGGAAATTTAATATTTCCAATTGATTTTGTGGTGATGGATATGGAGGAGGACCGTAAGGTGTCATTGATAGTGGAAAGGCCATTTCTGAACATAGCAAAGGCATTTATTGATGTATATGGATAAAAAGTTACCTTGAGATTTAACGAGGAAGAAATGGTTTTTAATGTGAATAAGGTGATGAAACACCCATCTTATGACTTTAAAAAGTCCATTTGCTTTTTGGATAGTGTTCAGGAATGTGTGGAGGAGAAATAGGAGGAATATTTATAGATGATGCACTGCAAGATTGTTTGATGCAGTCAATGAACAAGGAGGAAGCTAAAAAGGAAGAAAATGAGTTGATAAAGGAGCTGAAAAAAGACCACAATGAGGAAGGAACAAAGGAAGATGAGCCATCCCCTCTTAAGGGAGAAAACAAATTTGAACTTAAAACTCTTCCTTTACATTTAAAATATGTATTTTCATAAGATAATGCTAAATCAATAATTATTTCTTCACTTTTGACGGGTTTGGAAGAAGGGATGCTTGTGGAAGTGTTAAAAAAGCATAAAGGAGCAATCGGTTGGGAGACATCCAACTTGAAGGGAATTAGTCCCAATTTTTATTCACATCAGATACCTATAGAGAATGACTTCAAATCGGTTGTGCAATCCCAAAGGAGACTCAATCCAGCTATGCATGAAGTAGTGAAGAAGGAGGTACTTAAACTACTAGATGTAGGTATTATTTATCCTATTTCTGATATTATTTTGGGTGAGTCCAGTACAATGTGTGTGTAAAACCCTTATATTATAACCTTATTAACCATGTCCAATTTATCATGTTAATCATGCTTTTCATCAATATCATACCTATATATTACCAATCATATGATCATTATGTTACTGTTACTCATATCATGCTATATCATATAATCATATAGGTGCTACTGTGACTATTTGCATATTTTATCTCATGTTTAGCTTAATGCATACCATGTTATGTTTATGTTACTTTATGTTTGACATGCACACATGTACTTGCTTAGTCATATTGCAAGTTGGTTACAATTCAATATACACATATTAACTACATCATCATATGCCTTCGGCCATAATATAAAATACTACAACATACTTATACTAGATCTCCCAACATCAACTCTGTTTAGTCTTGTGTTGCCCTTTCCTAATGCAGAGAATGGCCCTTAGGGAAAATCTTGTCTGCGGAACCTACACGAATAAAATAACCCATGATAAGACATAAAGCTTAGTAATACCTTATAATTGATGGCCACTCACAATGGTCGTCAAAACAACACATAATATGTAATCACATACATATGCATATTTACATATCCATGGCAATCAAATTGTGTCTCAAAAATAGTATTATAACAATACATGTGATTTACAATGTAACCAATTAAACTAGCCTCTTAATATATATATATATATATATATATATAAACAATATAATTTGTACCTTATATTATTGATACATTTATAATATTTATTGTCTCATTTTTATCTATATAGAACATAAATGGCATCCAATGATATACATTTATGATTCAAATCCCATAATTTTAGCCATAACTGTAATTAAACAATTCACATACTTAATCAATAACATGTATCATATGCAACATAATGATAACAAGTTTGTAATTCTAGCAACATTTCAAGTATATGAGCATTAAGGCAACAAAGATAAACAAATAACATTTGAGCAAATCATGCTTTGATTAAAATACTACAGTCATTTCTTAATTGGAATTTATCCTACTTAAGTTCTAAAAGTGGATAACAAGAATGGTTGATACCCTTAGGTATCAAAACAGTGGATATTTGAAGATATCAAATTCGTAGACCATAATGGGTCCAAACTATACTGTGAACCAATCAAGTGGATCCAAATGGGGTTGGCTAACAACCCAAATGGGCCAAACTATGGCAATTACAAATATCCCTACATTTGCCTATCTATCCACAATTGAACTCTATTAGCAAGTAATACCTTAATCATATTCATGTCATATATCAAGACTATACTTATAATATTCCATTTGCACGTTTACATAATTATGTAAAAAAATACCTTCTCTAGTGCATAAATATATATGCAAAATTCATATAACAATTTATACAATTTAAATCAAGTAAGTAATCAGTGGAAAACTGTAGCATCTTTAGTGTATATACTTGTATACACAGTCTCATTTAACAAAGCGATCATGTACTTTACTAGATATTTTATAATTAACATGCTTCCATGTGATCAAGCTTCATCATATATTTATGTGATATCAAAAAGACACATAGTCCTAATACATAGACATGTATTCTCTTCTTCATCTAACAATATAATCAACTTGTACATGATGCATTTATATCCCGGTAATTATACAAATATACATTGAAATTTTTAACATATAAACATGTCATATAATTATAACATATAAGCATGCTTATGTTAGGTCAATGAGGTGAATAATAACATACCTTTATTATAAATATGCTTCAACAAGTAGTCATGCTTACAATATGATATTATTTTATATACTCATGGCTTATCTCTCTCAATGTGTTACTTTTCCATTATAAATGTGCTTAATAGACTTAAGATTATTTCTCCATATAGTCAAAATGATGTTCTAGGGATACTTAATTTTATTTAAATGCATAGCAACAATGGTGATAATTTCTTGCGACAATCCTTCATAGAGATAGATTTTTAAGCTTATATTTAAAGCTATTTTTGAGCTATCAAAAACATTTATAGACAAAATGATCTTTTACAAACATGATACTATATGTTTTTAGTTTTAGTAACAATAAAAATCATTGCAATATCATTTCTATAACTAAAGAAAATCAGAGATTACTGATGACTGTTCATTATGACAGGCAGCATATGGTTTTGGTTTTCAACCTAAATTTAGACAAGTTTAGAGGCATAATTAAACTTTATTTCCTTCATGAAAAATGTAGATATGAGAGTATATGTTATTATCAAACTAGAAATACCCAATTATAATTTTTACATTTCAAGATATTACAAAAACATTAAGGACTGTTCTTGGTAACAATGCTGCTAATAGTTTCGGATTCAAGTCATTTTTTGACATATGTAGAAATATAATCAAATCAAGATTTCTTCATATAAATTTTATACATATAAGTCTAGTTTAAAAAAATAGATTCATTGACCTCTATAACAAGAGATACAGTCAAATTTCTAAAATCTATTCCTGTTCTTTAAATAATAATTCACTGTACCCTATTCGATTTTTATCCTCACTTTGAAAATTCATAGTATAAAATGGTACAAAATTTTGATAACATTCCTTCATGAAATTTGTACTATCATGAATTAATTTTAACCAAAATTGTTTCTCAAAGGACTTTGACTTCTCTACAAAAAATTATAGTAAAAATATAGCAATATCATCATAACAACTGGGCAGCAGCTTAAAACGAACTTTAAGTTAGATTTAAGGGCACTTAGAGGTAGAATCAAAAATGGGTTCCTTCAACAAAATTTTAGGTCTAAATCATAGGAAGAAATACCAACTAGATTTAAGTCAATTGAAAGTCTATAGCTTAAGATATTCTAAAATTATAAAAGCTAGTTTCAGCAATTCTTTTCATGCATTGCTACTTTACAAGTCCTATCCTAAATATTTGAATTAATTCTTTTAGGTTCATTAACTCATGCCATAAACCAAATCTTTACAGAAATTCTTATTTTGAAATACACTAAAAACAACCACAAAACAATCATTCCCATACCTTGGTCGAATCGCACCTAGCTAAAATCTTTAGCTACCTCCTTGCCTATCTTCTTCCTCTTAACTTCCTCCTCTACAAATTATGTTTTCAAACCATCATGTATCAAAATTAAATAATTCCATCCCCTTAGGAAAGCCATCCAACAAGATAGAATGAGAAGGAGAAGAGATAATTTAAAGTCTTAAATCCATACCTTGATGATTTCACTAAAAACTTCTAGATCATCCACATGCAAGAGATTTAATCATAAATAATTAAAAGGATTAGAGATGAAAGACTTTGTAGAGAGAGATGAGATATAAAAAGGAGAAGAATTATTTTCTTCAAAAATTTTTCCATCCAAAGAACATCACCTAATTCTTGCATTTCTCTCTCTTACATGCATGATTTTTGACCTTATAAAAGGGAGCAGAAGTCACCTTTTGATCCTTTAAAAATTTGCATGTAAAAAGAAGTCCCCTCTCCTTTATTCTTCTCATAGATTCAACCCCATCATTTTATCATTTAATTTCTAATTAACCCTAACTTATTTCAACTTTTTAAAATTGACTCCACATGAACCACCTTTACAATTTGACCCCAAACTTATTATTCTATACTTCAATTGCACCCTTAATTATTTTTATGCCAAATAATTCACATTCAATTCATATACTAAAATAAAATTTTCACTAGTCCCATAACACATCTCTAAAAGTCACATATTAAATTTTATTTTAATCAAATATAATTCTATAAAATCATGCCTTTTCGACTAGGGTCATAATTAGGGCCTTACAACTCTTTTCCCCTTAAAGAATTTCATCCCCAAAATTTGTACCTATTTTAAATAGTTTGGGATACTACTCTTATTGCCCTATTAAGGCTAAACCCATGCTTTAATACCAAATTGTAACACCCTTATACTATAACCCTATTAACCATATCTAATTTATCATGTTAATCATGCTTTTCATCACTATCATACCTGTATATTACCAATCATATGATTATTATGTTACTGTTACTCACATCATGTCATATCATATAATAATATAGGTTCTACTATGACTGTTTGCATACTTTATCTCATGTTTAGATTTATGCATACCATATTATGTTTATGTTACTATATGTTTGACATGCACATATGTACTTGCTTAGTCATATCGTAAGTTGGTCACAATTCAATATACACAAATTAACTACATCATCATAAGCCTTCAGCCATAACACAAAATATTACAAAATACTTATACAAAAACTCCCTACATCAACTCTTTTCAGTCTTATGTTGCCCTTTCCTTATGCAGATAATGTCCCTGAGCAAAAATCTTGTCTATGAAATCTACACGAATAAAATAACCCGTGCTAAGCTATAAAGCTTAGTGGGGAAAAATTATAATGGACGGCCACTCACAGTGGTTGCCAAAACAACACGTAATACGTAATCACATACATATGCATATATATATGTCCATGGCAATCATACTGTGCCTCAAAAATAGCACCATAACAATACATGTGATTTACAATGTATCAATTTAACTAGCCTCTCAATATATATACATAAAACTTGAAGATAAATAATATAATTTGTACCTTATATTATTGATACATTTAAAATATTTATTGTCTCATTTTTATCTATATATAACATAAATGGCATCCAATGATAAACATTTATGATTCAAATCCTATAATTTTAGCCATAACTGTAATTAGAACAATTCACATACTTAATCAATAACATGTATCATATGCAACATAATGATAACAAGTATGTAATTCTAGCAACATTTCAAGTATATGAGCATTAAGGCAACAAAGATAAACAAATAACATTTAAGCAAATAATGCTTTAATTTAAATACTGTAGTCATTTCTATAATTAGAATTTATCCTACTTAAGTTCTAAAATTTGATAACAAGAATGGTTGATACCCATAAGAATCAAAATGGTGGATATCTGAAGATATCAAATCGATAGACCTAAATGGGGCCAAACTATAGTATGGACCAGCTAAGCAAACCCAAACGGGATTGGCTAAACCCCCAAATGGGGCTGTTCATGATCCAAATGGGATCAACTATACTCTAGACCCAATTGGGCCAAACTGTAGCAGCTGCAAATATCCCTATAGGTGCCTATCTATCTACAATTGAATTTTATTAGCAAGCAATACCCTGATCATGTTCATTTCATATATCAAGACTATACTTATAATATGCCATTTGCACGTGTACATAATCATGTAAAAATATACCTTCTCTAGTGCATAAACATATGTGCACAATTCATATAACAATTTATACAATTTTAATCAAGTAAGTAATTAATAGAAAACTATACCATTTCTAGTGTGTATACTTTTATACACAGTCTCATTTAACAAAGCAATCATGTACTTTACTAGATTATTTATAATTAACATAATTCCATGTAATCAAGCTTCATCATATATTCATGTGATATCAAAAAGATACACATTCCCTAATATATAAACATGTATTCTTATCTTCATCTAACAATATAATCAACTTGTACATGATGCATTTATATCTTGGTAATCATACAAATATACATTGACATTTTTAACATATAAACATGTCATATAATTATAACATATAAGCATGCTTATGTTATGTCTATAAGGTGAATAATAACCTACCTTTATTATAAATATTCTTCAACAAGTAGTCATGTTTACATGCTTACAATATGATATTATTTTATATACTCATGACTTATCTCTCTCAATGTGTTACTTCTTCATTATAGATGTGTTTAAAACACTTAAGATCATTTCTGAATATAGTCAAAATGATGTTCTAAAGATGCTTAATTTTATTTAAATGCATAAGAATATTCCAAAAATGTATATCAACAATAGTGATAATTTCTTGCAACAATCCTTATAGAGATAGATTTTTAAGCTTATATTTAAAGCTATTTTTGACCTATCAAAAGGTATTTCTAGCCAAAATGATCTCATACAAACATGATCCTATATAATTCTAGTTTAGGAATATTTAAAATAACTGAAATATAATTTCTATAACTCAAGATAATTAGAGATTATTGATGATTATTCATTGTGACAGGAAGCTATGACTCCGATTTTCAACCTAAATTTTGATAGGTTTAGAGGCATGATTAGAACTTGTTTACTCATGAAAAATATAGATATGAGAGTATATGTTATTACCCAACTTGAATTACATAATTATCGTTTTTACATTTGAAGATATTATAAAAAAATTAAGGACTATTCTTGGAAACAATGTTGCCAATAGTTATAGATTCAAGTCATTTTTTGGCATCTTTAAAAATAGAATCAAATCAAGATTTCTTCCTATAAATTGTATATATATAAGTATAGTTTAACCAAAAATTAGATTCATAGAATTTTAAATTCTATAAAAAGAGGTATAGTCAAATTACTAAAATGTGTTACTATTCTCTAAACAACAATTCACTGTACCCCATTCGATTTTTATCCTCGCTTAGAAAATTCATAGTATAAAATGGGTACAAAATTTTGACAACATTCCTTCATGAAAGTTGTACTCATATGAATCTATATTAACCATAATTTTTTCTTAAAGGAGTTTGACTTCTCTACAAAAAGTTATAGTAAAAATATAGTAATATCATCATAACAATTAGACAGCTGCTTAAAAACAATTTCAAGTTAGATTTAAGGCACTTAGAGGTAGAATGAAAGACGTGTTTCTTTAATAAAATTTTATGCCTAAAGCTTAGGAAGAAGTACCAACTAGATTTAAGTCAATTGAAGGTTTATCGCTCAAGATATTGTAAAATTATAGAAGCTGGTTTCATCAATTTTTTTCATGCATTGCTTCTTTACAAGTCCTATCTTTAATATTTGACTTAATTCTTTTATGTTTATTAAATCATTCTATAAATCACATCTTTACAAAAATTCTTTTAGGGTTCTAAAAGTCTAGATGAGGACTTGCTAAACTTAGAACTACATTCATTCCTTCTCTTTATGTGTGTTACTTGGTTTTGTTCTATTGGTTTTTATTCTATACTGATAGTTTATGTGATTTGGTTTGATTTTATTAGTTTGTGTTTTGTGTTATTTTGTGTTACAATGTAAGTCAAATTATTTATGGTTTCGTGCTTAAGTGTTTCACGAACTATGATATGACAGATGCAAAGTAGAGTGGGGAGAATAGCTCATGTTGTTATATCAGTAGTCAATTTTATACAGTAATTTCTATGCAGTCTAAGCATAGTCAATGTTAGGGGCATTTTAATTTGTTCGTGCATGGAAAATTAATTTTTGTTAAGAGCTTCTAATTCTCTGGTGAAATTATGATTTTTTTGAAGAGGAATTAATCAAAGTAAAAAAGCAATATAGGTGAACATCAAGTCAAAAATTCATTTTGAGTTTTATATTACATGAAGAATAACCGGGCATTTCTCTAGATTTTGTTGTGAACCAAAACCATTTGCTCGGTAGAGTGGATTTTTCACTCTATCGAGTATGTCATTTAATACATGAAATTTATTTTTGCTTCTTTAGTCTAGTGGCTCATCACTCGGTAGAGTGAATCTCCACTCCACCATAGGTGTTCTACCACTCGGTAGAGTGAGAATTCACTCCACCAAATCCCTTTTTGATTCCTCATGCTCAAAATTTTTTTCTTCCAATCTTTCATGTAGAGGCAAGCCACTTAGTAGAGTGAAAAGTCACTCCACCAAGCATGCTCTTCACTCTACCGAGTTCCCCTAATAAAAGCCCCTATTTTGCTTCATTCCACCATGCACTCTTTATTTTGCCTGTAATATTTTGCTTTCGCTCTCTCTCACTCCACTAAGGCCATTAGTTTTTGTTTGTTTTTTGATTAATCTTTTTTACATCTTCAATTTGATCAAGTAAGTTTCCTACTCTCTCTTTAATTCTTTCAATTAGACATTATAGTTAGGGGTTTTGTTCTTCTTTATGTACAAATTGGCTCACTTAATTGGACATCTATTTGATTATATTCTTGCCCCATTGATTATTTTGGCATTAAGTGTTAGAAATTGCTTTTGAAATTTTATATTTGGGTTTTAATTGGTTAAGATTGAATGCAATTTAGCTTAGTTAAGTTGTGCACACCACATGTTCGATAAAATTCCTCAAAGACTAAGTTTCTTCTTCTTAACCATTGTAAATCATTCTAATATATTGGCATTTTATTTCCACACTTGATTTAACGCTGATTTACACTTCAATTTATTCATTAACTTGTGAAGAATTAGGTCTATATATTGAGTGTCTTTCTCATGTGTGCTTAATTATGGCATTGATTTTGGCTATTATTGCTTTGTGTAGTGGCCCCTACAAGATCAAAGAAGAGTATAGCATTAAACTCATCTAGACCTCACCTTCCGGCATACATTGATGAGCATCCTAGACAATTGTATGAATATTTTGTAGAGGTTAATTTATACAAGCCATTTTATTTGAAGTATTTTTATCTAAATATAGCATATGGCAATTTATGGGATGAGATATTCCTTTTGATTAGAAATACTAATTGTGAGAAGTTCATAAAAAAGTAACCATAGGTGCATTAGTACCTAGTAATAAACTCCTTCACATCATTTAAGCTTCTTTTTAAAGATGAACAAGACATAGGCACAATCAGTTTTAAGCTTGATAGGAAGAATCACAACATGCCTTGTCCAGAGTTTGCATAGAAATTAGGATTTCCTATGAATGATAAAGGCAAATTACCTAATGCCACCCTATAGAAGAATTGGGAATTCATTCGAGATCCCATCAACCTAGTACCTTATTAATCCAGCAAGCTAAAGGCACGTGCTTTAGGAAGTCAGGCACTTTGAGTTCTTCATCAATTTTTATCCCTTACCTCTTTCAGCTAGCTTGACATCCCAAGTACAATTAATGCTGAGGAATGCATACTTTTAAGATGCATGGTTAAGGGTATATGAATTCATAATGTTGTCCTTTTGTGCCAAAAAAATAGAAGAATTACAGAAAATAAGGAGCACTATTAAAAAGACAACACTGGGGTGGGTTGCAACTATTATGGCAAAAGTTATGGGTTATATGGATATGAGGAAATCCCTTAGAGAGCTAGTATTTATGGACTATGAAATGTTGATATGGATGAAGGTCTTAGTCAAGAAGCCGCATAGACATTGGTCTAATAGGAAGGAGTATTTGAGGCTAGTCACCGTTGGAAGAAATAGGGAGGAGGATAAAGATCCTAGTACTCATGCTCCAGTTGCACAGGCACTTGCACCATAAAAACCTTTGCCTCAAATGGCTGCTTTTATGAATAAATTAAATGGTTGGTTAGATAATATGCAGGATAGTATAAATGACATGAACGATATCCACCACCACCACTCCCACCATACGAATGAGCTCAATATTAGTTTGCTATGGGCAACAACTTTTTGAGAGGGCGGTAGAGCTTCTCTAAGCTCAATTTTGCTTAGATTCAGGAAGTAGAATCTAATTCTCCCCTTTATGAAAACACTTATGTTTAACTTTTGTTTTAGTTTTTGTTTTCTTTTGTAAGTTTTATTCGCTTTGTCTGTTAAGTTAAATCTAGGAGCAACAATGTATTTCTATTGGGCCCATCACTCCAAAAGCACAAAAGAAATTAGAAGTAATGAAAATTAGGTCAAGATTCTAACTCTAAAATGGAATGGTGAAGATTAATTCAAGGTGGAATGGGGCAAAAAGGCATTTGTTGTTGAATTGGGTAAAAAGACTTGCTCTTGTTACAAATGGGATGTTCGAAGAATTCTATGTGTACATGTTGTGTCATCAATTTTCTACCTGAAAAAAATGCCAGAAGAATTTGCTAATCCTTATTTCCATAGAAACACATATATAATGATGTATTCACATTGTGTGAACCCATTGAATGGACAAATATGTAGCCAAAAACTAAGTATGAATAGCCACTGCCACCAGTTGAGAAGAGGCAGCCAGAAAGACCTAAAAAGAGAAAGGTTAGATGTCTAGATAAGCCTAAAAATCCTTACAAGTTAGGTAAGCATAGAGTGGTTATAAAATGCAAAAAATATTGGAAACCAGGCCATAACATCAGGACATGCAGACATGAAGGACAAAAGAAAAAAACGACTAGAATAAGAAAAAAGAAATAAGCTACAAATGACAATGAGGTTTTAACAACTCAGGTAATTTATCCTTTTTATAGTTCATTTCTCCTTTTTATAATTAAGTAGACAACTCATGCATTTTAAATATTTAGCATCTGGACATGATGTTGGTCCATATGGTGAGGCCACTTTTGCTAGTCAAGATAAACCAAATGGTCAATAACAAGATGCTTTTGATGGCACTATTTTTAATACACCACATGTGGAGCCCAGTGATGCAGGTGGACAACAACCATTCTCTAGCCCACCACATGGTACAAGATGGAGTAAAACCCAAGTGATGTCTTGCAAAGGTTTTAACCAACCAACAAGTCTTAGCCAGCTCCCAAGTTCCAGCCAACCATCAACTTTCAACCAACCACGAACATTTATCCAACAACCAATTTCCATCAGGAGAAGTCGATGATTGAATAAGTTGATACCCTATAGAAAGTCAACTAGCTAGCCTTCCATTAGGAAAAGTCAAAGATTGAAGAAGAAAGACAAAAAAGGTTAACTGTATTTAGTGAATGATGTTTTTTTTTTGTATCAGCTATTTAAGTTGCCTGTATTTTGTGATTGCAGTAGATGTATACCTATTGAAACTATATGGTATCTTGTGAATGATGGTTTTTGTATTAGCTATTTAGGTTACTTGTATTTTGTGCTTTTTGGTATACCCATTAAAACTTTAGGGTATTCATGCTAGATACAACTTCTATTAATTTCATTACATATGCATAAGGACTCATCATGCAACACATTTATCATATTCATGCTAGATACAATTATCTTAGTCTACATTCATTGTCATGCATAGCATTCAGCATTCTATCATATCCATATAATCATTCTGGTTCCTATATGCATGCACATACTAGAATTATTACGGTGAGCTGATTACAACATTATCTTCCATATGACATACATATTTTAAATAGCCTTTTATACATATTAAACATGTTAAAGAAACTTATACAAAATTATCCAATATCTCCCTACATCAATTTCTATGAGTTAGTGTTGGCCTGCCCTGATGCAGAGAACGTTCCTGTATAAAACCTTGACTACAGAACCTACACGGATAAAATAACATATGATAAGCTATAAAGCTTAGTGGGGATACTAAATATGAAAGACAACCACTCACGGTGGTTGTCGAAAATATATAACATATGATAATTGAAAAATATTAAAAATAACATATTCAAAATAAGTATATAACAGAATATAATATCATAAATAACAATGTAACCTTATATTTAACTCAGCATACTTGAATTTAAACATATCATAGAAAAGGATTTGTACATAATGTATATAAATATAACACATGCTTTAAAAACCACAACTAAACATGTTGTTTCATATACCATATGCATTATTTATATTATAATTAACTGTGATGTGTTTACACTTTAGTTTAGCCTGCTCAAGTTCTAAAGGTGGATAACGGGAACAGGGGATACCCGAGGCTATCAAATAGGGCATATCCAAAAATATCAAAAACATAGACCCAAACAGGGCCAACAGAATAGGGGACCGGTCAAGATAACCTAAATGGGGACAGCTAACAACCCAAACGGGGCTAGTCATGATCCAAACAGGATCAACAGTAGCAGCTGCAATATCCCTATAGGCGGCTATCTATCCACAGTTAAACTCTAGTAGAAGGCAATACAGTTTTCAAGTTCATTTAATATATATATATATATATATATATATCATGCTTGTACTTATATTGTACACTTTGCACATGTATGTGATCATATCATAATACATAATTCTCAGTGTATAAACATGTGTTCATGCATTCATATAGTAATACGGGTACCGGTATTTGAATATACATATCATCATGATCATATGCTTGAACATGTTATCATTAGGCATCACATGTGTTCATAATTGTGCTAAAGCATCACTTACTTCATAGTATAAGTGCAAGTTCATATACACATATACTCTATCATAGATGTACATACATGTAAGTATGTTTGCATATAATAAGCATTTTCATAAGTTGATCATATATGAATGTTTATATATATACCTTTATCAATAAACTTATTATATGCCATATATAATTCAATGTACTTCCATGTTAGTAGACATATATCATAACAACATGTAAATAAGTTATATATACATAATCATAACTCAAATTATATTCATTAATACATGTATTTCTATGCTAAAAATTGTTTAATTTATAATGAAAATAGTTTAGATACCCATTACTATCCAATTGGGACTTTTCAGTGAAGTTTAGGTGAAGTATAAAGGGGTCATGGTCATTAGGTAATACCTAGTAACCGTGGCATAGGTTGCATTTTGATTTTGGACTGAAAACTAGACTATCTCATGGTACTATTAAAAACCTAGTAACTGTGACATAAAAACTGCCTAGAGGTAGAATTCCATATTCAATTTGTACTACATTTTTTTACCTATAAAAAATCATTTTTATCAAAAACTTCCTTCTACAAACTTGTTGCCCTATGTTTCTACTTTTTAGAACATCATAAATCATTTTAATATCATCTCTAGAACGCAAGATATTCACATTTTTCTGAATACTACTCCTAAGAACAGTACTGTGAATAGGTCCGGCTTCAAGCCAAAATTTAACATGCTTAAAGATAGATTTAGGCTTAGCTTCCTTTATATGAATTGTAGATTTAGAAGTCTTTTGTTCATAGAAATTAATCTCATAACATTCTGACAATTATACACTAAAATATATTATTTTTACTACAACCTATTCTAGAACCAAAATTTACAGCTCATCCAAAATTCAATAAATTTTATGAACCACTTAAAGGAAAAATTAGGGCTAGGTCTCTTCTACAAATTTGTAGGTATATCTCTTAAGTAACCTTAGAAATTTGAATGGTCCTAATTTTAGTTTTATAATTCAATTTATACTGGAATTTCGATCACTAGTTCACAAGGCTTCATATAATCTCTTTAGGAAACACTACTTATAACTTGTTCTCTTTTTAATCACTCTAAATTCAAGAAATTTACATCATATTCCTACTAAAATCATCTACATACAACTATGAGAGTCCTCATCCCATACCTTGGCCAAAATTCCCCTAGCCTTAAACTTGTGCCTTTCTTTTTCCTTTGCTCCTTCCACCTTCTTCTTCTCCTTTAACAACAATTCATCCATTTAACATCAACTTCCAGCATTTAACTCAATCCACCATCAGCCAAATAAGAAGAAGATGAAGAATAAGAGGTGAATTATCAAATTAATAAGCTTACCTTAATGTTTAACACTAGCTATCCTTGATTAATTCTAGATGTAAGGATTTTTCTTCAATGATTTCCTAGATATGTTTAACAATGAATGTAAGAGTGAGAAGAGAGAAAATTTCTATAACTCTTCACTCAAGAATGTCATCCCCTTCACTTCTCTCTCTATCTTGTAAAATAACTATTTACAATAGCGAAGGAAAATCCCTTTTAAACCCTTTCACTTTTTACATGTCCCATTAAAACCTCTCCTTTTCTTGCATGTTAAACATTGACCCCTTCAGTTATTTCTTCTCTTAAATCAACCTCTCAAATCATTCTTTTATTCACATTTGACCTTTAAGATGCCATATTTACAAATTTACCTTCATGCTCCAATTACACCCTTGAACATTATTAAACTAAATTATTAAATTTTATTTTCAAGCAATTACTATAATATAAAGAATTTATCACTTATCCCATACCTTATGTGTAATTCATATTTTAATTTAATCCCAATTAATTATAACCTTATTAAAACATGCATTTCTAACTAGGGTCATGTTAGGGGCCTCACAAATCTCTCCCTATTAAGGAATTTCTTCTTTGAAATTCATATCTATTTCAAATAATTACTGATATTGCTATCTCATGGTTGCCTCTGATTCTCAAGTTACATTTTATACACCATGATGTTGCCAGAGCACTTTGATCAAAGGGATTTACTTTTTCCTCAATTGTCTGATTTCCCTAGCTAGAATTTTTTTTGATTCCTCATTATATGTGAAATTCGGTTGTAATTGAATATCTTGAACTTGCAGCTTATGTGATTCATCCAAGCGATATCTTCAAAGCATAGACACATGAAACATATCATGAAGCTTGGTCAATTCCATATGAAGAGTCAATCTATAAGCCACTAGTCTAGCTCTTTGCAAAATTTCTTATGAACCAATGAATCTCAGATCGAGTTTCCCCTTTTTCCCAAATCTAAGCACTTTTTTCCAATGAGATACCTTTAGAAATACCTTTTCACCCACTTGATATTAGATATCCTTTGTTTTCAAGTCAGCACAGGATTTCTATCTGTCACTTGCTTCTTTCAGCCTCTGTTTGATAACTTGAACTTTTTCCTCCGTATCCCTAACAAGGTCAGGACCGATTATTCTGTATTCACTCAACTCCGTCCAATAGATTGGAGTTCTACATTTCCTATCATACAATGCCTCATATGGTGCCATTTGAATACTCTTCTGATAACTATTATTGTAGAAAAATTCCATTAAGGCCACATATTTGTCCTAACTTCCAGAAAACTCCAAAGCACATCCCTCATCATATCCTCTAGAACCTAAATAACCCTTTCAAATTGTCCATCCGTTTGAGGATGAAAAGCTATACTGTACTTGAGCTGTGTTTGCAAAGCTTATTGTAGACTTTGCCAAAATCTTGATGTAAAACTTGGATCTATCATAAATTATGGATATAGGTATACCATGTAACCGTACAAGCTCGCTCACGTACAATTCTGCAAGCTTATCCATAGAATAATCTATTCGAACCAGTATAAAATGAGCTACTTTTGTTAACTTATCCACGATTACCCAGATAGCATCGTATTTTCTTTGAGTAAGAGGCAAACCAGTCACAAAATCCATAATAATGTCTTCCCACTTCCACTGTGGAATCGGAATGGGGTTCAAAAGACATGAAGGAAACTGATGTTCTGCTTTCACTTGCTCGCATGTTAAACATTTAGAGACATATTCAACAATATCCTTCTTCATGCCAGGCCACCAGTAAAATTGTTTCAACTCTTGATACATCTTGTTCTCGCCTAGGTGTATAATAAATGCAGTATTATGGGCTTCATGTAATAGTATTCTTTTCACTTCTTTGTCAACAGGAACACATAACCTATTATGGTAGTATACACCACCATCTTCCTTCACTGTAAAACTTGATTGATCTCCTTCACAAATTGCTTTCACAATCTATTGCAACATTCCATCATCCTTCTAAACATCTAACACTGTTTGCCTAACCATGGGTTTAGCTTTAACTTGTGCTAATAATGCACCATCTGATGCAAAATTCCATCTACATTGCTTTAACATCAATACTGCTATAGTCTTACGACTCAATGCATCGGCAACCACATTCGCTTTTCCTGAATGGTAATCAACTATATAATCATAATCTTTGAATAACTCCAACCACCTCTCTGCGTGAAATTAAAATCTTTTTGAGTGAGTAAGTATTTGAGGCTTTTATGATTAGTATAAATTCTGCATTTTTCCTCATACAAGTAGTGCAACCAAATCTTTAAAGCAAAAATCACAACTGCCAATTCTAGATCATGAGTCAGGTAGTTCTGTTCATTGCGGTTTCAACTGTCTAGATGCATAAGCTACAACTTTACCATCTTGCATTAATACACATCCCAAACCAACTTGAGAGGCATCACTGTACATTGCATATTCTTTCCCTGACACTGGTTGAGTTAACACTAGATATTGATCAGACCGCTCAAACTTAATATTCTTCCTTAATAGCTTAGTGAGTGGTGAAGCAATGATGGGAAAACCTTTCACAAAACAATGATAGTAACCTGCTAACCCGAGAAAACTTCTAACTTCATGCACATTCTTGGGTGGTTTCCAATTAACAATAGCTTTAATTTTATTTGGATCAACCCTAACACCTTCAGCAGATACAACATGACCTAGCAAAGAAACTTCCTTAAGCCAAAAGTCGCATTTACTCAACTTAGCATACAACTGATTTTCTTTCAAAGTTGTCAACACAATCCTCAGATGTTCAGCATGCTCAACTTTATTTCTGGAGTAAAACAATATGTCATCAATAAACACTACAACAAACCAATCCAAGTAGGGTCTGAATACCCTATTCATAAGATCCATGAATGCAATAGGTGCATTTGTCAACCTAAATGGCATAACTAAGAATTCATAATGCCCATAACGGGTTTTGAATGTAGTTTTGGGAACATCTTCATCTTTAACTCTGAGCTGATAGTAACCTTATTGCAAATCTATTTTTGAAAACACACTAGCACCACTCAACTGATTAAACAAATCCTCAATATGAGGCAAAGGATATTTGTTCTTCACGGTCACTTTGTTCAACTGCCTATAATCAATACACATCCTCATCGATCCATCTTTCTTCTTAACAAATAAAATTGGTGCACCCCAAGGTGACACACTACGTCTGATGAAGCCTTTGTCTAACAATACCTATAATTGAACCTTTAACTCTTTTAATTCAAATAGAGCCATTCTATATGGTGCCTTAGAGATTGGGGTTGTACCAAGTAACAGATCAATAGACAACTCAAAATCTTTTTCTGGAGGAAGACCAGGCAATTCCTTAGGAAATACTTTTGGAAATTTATTCACAATAGGTATATTCTCAAGCTTCATTGTATCTCTTTTTGAGTCAAGGACTAAAGCTAAAAATACTTCACATATATTGAATAGTCATAAACTAAACCAATGGCTAATTCATTATCCTAATTCCAAATTAACCTTGGTCAGCCTATACACTTAACAAATTATTTAGTCATCTAATTTCCTTCCAAAACTGTGACTAAACCTTTTAAGGAATTCTTAAACCAAAACCTCTTACATACTCTAGGCCTAATTCCTTTTCTTGTAAGTCTTAATCATGTTTTTTCCCTGGATACTTTCCTTAAATTTCTTTAGGTCCCTTTTTTTATCCTCAGGTCTCCTTCAATTTCTCATTTGGTTTAATTTGAATGAGGAAATTTCTAAAGATGCAGACTAAGCTGGTGGAAGTTGCTATCACAGATAACTAGAATAATGGTTGGCAGCTAGCAATAAAGATTATTGACAGACGTGGACAAGGTTATTTCGGTGTCCCTATGGTGGAAATCCCGACCTCAACAAGAAGAATGACACCACCAAAATAATATATATATATATATATATATATATATATATAACAAATACAAATCTTAAAATTTTGCATGTATTAGTAGTGAAATTTTGGCTACATCTCTAAGGAGGAGAGAAAAAGAGGATTTTTTATATATACATAAAATTCATTATCTTAATTTCATTATGATTAGGTATTTATATGCCACAAATTAGAGCAAAAGAGTTTGATAATGAAAAATATTCCCAAATACATGCCTGAAGTTTATTTTCATGTATAAATGGATTGCACGCCCGTGTAAAGCAATACACGGGTTTGCATACATGTGTAATCAAGGAATATATGCATTATTTATCCATTTCCCCTGAAATTAAGTTATACATCCATGCAATGGAAAGGAAATTGAGTTATACATCCATGCAATAGAAAGGAAGTCTTCCTTTTCCTGATCGAATTGCCAAGTTGTCTATAACATTTATTTTCACACCCGTGCAATGGGAAAAGCAATCTACTTTTTAGACCTCCTATTTCAGATCTCCTTGACACACTTGCTTGATCATATTTGGATTGCACACCCATACAAAACCTTTTGTTATAAAATGTTTTGATCGCAAAATTTCAAAAAGATTAGAAAAATTGAGATTCAAAAAGTTTTTTTTTGGAAGTTAGTAAGCAATTTGAAAAGCAACAAAAAGCATTTTAAAGTTTTTCATGATTTTCAATTCCAAAGTGATTCTTGTGAAGATTTTTGTATTTTCAAGTTTGATTTCAACCTTTTTGGATGTGAAAATATTTTAGAATTTGAAATCCAATTGTCTATTAGAGTAAGTAACTAAATGTAATATAAAAAAGTCTTTTGTCCTCGATTTAGTTTTTGACAATTTAAAGTTTATACATTTATTTTCAAATGCTATAACCTTTATTTATCAATTTATTTATGGCATGTCTATTATCTTTCTATTTCTGTTTAGATTTAGGTTGTAAAATCCTTTTTTTAGGGTAGAAATAATAAAAATAAAAAATTACACCATTTGCCCTATTTCTTATTTTGTTTTTAAAAATGTCATATGATTTGTTTTCAATTTTCATTTATGTATTTTTAATTTCAAAAAGGCCTATTTTTAATTTTACAGATTTTGATATATCAAAATTATTTCTTTTTTTTTTATTTTCCTGTATTTGAAAAACCTTAGCACTGGTAATTATTTGAAAAAGCTTAGCGCTCATAAATCTTTCTCCGTCCTTAACCTTCTGATTTTTTATTTCTTGAAATCTTTAGTCTTTTGATCTTTCTCTCATTGCTAAATTTTATTGAACACAGTCTCTTTTTATAAATCATATCCACATTTGCATGTTATCTCACTCTTTTATCATCGATTTTTTATCTCTTAGAAATCTTCTTTAGCCACTTTTAGGTTTATTGTTGCTCTTATTAGTTTCAAAATTTGTTATTTCCTTTGTTCTCAATGTAAGTTTTTAGATTTTATACATTTGATTTTTCATCTATTTTAATGTGATTTTTTGCCCTATCTTGTATTTAGATGTTTTGTTTGTTCTATAGATTTTGGTGGATTTCTTCTCATGGTTTGTACAAGTTAGTTTGTCAAGCTATTGCATGTTATAATCATTTTTACAAAAGTCAATACAATGAATATGTCTCCTTCACACATCTAAGCATTGTTCTAATTTCATTGACACACATATAATGAAGAAAAGAGAAAAAAAAAAAGAAGTTAAAATTTATGAATAAATTTAATAAACAATAATAGCTACTAAATTTTTTTTTTTACATTTTAGAAGTAAAACCAAAATAATTTTGTTGAATGGTGTTCATTGTTTTTGAATGGATTGCCTTTCTCATATTGTACAATATTTATTTTGTAAATGGCTACAAATTTCACATGTGCTCAATAAATAGTGGTGTTTACATTAAAGGAACAAACTATAGTGAAAATAATGGTGACTTTTATTATATTGTTAAGGAAATATTATAGTAAGAGTAGCCTGGAGCAAAAGGATTATGTGTTTGAATTGTGCTTGGTGTGATCCTAATTTGAATATTGGGACGAGTGTACATGGCCAATAGAAGTTGGTTGATGTCAAAAGGCATAGAAAAGTACACCAAGTATGAACAATTTGTTTTAGCATTGCAAGAAGCACATGTAACACCCTATAACCAAATATTAGACTGAGTACCAGAGTGTCACACACATCTACTTTCTTAATTATATTGTTGACTAATTCTCTTATAACCTAGGCTATAATTTTTTTATCTTCTCTTATACGACATATCTATTAGTTAAGTTATAAAATCACTATTTATTTGGCAAAAATTTCATCAGCATAATTACTACCATTGATTTTAAAATAAATGCGCACAAGTAGGCATCATTTCTTTAATTATGGTCAAATAAATTTCACTTATTAATCCCTATACATAATTTTTCTTAGCTTCTACTATATTTAATATTTTAAGACATTTTTTTCATTTATATATTTATCATATATTTTTTCTTAATTTTTAGTTATTATTTCTATTTCCCACTATTTTCTTATTTTCATCCCATTTGTACTATTATTCTTCATTTACTATTATATTTTACTCTTTTTCATCAAAATTCAATTTTATCTTTGAAAGTCTCACCTTATCATCAAAATTACCTTTTGACAATGAGAATTTTGGATACGCAATTAATAGTAATCTTTTCCCACAAAACTTCCATTTTACCCTTTTAAATCATGATCCTATATCAAAATTACCATTTTGTTCCTAAAATTTCATCTTTATTCCAAAATTACACTTTTGCCACTAATATATCAATTTTATCATATAATTACTATTTTATACTTAATATGTAAATTTTATCACATAGTTACTATTTTATTCCTATTATGTAAATTTTATCAAGTATTAACTTTTTGCCACTATAATGACAATATTATCCCATTTTTACTATTATTCGAGTGGAAATCCTAAAACCGAATGTGCAGGACGAGGACTGTATGACTGCCTGAATGTACTATCTGACTATATGTGAGATCTTAGAGCTATATGTGTATACCGTATAAGAGAGGAGACCACCTAAGGGTAGTCCATCCTTGATAATAGTTTACTTTATGATTTCACCACAGTATATGGGTCCCTATTACTAGCCATTATATTCTAGATCCTAGATTACCCACTAATTTACTAAGGGCAAAAAGGATCTTGGCTATATTCCAAATTTTACAATCATACATAATCATGTCATTTTTGTATTTAACTAATTAAACCAAACCTTTATCCGTATATGTATAGTATTGTTCATTTAACGCATGTGCAATATGTTTCATTGATATTTAACAGTTGCATTCATAATTATGGCTTCTCTATTTCACAAGAATGCCATTTACTATCAAGGGCACCCTAGTGCACTTTACCATTTTTTAACTCAATTTGGTAATAATTTAAAAATTTTTCATCAATTCTCTTGTTCAAATTATACACAACATTCCTAGTCATACTTATGCATTCATTATGACCTTGAGTGTCTGACCCAGTTTAGTTCATAAAACTATCGTCAATCGATTATTTAAGATAGGTTATGCATATTTCTTTTTGTAAACACTGTATAGCAATATATTATTTTATTATGTTCACAATTTCTTAAAGAGATAACATAAAATGACAAAAGAATAACAAGTCAAAGTGAAATGCATTCATATAATTAAAGCAATTCTAATATGTTAAGCTTCACAACCTAAACTTATTAAATAATCTAATCTAGTTAATTAGTCTGATGATTCATCAAAATTAAACTAATTTGTTCCTTTAAGGTTAGACACATGCTTAACTAGTCGCTAAGCACATATAATTAATTTCTATATTTCTTAATTAGTTTGTTTCTTGATTCAACAATACATTGTCAATTATACTGGTTGAACCATAAAGTTAAGCATAGAGTGAATTCAATCTCTTGTCTAATGTATCTAGATTAAGAGAGGAATATTTACTAAGTAGACCTAATTCAAATTATTTATCACAACTCAATAATTCAAATTATATACATACACATATTCGAGCAAACTAAATTATTTTAATTACAATTGGTAAACAAACGTGGTAAAAATCTTCAATTTAAGCATGTCATTCCAGCCACTATGTTACTAAATTTCCTAGTTATACATGTCACCATTACTAGAACATAATTGACTAGCCATTCAGTTTTATAAAACCACACCCAGCAAGCTAAATTAAAATAGCAAAAAGAACATGACATGAAACATCACGAGAAACACTAAGAATGAAAATTTGAAGATATTAAATTGCAGTGTTTCCTCCTAATATTAACACCCAATGCACCTAAACAAAAATAACAAGTTCACAAAAATATATAGTTCCCAACATCATAAATATCGTCACATATTAACAAATCATATTTTTGGGCAGAAACATTAAAATAAAAGTAAGTACCCCCCTTTTTCTCAATTAAATTTATCTCTGTTAAGTTAGCTAATTCTTGAGCATCACCAGTAATTTGACTAAACTCTTTAATCCTCTATTCTTTGGAAATGTACACTACCATTTCTTATTGTCCTATCATCAACCCAAAATAGCCTATCTTACTAAATTACTAAAAGAAATCAAAACAGAATAACAGTTTTATACTTGGACTATAATTTAACATTAAGATAACAAGACATGTTTTTAACCAACTACAACACTACCTAAAATTAATTACTTAACATTAAACTTCACTTCATAAACATAAGCTCAATAAGAAAAAGAAAAGGGCAACAACTTAGCAATGGCATCTTCTTACGTATTAGATTTAAAATATCAACAAAACATTGAAACTCAAACTAGATCTCAAAATAGCAAGGCTCAATCGACAAAAACATCCCACAAAATGATTCACATAGTAACAAACATTTGACTTTATACAAAAAATGAAATAATTTTTAACTAAACATTCAAGATTAATTTAAATAAATTCTTTAAAAGTAAATTTGGTAGTTACATACCACTTAGGATGGAATTTCTGCATTTTTCCTTATTTTGGTCCACTGGTGTGCTCATCGTAGCTTGACCGAAGCTTTGTCGAAGATGCCCCAATGCTGCAACAATAAAGAACAGAGCCCCAGGGTCCCAAGCTGGGTGGTCACATACTTAACAGCCATCTTGTTTGGCCAAAATTTGGCTACAACAGCCGTCAAATTCTTTTCTCCAACCCATCTGTTGTCGGCGATTATAGAGGGTCTTAAGACACCGGAGTGATCGCCTCATTCTAGGGGACTCACCGATGCTACTTGTCTCATTGGTTGCCATCGTATGCCACCAAAAAGAAGGTAGCCAGCCTTCAGTTATAGAAGAAAATCAAGGCAGAAGGGGCAAAATGCAATACCATAAGAGGAGAGTTGATGATGACATGGCCGAATGGCGGTGGAAGAGAACAACAATGAAGAAGTCACCAGTGGTCTACACCGTTAATTGGCCTTTCAATCCCCGATCTCCCTTTTTCTCTTTCTTTCTCTTTTTTTTCCTTTGTAATTATTATTTGTTTGATAAATTTGTGGCCATAGTTCTTTTGTCTAGAGAATTCTAGGGATTAAATTTATTATTATTATTATTATTATTATTATTATTATTATTATTATTATTATTATTATTATTATTATTATATTTATTTTTATTCTTTATTTATTACTAAAGGTATTTTAACTAAAACTAACAATTCATAAACCTAAAAAAATAATGCTTACGCATGTCATATCCTTATAAATTTTTATCCTTACTAACCGAAATTAAAGGTACTGTTTGCATATTAAAAATATTCTCAAACCATCTCAAGTTTTTGGGGTGTCACACTTGCACCTTCATTGTTGGCCCTCTTGGCCAAATACTCACCCTCAGCTTCTATGGTGATGTCTTTCAAAGACTATTAATCCTTCAATCCTTTCATCATCAGCCCATCTGTAACACCTAGTACTCGACTCGATAACAAGTCAATAACTGAATGTTACACCAACTACTACTCTAAAGTGAAATTTACCTTTTGTATCATAATTCACATACTAAACTCTATAACTGCCAACACTTTTATAGAAAAATGCATAGAATTTCACTTATACGAGTCATTATCCTCTTTGTTAACAACTAACAAAATACACTTCTATAATATCTACCACAATTCTTTACCCTTTCTACATCCAATTAATACTTAATATATATAATCCAACGTTCTCAATTAATCACAAAATAATGATAAACCCATCCTAAAAATTTCACACTAAGCATAATGCTTAGTGGCAACCACTAACTATACTTTTCCAAAAAAAAAAAAACTAATCCTTATTACAAAATCAATAAGTTTATAATTAATAAAATAGAGAATACAAAATTTTGAAATTTATTTAATTAACCATAACAACTAGCATAAGACTAATTTACAAATTATATATGTAATTACATATGATGGGTCTCATTTAAGTCACAAAAATATATTTAACAAATATTATTATAACATTTATTATTATTTGTCATTTAACTCATTTAAAAAAAAGAATATTTCTTGCTCATAGTAACCCGAAGGAATTATCTAGCGGATATGCAAAACTGAGGCCTTTCTAGCTTACATGGATTGGAGTGGATGAAACCTGACACTGCTCTCTTTTAATAAGCTAGTTTTGAATTGGAGTGCTCGAAACCTGATACTGCACTCTAATTTCGGGGTAAAAAACGGTCGAAACCTATCACTACCCTTTTTACACCTAATAGCAAGTTATTTATCTACAATGCAAAATGCCATAAAATAGATTATCAACTAAAATTTCATCCCTATGACCAAGCAATTGTATCCTACTTGTATTTTTTCCACAATTTACTAAGGGCAAAATAAAGTTATATTTTCACATATTCCTCGTTACTTTATCATAAGCTAATAACAATTTCTTTCTCATTGAATTCACCATAAGTCACTAATCAATTCACACTTAATTATCCCTAACATCTGATTGTATCGTATTTTCAATACTATACAAAATTTATGCTGACACACACACACACACACACACACATACATATATATATATATATATATATATATATATATATATATATATATATATATATATATATATATATATATATATATATATATATATATATATATATATATATATATATATATATATATATATATATATATATATATATATATATATATATATATATATATATATATATATATATATTCATGTCATATAATATCTTAAATGCCTATTACATTGACAAGTAGCTCACATCTATTACTAAATAAAATTAGATAATTTAACATCCATGGTTACAAGTATAGTAGCAACACATCTATTTAATAATTTAAATACAACCATTAACTTTACATTATTTCATACCATCAATATTGCACTTTTAAATTAAATTTACATTTGTTCCATTTATATTAACAGAATACTTTTATTTGAGTGAAAAAGTAGACTATTTAAATGACTATTAATACTCCCATTTAAATTAGTTGTATAGACAGTCCCTTATTTGGTTTATATATGTGTGTGTGTGTGTGTATCTATATGTGTGTGTGTATGTGTGTGTGTGTGTGTGTGTGTATAATTTGCTTGGAGTAAATCATGTTATATAATATCTCAATGTGTATAATTTGCTTGGAGTAAATCATGTTATATAATATCTCAAACACCTATTACATTGATAAGTAGCTTACATCTATTACCAAATAAAATCGAATAATTTAACATCCATGGTTACAAGTATATTAGCAGCACATCTATGTACTAATTTAAATATAACCATTAACTTTACATTATTTCATACCATCAATATTGCACTTATAAATTAAATTTATATTTGTTCTCTTTATATTAACAAAATACTTTTATTTAAATGAAAAATTAGGCTATTTAAGTGACTATTAATCCTGCCATTTCAATTAGTTATATAGACAGTCCCCTGCTTGGTCATTTTACTTACATACACGCGCACACACACACATATATATGTATGTATGTGTATATATATAGATAATGTATATATATACATATATGTATATACATACATACACATACATGCATGCATGCATACATACATACATACATACATACATACATACATACATACATACATACATACATACATACATACATACATACATATATACATACATACATACATATGTTTGTGTGTGTGTGTGTGTATTCAAGTTGATCTCACAAATAGTGTATTAAACAACTAGCTTTCATATCTATGACACAAATGCTAACTCATATTCATCAATCTCATTACTTCTAACTTAATTCCGTATAAAATATACAATACTATAAGTTTTAATCTAAGCATAATTTATATAAAATCAACAAGAGGTAAATTAAGTGGTTGCAAACCTTAATTGGTAACAAAAATAACTTCAATGGCTTTAAAGCACTCTTCAAAAATCATGCTCTATCTACTAATTCTTTACCTTTCTCCTTCTTCTTTAAATTTAGTTCTTCTTCTACATTTTTAAGAGCTATTTCAACTATTAATCTAATAAAACACATAAATAATGTAATTTAAATAGGCAATTAATGGCATTAAGCAAGTAATTTAATTTACCCAAACTTTAGCCTACAAAATAAATAAATAAATAAATTTTTAACCTCAAATCCCTAACCCCTAATCTATATTTTTTTATTAGGAATTACTACCTTTACTCCGAGCCATCTTTTATAGTGAAACGGGCCAATAGAGCATCAGTAGGAAGCAACATAATGCAAGGAAAAGCAATGAATGAGCTACCAAGAAAGAAACATAGCAGTGAAGAAATAGAGATTGTTGTTGCCCTTGTTATCGTCGTCATTGTAGGTGGAGTCGTTACAAGAGACAATGGCTGATGAGGAAGAAGCAAAGGGCAGAAGCGATGGAAAGAAAGAGAGATCAAAAGGGAAAAGGAGGAACACAGGTGATGGGTCTCGTAGCTGCTGGAACCAAGGAAAAAGCAGTGTTGTTTTTTAGAGTAACAAGGGGAAAATTACACTGTTTGATTTAAAATGTTGGGTTGTTCTCTTTTTTTATGCAAAACTTTATTTCAGTCCTTCATTAATTCTTCTTAAATTCCTCCATTTAACTTCATGAAATTATGTCCCTACTTAAATATTTTAAACCCCATTATACCCACTTCTAATATTTAAATTCTTATTTAATTTATATTGTTATTTAGGTTCCCTAATGTATAGGGTAAATTTTTAATGAATCTCGGATTTGCTAACTATTCTTTTTAAGTTATATTGTTTAGGGTGTTACACCATCCTTTAGGTATGGACTTGCATTCCTAATAAAGAGCCCGATTTGGCCAATAGTATCATATTTTTAGTTTATTTCCATCACTTTGTTCCTTTACCTTGCCAGGTACTTTGAAAGGACTGGTCATGCTTTTGTTGAAGCAATTTAAGGTCTTTTAGAGTGACCTCTATCCTAATGATGTAATCATATTGCTTTAAAAACTCCTCCATCAGCAAGTGCCAATCCTCCTTGGTGCGCCTATCCAACCTATGATACTAGTTTATTGTTAGGCCCACTAAGCTTAAGCAAAAGTACTCCACCTTTTGTTTCGTAGTCAAGATTGTCCCTTTCATAATTAGAGTGCACTGTTTGATGCGTGTGGAGGGGTCCGAAGTACCATCAAACTTGGGCAAAGCTAGTATCTTGAATCTCTAATAAAGTGGCTTATCTCCAGCTAGATCTCCATCCTCGGGGTTTATCCCTCTACCTGTGAATAATAATCGGGCCATAGCCTTTATCTTCTCCTCTATCTTCTTGAAGGTAGTATCTTTAACACTGAGGCCCCTTATTCCTCACAAAAACTATAGGAGGACCTTCCTCTTCTCTTTCTTTAATATAGTAATTCTTAGGATCATACCTTCTTTCTCACCTCTGATCCACTATGGGCCTCAAGGCTCTATAACGGTTGTTATAGGAGCATCCCTAACAAAAGTTAGCTCTATTGTTCCTCGAGCAGATTCTCAAGACTGAGTTCTAGGATTTGGTGCTGAAGAAGCCACCAGACCACCAATCATAGTAAGCATTCTTTCTTCAAACTCCTGGAACTGCTTATCCAACCTTTTATCTAACTCATCCAGCGAAACTAGAGGCACTGAAGTAGAAGTTATTCTATCCTTAAAAGTGGACATCCTTACCCCAAGATCTTTTATCCTTTTCCCTATCTCTATTTGTTATCTCTCATCATCAGCCATTTCCATCTCTGGTGTAGTCTCTCTATTGCTTTTAGAAAACTCACTCAACCCAAGCTCTGACCCTATCTCAAAATTAGATTTCGATCTCAATTATGGCAACCTAAATGCAAATCTTCAAATGAGGCAACCATTTAACCTTCTAGACCACCTAAATGAATCTATAATGGCTCCATAAGTCAAACATCAAGGATGATGAATGATGACAATGCATTAATATGGTATATACATGATGCATGAATGTCATTTGATGTCAATCACAACCACACACAATTAAGACATAGCCTTCCAACCTTATTACTTCTACAACAAAGGTCGTGCAGTCTCTTTCCTAGGTAGGCTTAGCCCATAGGTCAAGGTGGAACCCAATGGATGCATATGGTGCATGACAGAAACCCGACAGCATAAACTCTCTTAATTGAAAGCACAGTTATATGGGTTTTGGCCATCATATATGTAAATAATTCAAATAAATTGGGTTGGGCCCACTGGGGCAAGGCAACCTTTGATTAGTACCCTTTTAATTTATGTGTATTTGTTCAACACATAAGGGCCCACATAGCAAGCAAAAGTTGTTATGGTTATACAACATAGGGAAGTAACTATTACCATTATATAAGCTTGTAGTTGGGTGATGAAACTTTAGGGCTACCCCAATATTGTCCCAGCCAATAAGTCGAGCTTATCATGAGCATGACAATTAATAGGTCACCATTTCATATACCAAATGGTACTAAACTTGGGTTGGTGGTTCTCCTATACACATCTTTACATTGAGTGAATGCAAGGTATGCTTTAGGATAGCAC
The DNA here is from genome assembly GCA_037975025.1 of Excoecaria agallocha. Lineage (NCBI taxonomy): Eukaryota > Viridiplantae > Streptophyta > Magnoliopsida > Malpighiales > Euphorbiaceae > Excoecaria > Excoecaria agallocha. The sequence continues at coordinate 10,017,168 of CM075818.1, read as the reverse complement.
TAGGGCAAAATAAGGACATCTAAATTAGTTCTAAGGCTATAAAATGTATGTAAAAAACACAATTTCAAAAGGATATAAGATTAATAGTAAAAACTTAATTATAAATAACTTAACCAAGATACTTTAGAAGCAAGGTCTTTGTTCTAGTGGAGTTGCCACTATAACATGTGCCTGAGCCCGCTCGATTCCGATTCAATTCTCGAAGGTTTGCTTTTAGGGTCTACGACTGGATGAGGCTAGCAAAAACTCACAAATTGACCACTTCACAATTGAAAAGGGTTTGGTTCCAATTTATTATTTATGGTTAACACATAAAAGTTCTAATGTGGGCTCAAGAGGTAGGTATCACAGAGTTGCCACCCAACAAAAAATTAAAAAATGAATATCAACCTTTTGATGCCCAAAAAGAGATTGTTGTTTCGGACATCATTCTTACTCGTACCCTGATTAGGTGTTATACTTAGGTTTTAATTATTAGTCCACTAACTCCTTTCTCATGCGATGCATTATAATTAATTAGATAAGCATATCAAGCATTTTTGGAAAGACATAAATAAAGAAACATAAATCAAGAAATTTATTGAATTAGGAACATTAGTTCCCTCATGCAAAATTTAAGAAAACTTTTTCTTTTTATTGTTTGATTTTGGCCTAAAAATATTAGACATTGGTCCATTTTATTAAGAAAAACCAAGTAATTAGTAAAAAATGATTTAAGTGAATTTTTCATTTAACGCACAAGAATCATTTATTACTACCTATTACATCCCCAAAATTGAACTACATCTAAAAATTAGTAAAGTAATAAAGTACAAAAATAACCAAAAGAAATAAACCAAAATAGAAGGAACCATAAATTAAATGTAATAAAATAAATAAGGCATAATAGAGGGACAAAAAAGAACCATCCAAGGGTTGAACCTCCAAGGCAAAATTAACTTCCTAAAGAAACTCTTCAAATGCATGACAAATAATCACTCAAAGAAACACATATAAAACAAATTAATAAGCATATAAAACTTAATATAAATTAAATAATAAAATGAAAACACATTCTAGAATAACTATTAAACTTATAAAATGCTAAACATGTTAGAGCAAAAGCAAACATGGTATTAAAATATAATTAAACATGCTACATGAATTAAACATGCAAAATAACATATAAATAAGAGGAAATTACATAGAATACAACTTTTTTAACTTTGATTTTTAAAAATACCATCATCAGTTTTTAAGTTTTAAAAATACCATTTTTTAAATTTATGTTTTCAAAAATACCACTTTTAGTTTAAGACTTTAAGTTGCCCCACAAACCACTAGCTGATGCCATAGGATGAGGAGATTTAAATGGCAAAAAGCTGAGATTAAATCTAAGCCAGTGGCTTTGATCAAGCTCATAAACCTAGAGAGAAGGAGGGGGAGGAATCTGGCAATGATGGTGGTGGTTGCCATGGTGACGGTGGTGGTGAGACGGCCGTAAAGCGAGGAAACGGAGAGGGCGTTGGATGGAATAAGGTCAGTGAATGAAGGAGAACTCAAAATCTGATTAAAGAACTTGCAGACTGATCAGTAAATCATGATTTCACGAAAAGGTAAAGACGAGAAGATCTGGTGGAAGTTGTCCACTGGCAACTTGTTCATCGGTAATGAATCCATTGGCTTTCGAATCAGCCGGCGATTTTTTTGCAGATCAGAAGAGGAAACTTTCTTGAAATACGCAACTGATATTTTGCTGCAATTGATGTTTAGATGCAAGTTAGGCATATTGTAGTGGGTTTTGAATTTCTTGATGATCTATTTTAGTTTGTTAGATATTTGCTTGTTTGTTAACTAAAACAGCTTGCTGTTTTAGTTTGATAAATAATGTTAACAGCTCACGATACAACAAAACAACAACTCACGATACAACAAAACAAATCCTCTGTTTACTCTGTTTTGTTGTTTGTATTTGATTTTCAGTAGAACTTTACTTCCTTTGTATAATTTCTTATATATAGCTGTACAAGTGAACCCTTTAATAATATATACAAAAATATGGTTCTCTTCCATCTTCACCTGTGCAATTATTTTTACATTAAGAAGTTTTGTACATTTTGGTTCGTGGGGTTTGTTGGGCAGATTCCCTCGCAGTGTAAGCTCTACTCCTAATGCTTACCTCTTCCCTTTTTGTTCTTTTTGACCTGTTGCCCTGTCAAATTGCGATCCAATTTAGTTGTTAATTGAGAAACTAGCTGAACGGGAGAAAGTAAAAAAATAAATAAATAAACTACGAGGAGAAAAGAACAGACTGAGAGGACGACAAAGAGCTGAAGGTGTTCTGATGGTTGCTCGTCGACGACTGTGATGGCCTATCCGACGTCGTCCAGTGACCTACCTTCGCCGCTGCTTCTGTAACCGCCAAAAAGAGGATTCAATATCAACTACACTAGCACTAAACAAAACTATTGCAACTAATACTTTTATTTCACTTTGTCCTTTTTTTTTTGCCATTAACCATAATTTGCTGTAAAAGATACAAGAAAATTCCGATTTTGAAATTGATAACGGACACAGTATCAATAGGAAGGAACGGTGTCAGTAGTTTAAAATTCATTCCAAAATTATTTAACATTACTGGACGAATTTCTACAAATCATGGGTCTGAGCCCCATATCTCTGAGCTTAATTTCCTTGCTTGCATGCTTTCCATTTTCAAATATTGATGGATTTGTTAATACAATATATATATATATATATATATATATATATATATATATATATATATATATATATATACATACACCAACATATTTAAGTGAATTTGTTAATCATTAATCGGGGATGCTTATGGACTGCTAGCCAATTTATTGAATTGAGTACAATTGTTATATTTGCATCAAGAAAATTTTTAAAATTGACTAAGTTTTAACCATCAAATTTTGGTTTTTGTGCTCTAAAATTGCACATGTTGTGCTTTAATTTATTGAATTTAATTCTCTAAATTTAATGCAGGAATTACATAAATATAATTTTAATTTTATTTCTTAATTATCAACAATAACATAAGAATATAAGATGCTTTAATCATACTATATGTTTATGCAAAATAAAGATGGATCAAAATAAATTGCTGAGCTGTTTCTTTTTATGAATGATAATCAAAATTAATTTTTTTTATTTTGGTATACCATCGGTATACCAGGTATACCGTTGGTATACCAAAATTCAGAATACCATTTTCAATTCTGGATTTTGGTATACCACCGGTATACTAGGTATACCATCAGTATACCAAAATCCAGAATTGAGATTGACAATCTGGATTTTGGTATACCATCGGTATACCTGGTATACCGGCGGTATACCAAAATCCAGAATTGAGATTGACAATCTAGATTTTGGTATACCATCGGTATACCTGATATACCGGCGGTATACCAAAATCCAGAATTGAGATTGGCAGTCTGCATTCTAAGGTATACCAGGTATACCAATGGTATACCACCTGGTAGATCTAGTATACCAATGGTATACCACGATATACCATGGTACATCCGGTATACCAATATTATACCATCTAGTACATCAAGTATACCAATAGTATACCACAGTATACTATTGGTATACCACCCAGTATACATGGTATACCACATGATGCATCCGGTATACCAATGGTATACTTGGTATATCATGGTATACCACCTGTTATACATGATATACCACATGGTTCATCCGATATACCAATGTTATACCATTCGGTATACATGGTACACCAATAGTATGACGTTTGGTATACATGGTATGTCATGGTATACCTTTGGTATACCTGGTATATCATGTAGTATACTAACTTCCATAATGAATTATGTTTTTATTTCTTTTTGTTGACCATATGTCAATATAAAAGTGTGAATTAGAAATTGGATTAATCGAATTTCTCCAAATAAAGTTATAGCGAATATGATATTTATTATTTTGTCACTATCTTTGGTGTTTGGCCCCTCGAAAAAACTTATTTATTTTTATGCAGAATATGATATTTATATGGTTTTGGGTTTCTCTCTAGCAAGTATAAAAAAGTTTATGCAGGACATGCAACTACATTCACAAGAAGATTGAGTATGCAGACATGAAAAAAAACATCATCGGAATATTGAGTATACAAATTTAATTATAATACAAGCATAACATATATGATTAATCTACAGTTACAATGTTTCAAGGCCTCGTTTTTTCAAGCGATCCATCACCAGCTTAATTATATCCTCTGGGGGGCCTCCACCATCAATGTATGCCACTAGATCCCCAACGGAAGATCGCAGCACATGAGTGTCAACGGTGACTGCTCCCCTTTTAAAATACTCTCATCACTGTGCACCGCAGCCACTGATGTTTGCATCGCCAATGAGCTGGAAATAGCTTACAGCGTGAAGGAAGCAGGGGAATTGTAGCATATTGTGAAGATATCAATAGTGATTATGACTAAACTTTCAATAGATAGTGCTGGGATTGGGGAGAATAGACCTATAGAGCTAAGGAGGAATCTGACTACACCTTCTTGCCTTAACCAGCAGAATTCATGGCTGCCATACACGGTGGTTAGCCCAGTGGATGTGGCTGATATTTTTTGCTGCTATTTTCTTCTTGATCTTGACTTAATAAGTACCACTAGGCTTTGTGCTCCTTGCAGGATCGCATCAATTGCATCTATTAAGCTTGAAAAAAAATAAAAAAGAAGAGAAGACGACTTGTGAGCAATTTATTCAAATAAGTCCAAAAAGACAGAATAAAAAGCTTAATTAGTAACTAAATTTTGTTTTAAATTGGAAAACTTCAAAACTGACATCAATTCGCTAGATTTTATGAAATAAAACTGAAATTTGAACTGGAAGAGAATGAACATATGTGTTAAATTAAAGAACTTCAAATTACATCTCTGGGTTATTATTTTCTCCTCTCTTCCATACACACAACAATAAATACAAACCCTTACAGCTTCAAAATTCCCTTTGAAATCATTCCAAATTGCGCAATATCTTCCAAAGAAAAACTAAAACCAATTTAAAACCCTAAATCTCTCTCGAATCAAACTACCAAGGCAAAAAAAAACTAGATCTGATCCCCTTGGCACAGAAATCGAAACTCGAATGAACGATAAATTAAAAGGAAACAAATACCTCGCCCAGCTTCCGCTACAGAGAATAGAAGAGGTGCCTGGCTTCCGGCGAAGAAAGCGATAGAGGTAGAGAGAAGAGAGAGACAAAGGAAATTGTAGTGTTTATATTGGTAAGGAGGAGGAGAAGGAGAAGAAGGATGAGGCGTGAAAAGAGGGGAAGTGTAAGTTAAATTAAAAAAAAGTGGTATTTTTAAAAATGAAAATTTAAAAAAAGGTAGTTTTGAAAGAGAAAAGAAGAAGGTAGCATATTTAAGTTTAGCACTTTTTTTGGGTAGTTTTGTAAAACTCCCTATAAATAAACCTAAAAGGCCTAAAAAGGGCCACAAATAGCCAAAAAATAGAGGAGGGAGAAGACGAAAGGAAGGCGCCGAGATGTCCCATTGGTCGCTTTGATCAACGACCATTTATCAGGCCTTCTTCCCGTCTATCACTCGAAAATATAGGTAAAATGTAGAATTTTAAGCAAAACCCCAAGAAAAATCAAATAAACTCTAAACATGCATATTTAACCTCTAAAGCATGCAAAATCTAATCACAACATCGAAAATACAACTAAATAACGCTTTAACATTAAATAAATCATTCAAATACAAAAAATAAATCAAGATCTCATCATGCATTAATGGAGGAGATTACATCCTAAAATTTTACTCTAGTATACTAAATAACTTCAAATTATGATGGTAATACAAAAATTACGAGCAAACAAATTAAGCAACACAAAAGCACAAATCATGGCATTAAAACAACAAATAAACCTAATTAATTATGTGAACATGATATGTGCTTAGAGAGAGAAAGAGACAGAAGCCTAGAATATTACCCTTAGGAATCTAGATTATATAACTCTGGAAAGCAGCAGTTCGTGCCTTGATCCTCGATTCCCACATTTGATCAAATGTATGCATGAGTTTTGGTCTGAAAGATTGTTACTTGAGACTATAGATTTCTAAGAATAAAGAATTAAGTTTCTCTCTCTCAAAAATCAGCCTCTTATTTTTGAAGTGAGAATTCTCATTTAAAAACCCTAGATTTTTGTTTAAATACTTAGGGAAGAGTTAGAGATCAACTTTAACTCTAATCCCTCTCACATTGGAAGTTTAAACCTATGAAATCCACACCAAATCAAATATGATCCTTATCTAAAATTTCAAAATTTGGAAAATATGGGAAAGGTGGAAAAAAAACCCCACTAATGGGCATATGTCAATGACAGATGGCTGCTCCTCACATGAATTTTTATAAAATAACAAAAATGCCCTTGAATCTATCCTAGATTTTATGGTCGTAACTCAATCACAGATGGCTGTCTATCACCGAGCCAGAACACAATCCTAAAATGATAGGGACCCCAGAGAAAACAACCACTGATGTTCATCCCTTTGTGACAAACAACTATCACTCACAGATAGGGACCAGAATTCAAGGTTTATTTAGCTTCTCATCAAAACTCTTCAATACAATGTTAAAACCCACTAAATATTTGATAAACATGTGAAAATCAAGGTTAAAACTTGAGATTCACACTTTCTATCAGAAATATAAATGGTTTCTCATCATCGAGTAACCCTGATCTAGGCTACCTCGGGCCAAAAATGTCTATAGTAGTGAATTTCCATATGGAAATGTCAAGTTTTATAGGAAAATTCTCGACGGTAAAAGCTAATTCTGTAAGAAATTTTTACCTTTGAATATTTTTTTAGAGAGTCATATATTTCCATAAGGAAATTTTTAATGGTAAAAACTAATTCTATAGGGAATTTTTACCTTGGAATATTTTCCCATAAAATCGTCATTTTCTGTAGGGAAATTCTTGATGGTGAAAACTAATTTTGTATAAAATTTTTACCTTTGAATATTTCCTTAATGTGGCATCTATTTTCGTAGGGAAATTCCCAACAGTAAAAACTAATTTTGTAGGAAATTTTTACCTTTGAATAATTTGTCATAGAGTCGTCAATTTCGACAGGTAAATTCCCTATGATCAAAACTAATTTTGTAGGGAATTTTTACCTTTGAACAATTCCCTATGAAATTGTTTAGTTCTTTAATGAAATTCTTAATGGAATTTTATAGTATCGTCAGTAAACTTCATATGAAAATTTCTTTTGGTAAGCAAATTTCACTGAAAATTTTCTCATAATCTATTGGCTTCTTATTTTATGATGGAATTCATCAATTCATTGCTACAGTTCATTGGTATAATTTAATAGTAAAATTTACCTCCATTTTTAATGATAGAAGACAATGGATGTTTTTTTGTTGCAAAAGACAATATTTGCCAACAATTTTACCTACAAAAAGTAAATTTTGTTGGTAAATAACAATGAAATTTTATTCCATTAAGAAATTATTGTCATAATTTTGAGATTTTTTTAATGGACTTTGGGTTTCTCAACTAGTTACTAAGAGTAAAACAAATTCCATCATTCCATTTCGATTATTTTATATCCTGAATTCACCTTCTTTTCATAATTTTACATGATATAATGGTACATAATCTATGTACCACAGCCCATACTCATTATTCTTCATTTTTAATCTCATAATTCTATTTTTCATCAAAATATATATGTTATTTCACATGCTCGACCAATAGGCCACAGTATGGTTCATCCATATTTATGCTTGTTTTTCCATTATTATTTCAATCATGCTTCCAAGAAATCTATGGCACGTTGCCATCATTGTTTCATCAAAATCTCATATGCATACATTTTATTTCTTACTTACGTAATAAGATCAAGTTAGAGTTTTAATATCTTAGGCTTTTAATTTATAAATCTATCATTAGAATTTAACTTATTTCACATCCAATTTAACTTTTATAATTCCAATTTTAATTATTCATATCTTTCATGTAATTTCATGTTAATACATAAACGTAAACAATTGAAATACACTAGTTGGGAATCCACTAACCATTTTCTCCTTTGCTCAAATTTTAACCTTTCTTTTCTTCCCTTTTTCCTTTCTTCTTCACCATTTTTTTCACCTAGCCAAAATTCAAAGAGGTGAATTCATTCAATTTTCTTTCAATTTTTAATAAAATTCACATGTATTCCGGCTAATTCTATTAATTCTAACCTTAATCTATCAAAATTCTAACATATACTTAGTGGAATTTACCACTTCATAATTTTCTTCACTCTCTTTTCATTAATTACTTGTAGTAGGTAAGAAGGATGACTAATATTTAATTTTTGGTTGGAATTAGGGTAGAAATCATATGGATAACCACAATTAAATCAAATACAATCTCATCCAATGACCCATATAAATCCATTTATCATCTTTTTATTAACTTAATTTTTCTTTCATATAATTTTCCATAAGAACATGTCGGGCCTCAAAATTCACATTTCTATCTCAACTTTATTTCCATTTTTCCCTTTTAAAAATTACATTTTATCATTTATAATGACTTTTTATCATTAAATAAACTCTTACAAGTATAATTTTTTTTCTTAAGTCAAACTCCTAACTATTCATACTAAATCCGCTACTTATTTTTATTCTTCACTTTTGAGGCCCTATTTGACCTTAATTTTACCTCAAATTTTATCCTTGTACTTTTGATAAATTTTACTTCTTAGTGCTCAAAAAAAGTACATAGGGATTTCGAGTGGTATTATTCACCTCAGATGGCACTATTCACAGCTTGGGAATTACTAGCCTTATAGTCAAAATTTTTGTGGCATTACAACATAACTTTATTATGTCATATATCCTAGTATAAGAAGCAATTAGTTAGAAGTGTTTAAAGTTAGTCCAAGATTGGTGTTGGAATCATCTTAGGAAGTTGCAAATTTAAAAGTGACATTTCAAAAAGATGTAATTGAATCACATGAAATTGGTGTTGATATTATAAATTAGGAACTTTAAAATCTAAATGACCCAAGTGAAGAAAAAAAATAATGAAGATGAAGAGGATGAAATGCCAATGAACCAGATTCAAAATCTTCTTTAGATTATGAAACTGATGAAACTGATAATGAATAGCTTCATGTCATACTTTATACATAATCTAATCAGATTTTTTCTTTTTTTATATATTTAAATAAAAAAGTGAGTGTGTTATTCAATGTTATTTTGTGCAAGTGATATGTTTTTGTTACTATCTTAAGTGCTTTGAATTTATGATCTAATATTGGTAATTGGTTATTTCAAATTTCAAGATATGGATCGATCATAGCGTGTGAATGGTGGAGAAAGTTGTAATGCTAAAGGGATGGGACAAGTTGCAACACATTTATTGCCATCATTGCAAATGGCATCAATATGTCTTCCAAAGTCATAAGATGTACATTGGTCACAATTGATTGTGGGCTATAAGTACACAAATTTATTTCAACTTTTCATTAAATCAACATATTGCATTATTTGTTCTTTTATCTATGCATGTTCTTTTATTTCAAATTTGTTCAATCAAGAGACTGTTCTTATTGAATTTGTAAGATCTTTAGGGGGTGATTAGATATGGGAGGAGCAATATGGGGATTAGTCTTAAATGGGACCAAAGAGTTTTACTTTGAGGAATTCAAGGTATGTTTATTGTTTATTAGTGAAATTTAGTTTCAATATACATCAATTTAGGAGAAAAAAAATTCATTTGTATTATTTTGCAACTTGTTTTTGTGTAGAAACATCTTTATTGGAATCCAACAAATGATCACTTGGTGAACGAGGTGTGGATGCTGAAGGCTAGCATACGATATGGAGTAATGATTTGTAGATTTCAGAAAAGTACGAGTAGGCCACACTATATTTTTGAATTGTGTGAAAAAATGGAATGACACATAGAAAAACAACAAAATTAATTGCAATTATAAGTATAATTGATAGGTGTCAAAACTACCAAAAAAAAATCCTAACTTTTCCTAACAAAAATAAATTATAGATAGGATGAGTAAGGGTTAAATCCATAAAAATTCGTAATAATTTAATTTGAAACAACCAAATTCTTAATAAATAAAAATAAATAAAGTGATTTATAGACTATAAAATGAAAATAATGAATTACAACAAATAAATAAAATTGCAAAAAAATTAATTAAAATAAAATTAATGGATGGAAAAATTACAGTTAAAGTTATTCGAGGTACAAGATTCAATTTACTAATCATGGATAAAAAGATAATGCTAAAATCATGCAATGGATCGATTATAGTTGTTGTCTTCATACTCTCGACTAATCTTTCTGTATTAGTAGACTAATTAAGTAAGTCTATAATTAACCCTGAACAAATAAATAACCCTTTACAAGTCAAAGATTCAATATATCGACAGCTTTACCAATTAGAAAGACCTAACCTAAGCCAACCAACTACAAGCAAGATTTATTCAAACCAAATCATACATCCAGTTATTACAACAACCATTCTTAATGTTCTTATGCTAATTATAACCAGTAGTATGTTATTTAATTAAATGAATAATGGGCCCTTATTTTTCAAATAATAAATAACAATAGAGATGGAATTTCTCTAAGCCGCAATAAATAACATGAACACTATATAAAATTAAAGTAATCTCACAGTAATTTGTTGAATCTAGCCTTTGAATTAACCTTTAACTAACATAAAGTGCTCAGCCACTCATGGCCATTAATAAATTGTAAAAAATAAAGTTTAGTTACTCCCTATTATAGGTCTTAAATAGAGAATGAGGAAGAAGATCTTATCCCTCCTCTTTTATTCATAATAAAGCTCCTAAAATAAAGGAAGGTAGTTTAATTCTATTCAAACTAGGAAATAAAATAAAATATTAAATAAAATCTAAAATTTCTATAACTATTGCCTTTAAATCCCTAAAATATAGCCTAAAAATCCTTAAAAGTCAGTTGGAGTGGCACTAGCAGCTAGGTCAATTTGCGCACATAAAACTTATCTACTGAACTCTACCCAATCATCTTGCTCCATAGCCTTGGGCAAGGCTAAAGTTTACCCTTGCCTCTTAGCCTTAAGTAAGGATAACATTTGGATTTTGCCCAGACTTTTCTTCTTGTATCAAAATTTCTCAAATTATATGAATTGCTCCAAATAAGTTCTAATCAACCACAAAAATGTTTTTTTTTCCACAAATTTTGATCCTGTAATGATCAGAATAGTAAAATATGTAAAAATTCCCCCAATTTGACAAAAATTTGATGCATAGAAAAGCAAAAATCAAATAAGAATATGTAATTTTGGTGACATAACAAATTCCTACACACTTGTCCCATGTTTGTTCTCAGGCATGAATCAAATCACATAATCAATATTGTGAAAAGTTCTTTTACCCCATAAACAAATTCTAATTCTATAAGATTTGACAAAATCAAAACACAAGGCAAATTAGAGAAAAGAATCTAAAACAACTTCCTATAATTTCAAGCCAAAACATGGGTTCCTCAACAACCTTTTCAAACTAAATATAGCAAGGCTTTATAGATTAATCATGCAACAATTTATTGTCTCAATTCAAAAATTAAATCAATGCACAAAGGAAACTCATCAAATAAAATTAGACACCATAAATTCACATATTTCAATGGATAAAGGAAAAAAGACATTGAGATTTTATTATTCTTTTCTCGATTCACAATAATTTACTTTCATACGCCATAATAGACAAAAGGATACTCGATTCTGACCTACATGCACCCAGATTTTCCATCCTAAAAAAGATTAAAATGGTTACAAGGAATGAAGAAATCCTTTTTATGTGAGGGTATTTGGTTCTGACCTATATACACTCGGTTACACAGATTACATAATTTTAAATGGCTACTAGCTCTACTTTTGACAACTTTTTGAGTGGACAATGGAGTAAAATTTATTGCAATTTCCCTTCCTTTCTCATTTTTTTTCTAGCAACCAACTTCCCTAATCCAAAAACACAAAATAAAAAAAAATTAAGTTTCCAAAGTGGTTTTACTGAACTTATCCAGACTATTTTGCCCACATCTGAAATTTGAGAGACCTAAATTGAGTAATTCTAATTGGGATAGAAGCTAGACTCATAAACCTAAATTTCATAAGAAGAGACCAACATTTGGTTTTTGCCCTATGATGATTAAAATTTAGCTTGAAATCTGACTATGTCGATGCCCTGTCATTAGGAGTAGTCCACCTTTTTTGGTGAATATCTGGAGATGTAAATGTCCAAATGGAATGATTTTTAATGTTTTAGAAACTATCAATGTATAGGAACAAATTTGTAGAAGAATATTTTGCCAGAAAAACTCGTGTAGTATATCTAAATTGCAATTTAATATAAGTTTTTGAACCAATTGACAGAATTTTGTGAAGAGAAACTCGTAATTGGCCAATGCCCACTGTCATTCTCATGATAGTAGACTTTTGTCCCCTATTTTTACTTTTTCTTCCCCTTTTCTACCACATTAGACTGGCCCCGGGTGTTGTACTAATAATATGACGTATTATACCTTAAAATATGAGCATACAAAGGTTATAAATGCGTATGTATATGAATTTATACCAAGGTATGTATATATGTATACATGGTTTATAAAGTTTCCATTAGATAATACATACCAATATATATATATATATATATATATATGATTGTAATATCAGTATACATATTGATAGTAATGTTACATTACCATGATGCCTACGAACATGTATATGTATAATTATGCAATGTAAGGCAATATAACGAATTGGATACAATTGATAGAATGATATATGAAATGTTTAATACCTGTACATAGAACTTAGTGGTGGATGATAGGGATGCCTCTAGGATTATAAATGCAGCTGCCATAGCTTTAACCCTGTTTGGGTCCACAGTATGTATGTTCCAATTGGGACTACAGTCTTGACCCCATTTAGGTCCATATATTTAATACCTTTGGGTATTTATACAATCGATACTATAGGTATCTACAGCACCCATTATCCACACCCATAAAACTTATGCAGCCATTCATGGAAAGAAATGAATTATTAAAGAAATGGCCAAATATTGATATGTTACACATGCTTATACTTGTTTTATAAGTAACACAGTAACATAATTTCTCTTGTTATTAATCGTGAAGTTTTCCAATGAGCATAAATGTATATTTGTGTTATTGCATGTGTGTATGCTTATAAGTTACCACTGTGAGTGGTTGTTTGTGTATTATTTGTTCCCCACTAAGCTGTTTAACTTAGCATATGTTTTATCCGTATAGGTAATCCAGTTTAGGCTCTATGTTAGAGCAAAATCTGCATCAACCAGGCCAACCCTAGGAAGAGTCGAAGTATGAAGATGTTATCTTTTTGGTTTTACTATTGTACATTTTCATTTTGTACCTAGTAAGGTGATTTGTAAAGAGTAAATAGTTGTAAAGCATAATATAGTCAATAGTACCTTTTTGCATGATCTTAACCAATTTGATAAAGTAAATTAAAAGTATGCTAATGAACGTAATAATTACACACATGAATTACATTAAGAATGTATGCACACAGGGTGGTATGTAAGAAAGGGATAATTAGGAAAGGCATAGTATAGTCTTCATAGTTAAAATCTATTTAAAGAAACATATTTTGAATAAATTTTTAACTGTTTTATTTTAATTAAGGAAAGCTAAAATCATATCCTTTCTAATTAAAAGAAACGTTTTCTTCTTTTTACACCTAACGGCTGGTATTCTTCAAGTATATAATTGGAGTTCTTTTGGGTATCAAAAATGTGAGTGAAACAGTTTTTATTTTGATATTCATATTGTTGTGAGTTCCAGTTCATCATAAGCATCAATCATATATCCTCAAATGATTATAGTTTATGATTGTAATCATATATAGTGAGGTTTATCAAAATCATATGAGATAATGTGAGGCTAGGTTGCTAGGATCTAGGAAAATAAACTAACAAGTGTTTGGGTTCTTTTACTTGGGAAAAAGAACTAAGTGTTTTGATCATTTTACTTGGGAAAAAGGGTAGATTTTTTTAGAGTTTTTCACTTGGGAGAAAAACTTGGGGAAGCTTTTTGTAATTGGTTTTTGACTCTTGACCACTAAATAGAGTCACATTAAAAGAGAGAAACTCTTAAGATGGGCTGTCTTAAGGAGAGGATGTAGGCAATAGCTGAAACTCTATAAATCACGGTGTCAATCATCTCTATCCCTTACTCTCTTTTGTTTCATGCTCTATCTATTTTTATGCTAAGTTGAATTTGTTTGTTCTATGCATGTTTTGTGTTCTATAGAATAGGGTACATAAACTAGCCTATGTTCTATCACTTGATGAATTTAAATTTTTGCATAAATTTGAGCAAGTTTTAATTGATCATTTAATCTCCTTAAGTTTCATCCATACAAGTATTTTTGTTGTCAAAAAAGAGGAGCAATAATATATTGAGTAACATTTATAAAATAAATTTATCTTGATCTTAATTTATGCATTGTAATAACTCAAGATATTTATATGTCTTAAATTGTTCCACCTGATGGAATATGTCATGGTATGCACATAAAGATCACGCAGCGGAAAACAATAAAATTTGATCATACATGCCATACAATTCCATGACAAAAATCGAAACATGCAATTTTAGGGTTTTAAAACTTACAACTTTAGATACCTTTAAGACTAGATTTTGATGATGACCAGCAACCAAGGAGGATATCTTCGCCTTAGACCTTCACCACCAATGCCAAGGAACAGCCTTTACGCCACTCCTCTCCATTCTCACACACACACTTGCAAAGATAGCTTAAAAACTGAGATTGCTAGCTCTCAAAATAAGTATTGTGTAATGGCTATGGTTTGAAGCTACAAAATTTGATTTTTTACTTCTCTTAAGTTGATATTACTACCCAAGAACACAAGAGAATAAAAAACAATCCTTTCTCCTCGTGAAAATTGGCCAAAAGAATTTTGTGAGAGAGAGAGAGAAAATCACGCCAAAACCATTGAAGAACTAGGGTTTCACGTTTTTTCCTTTCAATATATATTATCTCTTTATGTAAGTGATTAATCTAAAATCTACTACCTTAAGATAATTTATTTTAGCCTTAATCACTTCCTTAAAATAAGTAATATATATTGATTCAAACTCTTTTGATTTAATCCAAGATAAATACATAAGACATTTAATCAAATAATATCACTTAATAAAGAAATTCACATGTGCCGAAATTCCTTCAATATTTATCTTGGGAATTTCGGCTAAGACATCCCTTAATTAAGTGTTTTAATTTGATTTAAATATCATTAGGATTTAATACTCAATTAACTTAATTAATACAAGATAATTAATTAATTGAAATTAAACCATGTGGGCTGAATTTCTCTCTCTCATGGGCCAAGGTCCAATAGCATTTATAATGCCCATTACATACATTAATTTGACATTAATTAAAAGCCTAAATTAATGCCCAATACTTTATTTAAATATTTTAAGCCCAATGCTTTGTGTACGATCCTATAGGTCCATTTAATGTTGGCAATTAATTAATAAATTAATTCAAAGGCTATATATATTCTCTAGCAAGATATTATAACATTCCAAATTAAATGAAAATGCATATGGCATTTAGTGAACTAATGCAATTTTGCATAGTCCCTTACCCATAAATATCAGAATTAATATAAGGCATGGCACTAGTCATCCTTATATATATTAATTCCTTTCTTGATATTCCAGTGACACTGAACTCTCAGATAAATTATGATTACTCATTATTTCATCTCGGTATGGCCATACACTTCTCAGTTCACTGATCAAGTGGACGATGATATTTTCTCTCTTATAGAGAGGGGTAATCCCTTCACTTCCCTCATGCTCTCTAACATGAATCAATGCATACCCAAGCATACCCATACTTGTCACTCTGTTACGAGCACGTTAGGTGTATGTCAAAGCACACAGTAATTCATAAAGAGTTTCATAGAGATTTTAGGTCTAAGAACTCCGATACAAAACTTGCATATGAGAAACACTTATGACTTGTACCATGTAGTGTTCTCATGAGTGGATCGAATCCAGATACCATGTTCTAAACATGTATCTATGATCTCTAATTGACACTCTTGTCCTTATGATCCGTAAGACAGAACTCAACTTATTAGAGCGAGCATACTAATCTTAATTCATTTGTTATTCCCATAATAATGACTGACTAGGGATATTTAGAATGAAGTCTCATTTGTTTCAAGGTCTTACAACCATGTGCCTCACACATGATAACTTAAACTAAAAAAACATTCTTGGATAGTTCTATCTATTGATATGCACAGGAATACAATAGATAAAACAAATGCCTCATTTATTAACTAAAGTGTTTTATTACAATGTATTGGGGCTAGGGCTTACACTAACAATCTCCCACTAGCACTAGTCCCAATTGGGCATAGCCCTAAGATCGAATGCTCTCAAATGAACTTCGTGCATATTTGGACGCAACTGTTTCGTCAAAGGATCTGCTACATTGTCTTCACTTGCTATCTTGCTAACCTTGACGTCCCCATGATCAATGATTACTCTGATGAGGTGGTACCTCCTGAGTATGTGTTTGGATTTCTGGTGTGACCGAGGCTCCTTGGCCTGTTCGGTGGCCCCGTTGTTGTCACAGAAAATTTCTAATGGATCTAGGATGCTTGGGACCACTCCTAATCCAAAAATGAAATTTTTAATCCAAACAGCCTCTTTTGCAGCCTCACTCGCTACAATATACTCAGATTCAGTAGTTGAGTCAGCAATGGTCTCTTGCTTCGAGCTTCTCCAACTGACAGCACCACCGTTTAAAACAAAAACAAACCCAGATTGCGATCTAGAATCCTGAGTGCTGGTCTGAAAAGCAGCATCAGCATAACCTTGTATGACGAGCTCTTCTTGACCACCATACACTAAGAAGTGATCCTTAGTCCTTCGCAGGTACTTCAAAATCCCTTTTACAGCAGATCAGTGCTTCTCACCAGCGTCTTGCTGAAACCTACTGGTTATACTCAGTGCATAAGCAACATCCAACCTAGTACATAACATAGCATACATGATAGATCCAATAGCAGATGCATATGGGATTCTACTCATGTTGTCCCTTTCCTCTTTGGTTTTAGGGCACTATTTTTTAGTCAAAGGAACTCCCAAAGCCAAAGTTATGTACCCTTTATTTGAGTCTCCCATACTAAAATTCTTTAGTACTTTGTCTATGTACTTTTCTTGACTTAGTCCCAAAAGCCGATTCGATCTATATCTATATACCAATTCTTGTCTCGACTTCACCTAAGTCTTTCATTGAGAAATATTTTCCCAACCATTGCTTAACCTTTTGTAATGTTGGAATTTCATTCCCAATGAGAAGGATGTCATCCACATATAGGACCAGAAATACTACTATGCTCCCACTAACCTTCTTGTACACACAAGGCTCATCTTCATTCTTGATGAAGTCAAATTCTTTGACTGCCTCATCAAAACGAAGATTCCAACTTCGGGATTCTTGCATTAATCCATAAATGGATTTTTGAAGCTTGCAAACCTTCTTAGGATGCTTGGGATTGACAAAACCCTCAGGTTGTGAAATATACACATCCTCAAGTAAATTTCTGTTGAGGAAAGCAATTTTGACATCCATTTGTCATATCTCATAGTCATGATATGCAACTATGGAAAGCAAGATCCTAATGGACTTGAGCTTGACTACAGGCAAAAAGGTCTCGTCATAGTCTACACCATGAGTTTGTCAAAAACCTTTCGCTACTGGTCTACCTTTGTAGGTCTTATCATCTTTGAGTTTGAATAGCTACTTGCATTCAATTACCTTCACACCTTTCGGTGGATCAACCAAGGTCCAAACCTGGTTATCGTACATTGATTGCATCTCGAATTTCATGGCTTCAAGCCAATTTTTCGAGTCTGGGCTCTCAATAGCTTCTCGATAGGTAGTAGGATCCTCACGATCTACTAACTCAATAGTGTCACTGTCAGTGATTAGAAATCCATATCTCTCAATCTTCTGACGTACCCTACCAGAACTTCTAGGTTCTTGTGTAATGGGTTCTTGTTCCATAACTAGTTGTGAACTTGATCCCATTTTCAACTCATCCTCTATAAGAGTTTGTGGCGCTTGAATTTCTCCAAGTTCTACTTTACTCCCACTGTCTTTCTTCAGAAGGAACTCCTTTTCCAAGAAAATAGCCTTTCGAGCAACAAATACTTTGTTCTCGGCTTGTGAGTAAAATTAGTATCCCTTTGTTTCTTTGGGATAACCCACAAACAAGCAGACAGTGGATTTGGACTCTAGTTTGTCAGATGTTAATTTCTTAACATGTGCTTCACAGACCCAAATCCTGAGAAAAGACATATTGGGTTCTTTCCCAGTCCATACCTCATATGGTGTCTTCTCAACTGCTTTAGTTGGAGTACGGTTTAATAGAAACGCAGCAGTTTCTAATGGATAACCCCAAAAAGAGATAGGAAGATTTTCTTTACTCATCATAGATCAAACCATGTCCAACAGAGTTCGATTTCTCCTTTCGAACACACCATTCCATTGTGGCATTCCGGGAGGAGTGAGCTACGAAATAATACCACACTCTTTTAGATGACTGTCAAATTCTTGGCTTTAGTATTCGCCACCTTGATCTGATCGAATGGCTTTTATACTTTTGCCAAGTTGTTTTTCTACTTTGTTTTTAAACTCTTTGAATTTCTCAAAAGTTTCAGATTTGTACTTCATTAGATAGACATAGCCATATCTACTGAAGTCATCTGTGAACGTGACGAAGTAGCTAAAACCACCTCTAGCTTGTGTACTTAATGGTCCACAAACATCGGCATGTATTAGTTCCAATAAGCCATTAATCCTTTCACCTTTCTTGTTAAAAAGACTCTTTGTCATTTTTCCATGCAAACATGGCTCGTATGTATCATAAGACTCTAAGTCGAATGACCCAAGCACTCCAGTTTTGTGAAGTCTTGAAATGCGTTTTTCATTTGCATGTCCTAAACAACAATGCTAGAAGTAAGTAGGGTTTAATTCGTTTAATTTAACCCTATTTGTATTAATGTTGTATATGGACTCTTTATTTTGTAAATCAAGGATATAAAGGCCATTTTGCAACATGGCATTGCCATAAGAAATACCTTGGCGACGAATATGAGCATTGCCATTTTTAATAACAAAATCAAATTCATCCAAATCCAAACATGAAACTGAAATAATGTTTCTGCTCATAGGAGGCACATAATAATAATTTTTTAAAACTAAACAAAGTCCAGAAGGTAAAGTGAGTTGATAGTCGCCTATCTCCATGGCAGCAACTCGTGCTCCATTCCCCACATTAAAGTCCACTTCATTCTTCCCAAGTAACTGCCTATTTCTTAGCCCTTACTTATTTGAACAAATGTGAGAACCATAACCGGTATCCAATACCTAAGTGGTAGAAATAGAAAGGTTAATCTCAACAACAAAAATACCAAAACTGGATGCCTTGGCTCCATTCTTCTTTTGTTCTTCCTTGAAGAGAGCGCAATTCTTCCTCCAATGCCCTATCTTGTTGCAATGGAAGCAAGTGCTCTCACTCTCTTTGAGCTTCTATGCCTTGGGCTTGGATTGGGCCTGAGGTGCACTCCCACTTGACTTGAACCGAGCCAGCTCATTCTTGGGTTTTGCCTTTCCCTTTCCCTTAGTGGGTCCCTTTTTAATGCCCCCTTGAACCATCAATATGGGATTGGTCTTTCAAATGTTCTCTTCAGCATTCTTAAGCATCCCATGGAGCTCAGTGACTGACTTGTTCATTGCATGCATGTTATAATTCATCACAAATGGATCATAATCATCAGTTAATGATCCTAAGATCAAGTCAGTGGCCAATTCCTTTGGCACTTGTACCTCAAGCTTCTCAAGAGTATCAAGATACCCTTTCATCTTGAGTACATGGGCACTAACAGGAGTACCCGCAGCCATCTTACAAGAAATCAAGGCCTTTGTTGTCACGAACTTCTCGTGACGAGCTTGCTCTTGGAACATCTCATTGAGGTGCACCATGATCGCATAAGCCTCTTGGTCCATAAATTGCTTTTGCAAGTCAGGCACCATAGTGGCCAGCATCAGACAGGTCACATCATTGGAGTCACTCTTCTTGGTCTCAAAAGTTTTCTTTTGAACCACAGAGGCATTCCTAGCAGGTTCTTTAGGCAAGGGTGCATCCAAAACATACGACTTTTTCTCTTGCTTAAAAACTATTCTTAAGTTTCGAGACCAGTCTATGAAATTGGTGCCATTCAATTTGTCCTTTTCAAGGACCGATCGCAATGAGAAATTGTTGTTTGAAGATGCCATTTTCAATCTACAATAAAATTTAGCAAGATTAAATGAGGTCTTATTTGTAATCCCACAAATCGAATTAATATCCCTTTAAATAATTCGCGTTAGTGATTTAATGTGGGCTAAGATCCACTTTTCACAACAACTTATTAGTCAAGCTAAGCTTGTACACCTAACGAGTTAAGTTACTTAGGTAGGAAAACTCCAATTATGTCTCGTACATGACTCTTGGATCAAATGGGCTAACATCTTAAGATGTTATAGCACAAACCCATTTATTAGTTGCCTAGGTCCGGGCATCCCTTTTCATGTTAAGTCCAACCTACATTCACAACCCATGCCTCATAAAGATAATCAGGTGCATCTAGGACTCCTAGTTTACGTGACCGATGATCGATGCCTTGACATATTTCGAATTAGGAAGGCAACTTTGTGACTTACTATTTTTAGGAATTCATTTTATTACAGCTTACATGGCATATGCTTTGTCATCCATACATAGCATGCATATATATATAATTGCATAAAGTAAAGCATGACAAACATGGGCCCAAAAACCTACAACTAAGATTCTATACTATTACATAAGAATCTTCAAGTTTGGCTTCTCCACTCCAGTGGGCTTCGTCTTGATTTACAAAGTCTTCAAGTATATTCTATTCTAAGAAATAAATGAAACTTTTACAATAAAA
Source organism: Excoecaria agallocha (assembly GCA_037975025.1). Taxonomy (NCBI): domain Eukaryota; kingdom Viridiplantae; phylum Streptophyta; class Magnoliopsida; order Malpighiales; family Euphorbiaceae; genus Excoecaria; species Excoecaria agallocha. Next base: position 9,996,052 of record CM075818.1, on the reverse strand, counting down.
TATAATGGCTTGTAGGCCATATTTAATTACAAAACCTAGGGCCCATGAATGCACCATGCATATCCATTCATCACGCCAAACAAGCAAATAAATATACATAATATTCATGGATAAAACAAAGTCCAATTTTATTTAATTTAGCCCAGCCCATTAATGGAAATCGTGTACTTGAACCTTTAAGAGAAGACCCCATGATGGGCTTAGGCCAAAGCCCAATGGACTAAATCCTCTTATTGAATAAGTTCTCTTAAAAGCCCAAAACACTAACTAGTTAGATTTGTGCCATAAATCAACTCTAGTATAATTTTCAATTTTTCCATTTTTAATTTTATGTCATACAGCCCATAAACATTAAAAATATATGTAATATGTACCAACATGAATTAAAAATAAAATCATGAAGAACACATATATAATACACGGCATGCATACAAAAACAAACAAAAAACAAAAACTAGTTGTTTAATGCATATGTGATGCCCCAAAATGCACAAATACTTAAATGAATTTTATGAGTCATTTAATAATTTAAATAAGGTCATAAATATTGATTTAATATTCTGTACCAATCTGATCTAAATGTGTTTTTACCATTTTAATCAAAACAAAACAAACAATATTGATTAAACATGTAACAAATACAAACTAGTCATAGTTTTAAGTGATTTTAAAATTAATCAATTAAATTGTCATGGACCAGAATTAAAACCAAATTTAAAATATGTCCAGACCTGATATTTAATCTTTAAAAATCACTTACAAACATGCCAAAATCATTTTACATTTAATATTGAAAACTAGTTGTTAAACTAACAATTAACATGCCAACTAGCACCTAGTTTTAATATTAACATATACCATCAGGTATTATTAATTAAATCAGACCATTAACAGCTCCTAGAACACCTTAGGACAGTATATTAACATTTCATATTAATTATAATACCTATCTAATCAATTAAAATCATTTTTACACCAAAACAATGCAAAAAACTCAAAACAGAAAATTTCAGCATTGCATGTTTTCAAAATAACGATTTTTAATTAATTTTTTCATGCATCTAAAGCACTAAAATAAGCATATTTAGTCTCTGATACCACTGAAGGAATATGTCATGGTATGCACATAAAGATCACGCAGCAGAAAATAATAAAATTTGATTATACATGCCATATAATTTCATGACAAGAATCGAAACATGCAATTTTAGGGTTTTAAAACTTACAACTTTAGATGCCTTTTAAACTTGATTTTGATGATGACCAGCCACCAAGGAGGATATCTTAGTCTTAGACCTTCACCACCAATGCCAAGGGACAGCCTTTACGCCACTCCTCTCTATTCTCACACACACACTTGCAAAGATAGCTTAAAAACCGAGATTGCTAGCTCTCAAAATAAGTATTGTGTAATGGCTATGGTTTGAAGCTACAAAATTTGATTTTGTACTTCTCTTAAGTTGCTATTACTAGCCAAGAACACAAGAGAATGAGGAACAATCCTTTCTCCTTGTGAAAATTGGCCAAAAGAATTTTGTGATAGAGAGAGAGAGAAAATCACGCCAAAACCATTGAAGAACTAAGGTTTCATGTTTTTCCCTTTCAATATATATTATCTCATTATGTAAGTGATTAATCTAAAATCTACTACCTTAAGATAATTTATTTTAGCCTTAATCACTTCCTTAAAATAAGTAATATATATTGATTCAAACTCTTTTGATTTAATCCAAGATAAATACATAAGACATTTAATCAAATAATATCACTTAATAAAGAAATTCACATGTGCCGAAATTCCTTTAATATTTATCTTGGGAATTTCGGCTAAGACATCCCTTAATTAAGTGTTTTAATTTGATTTAAATATCATTAGGATTTAATACTCAATTAACTTAATTAATACAAGATAACTAATTAATTAAAATTAAACCATGTGGGCTGAATTTCTCTCTCTCATGGGCTAAGGTCCAATAGCATTTATAATGCCCATTACATACATTAATTTAACTTTAATTAAAAGCTCAAATTAATGCCCAATACTTTATTTAAATATTTTAAGCTCAATGCTTTGTGTGCGATCCTATAGGTCCATTTAATGTTGGCAATGAATTAATAAATTAATTCAAAGGCTATATATAATCTCTAGCAAGATATTATAGCATTCCAAATTAAATGAAAATCCATATGGCATTTAGTGAACTAATGCAATTTTGCATAGTCCCTTAGCCATAAATATCAGAATTAATATAAGGCATGGAACTAGTCATCCTTATATATATTAATTCCTTTCTTGATATTCCAGTGACACTGAACTCTCAGATAAATTATGATTACTAATTATTTCATCTCGGTATGGCCATACACTTCTCAGTTTACTGATCAAATGGCCGATGATATTTTCTCTCTTATAGAGAGGGGTAATCCCTTCACTTCTCTCATGCTTTCTAACATGAATCAATGCATACCCAAGCATACCCGTACTTGCCACTCTGTTACGAGCACGTTAGGTGTATGTCAAAGCACACAGTAATTCATAAAGAGTTTCATAGAGATTTTAGGTCTAAAAACTCCGATACAAAACTTGCATATGAGAAACACTTATGACTTGTACCATGTAGTGTTCTCATGAGTGGATCAAATCCAGATACCTTGTTCTAAACATGTATCTATGATCTCTAATTGACACTTTTGTCTTTATGATCCGTAAGACAAAACTCAACTTATCAGAGAGAGCATACTAATCTTAATTCATTTGTTATTCCCATAACAATGACTGACTAAGGAAATTTGGAATGAAGTCTCATTTGTTTCAAGGTCTTACAACCATGTGCCTCACACATAATAACTTAAACTAAAACAACATTCTTGGATAGTTCTATCAATTGATATGCACAGGAATACAATAGATAAAACAAATGCCTCATTTATTAACTAAAGTGTTTTATTACAATGTATTGGGGCTAGGGCTTACACTAACAATCTCCCACTAGCACTAGTCCTAATTGGGCATAGCCCTAAGACCAAATGCACTCAAATGAGCTTCGTGCAAATTTGGACGCAACTGTTTCGTCAAAGGATCTGCTACATTGTCTTCACTTTCTATCTTGCTAATCTTGACATCCCCATGATCAATGATTTCTCTAATCAGGTGGTACCTCCTGAGTATGTGTTTGGATTTCTGGTGTGACCGGGGCTCCTTGGCCTGTGCGATGGCCCCCTTGTTGTCACAAAAAATTTCAAAGGGATCTAGGATGCTTGGGACCACTCCTAATCTAGAAATGAAATTTTTAATCCAAACAGCCTCTTTTGCAGCCTCACTCGCTGCAATATACTCAGATTCAGTAGTTGAGTCGACAACGGTCTCTTGCTTTGAGCTTTTTCAGCTGACAGCACCACCATTTAAAACAAAAATAAATCCAGATTGCGATCTAGAATTCTGAGTGCTGGTCTAAAAAGGAGCATCGGCATAACCTTGTATGACGAGATCTAAAATCCTTAGTCCTTTGCAGGTACTTCAAAATCCCTTTTATAGCAGACCAGTGCTTCTCACCTGGGTCTTACTGAAACCTACTGGTTATACTCAGTGCATGAACAACATCTAACCTAGTACATAACATAGCGTACATGATAGATCCAATAGCAAATGCATATGGGATTCTACTCATGTTGTCCCTTTCCTCTTTGGTTTTAGGGCACTGTTCTTTAGTCAAAGGAACTCCCAAAGCCAAAGTTATGTACCCTTTCTTTGAGTCTTCCATACTAAAATGCTTTAGTACTTTGTCTATGTACTTTTCTTGACTTAGTCCCAAAAGCCGATTCGATCTATCTCTATAGATTTGAATACCAAGTATTGTCTCGGCTTCACCTAAGTCTTTCATTGAGAAATATTTTCCCAACCATTGCTTAACCTTTTGCAATGTTTGAATGTCATTCCCAATGAGAAGGATGTCATCCACATATAGGACCAGAAATACTACTATGCTCCCACTAACCTTCTTGTACACACAAGGCTCATCTTCGTTCTTGATGAAGTCAAATTCTTTAACTACCTCATCAAAATGAAGATTCCAACTTCGGGACGCTTACTTTAATCCATAAATGGATTTTTGAAGCTTGCAAAGCTTCTTAGGATGCTTGGGATTGACAAAACCCTCAGGCTGTGTCATATACACATCCTCAAGTAAATTCCCATTGAGGAAAGCAGTTTTGACATCCATTTGTCATATCTCATAGTCATGATATGCAGCTATGGCAAGCAAGATCCTAATGGACTTGAGCATGACTACAGGCAAAAAGGTCTCGTCATAGTCTACACCATGAGTTTGTCGAAAACCTTTTGCTACTAGTCTACCTTTGTAGGTCTTATCAGCTTTGAGTTTGAATAGCCACTTGCATTCAATTACCTTCGTACCTTCCGATGGATCAACCAAGGTCCAAACCTGGTTATCGTATATTGATTACATCTCGAATTTCATGTCTTCAAGCCAATTTTTCGAGTCTAGGCTCTTAATAGCTTCTCTGTAAGTAGTAGGATCCTCATGATCTACTAACTCAATAGTGTCACTGTCAGTGATTAGAAATCCATATCTCTCAATCTCCTGACGTACCCTACCAGACCTTCTAGGTTCTTGTGTAATGGGTTCTTGTTCCATAATTGGTTGTGAACTTGATTCCATTTCCAACTCATCCTCTATAGGAGTTTTTAGCACTTGAATTTCTCCAAGTTCTACTTTACTCCCACTGTCTTTCTTGAGAAGGAACTCCTTTTCCATGAAAACAGCCTTGCAAGCAACAAATACTTTGTTCTCGGCTTGTGAGTAAAGTAGTATCCCTTTGTTTCTTTGGGATAACCCATAAACAAGTAGACAGTGGATTTGGACTCTAGTTTGTCAGATGTTAATTTCTTAACATGTGCTTCACAGCCCCAAATGCTGAGAAAAGACATATTGGGTTCTTTCCCAGTCCATACCTCGTATGGTGTCTTCTCAACTGCTTTAGTTGGAGTACGATTTAATAGAAACACAACAGTTTCTAATGCATAACCCCAGAAAGAGATAGAAAGATTTGCTTGACTCATCATAGATTGAACCATGTCCAACAGAGTTCGATTTCTCCTTTCGGACACACCATTATTTTAGAGGTCAATCAAGGGTATAACCTGATGGTAGAAGAGATGAACTAGTTAATTTTAATGTGCTGATAATTATGAGGGCCAAATTAATTAAATTTCGATGGTATGAATTAGTTTGTACCAATCTATAGATATGGTTCATAAAGTTAGTTAACCATAAGGATCCGAGATTGAGTTTCCTTCCAAATCTAGATAAATTATTTCACTAGTATTACCAATAGGATAGGGTTGTACCAAGTAAGAAGATTGGAAATGGGGAAACATTGGAAAGATTTGGATTTATGTGCGCAATGATTGGCTAATTATGCGGCTTTAGTTTAAATAAACAAATTAAGCAAATTTTTACAAGCTATTAAACCATAGGGTCTAATTAATTAAATTTTATTTTAACAAGTTAATTGGTATTAATTATTTAAATTATGGGGTTTAAAAGACTTTATTATTTAAGTTGTAAAAATGTAATTCTGCTGGATTGCTAATATCTTACTATTCCAGTTGCTCTATTAAGGATGGATTCTTTTAAGAAATAAAAGTCTCACATCAAGGATGTGTAAGATCTATATAAGATTTAAATTGAGTGATATTGTGATGATAGTTTTAAAAACTTGAGATTTAAAGCAATTATCTACAATTGTTATGCTTGTGTTGAAAAGGCATATTTAGATATATATTGGTCGAAAAGCCTCTTTATTATTCAACTTATGACTATTACCAGGTATACAACTTCTTTCAGTTATGATATATGGGTTATGTGTATATTACGAGTGTTGACCATGAACTTATTTTAATAATTTATGTTAACCGTTAATCTTAAATGGCTGAACAAACATATGTTTAGCATGTAGGTACCTTAAGCAGGAATTTTGGCAACAAGTCATTATATGCAAGATAATATAGATTGAATATATTATAAATTAAAGGAATGTTTGATTGGTATGATCTATGTTATAGCATTAAACACATATATGCGAGAATTATTGAGTATCAAGCTAATATGAGAATGGCCTATGGCATAATGTAATTAAAATATATTGGGCTAATAACAATTAATGGTATAAAATAGAAGGATACCGAAATATTTGAATGCCTTTAGTGTTCAGTGGGTAACCAGGACCTTAGGATAGTATGTCTGGCCATAGGGGCACTTACCCCATGGATTTCTGATTCTGTTACTGAGTCTGATATGGGTATTATTATTGTATGGGACTGATATTAGCCGGCACATTCTAATATGATACTGGAGTAGAATATCATACCTTAGTGGTATGATCCCTCCAGCTTATGGGATATTATGTTCCATTTATCCAATCTAGTGGTAGCCTACTGTCGACAATTAGGGGCAAAATTGTAAATTATTTATGAAGTAAAAAGGATAATTACAGTATTGAAACTGCTATAAATATGAGTATAAGTGACATAAAATGAGAAATGAGATGAGTTAATTTGATAAGCATCATAATTCATGATTTAAGTGATAATGTTGAGAATAAATATGACTAATACTTCTTATTGTCAAGAAGTAATAAGTGTAGCGAGGATTTTTTTTAAGTGAATTATGAAATGCCTAATAATATATAATATACTCATTATTTAAATATTGTGAACGAAAATTTAGCTATAAATATAACGTTATCAATTGATTCTCAAATTGACGACTTATGCATATATTAAATGCTATGAGGGATTATGTATGTTATGATGTTTGTATTGAAAATAAATAGTTGTTGAAGTATATTATGCATGCATATATTCTGATACCCATTTATAGTAAAATATATAATAAAATAACTTACAAATTGAGATAAGAATAACAAAATATTATTGTGAACTTATGTTTTATTGATTCTAAAGTAGATAAAAGTAAAATTAGTTGAATCATAGTTGTTAGGTATGAAATTGTGAACAAATTCCTATTTTTTTCTAACTGGTTAATGTTTGTATGCACCATAATCTAGAACCTACAATCTTTATGTGTATTATGAACTAGTAGTGTGTATGAAAATTTTTAATACATTGTAATATATATATATATATATATATATATATATATATATATATATATATATATATATATATATATATATATATATATATATATATATATATATATATATATATATATATATATATATATATATATATATATATATATATATATATATATATATATATATATATATATATATATCAGTTGAGAAGTAAAATTGGTAGTCATCACTAAGCTTTTAGCTTAGCGCATGGTTTTCCTTTTCCGCACGTAGGTTGATTTGATGGTCAGTATTCTTAACATCAATGAAGGAACATTCATAGGTTGTTACAGCTAGAATGATAGACTGATCAAGGACACATAGCAAATTATTTATATTATTTTTGTATTTTGAAATTTTGGCATGTACATAGGTGTTAAGATTATATAATGTAAGTGTAATATATAAGTTTTTGTTGAGTTTCAATATTGTGATACTAGCATAAGCATGTGATAATATTTTGTATAAATACTATTGAGAACAAAATATTTGAGTATTGAAATAGTCATTTAATAACAAGTAGATTTAACTTAATTCTCATTAAAGAGGAGGAAAAATTTTGAGTAGGAGTTTGATTGAGGCTGTGGATCTTGATGATTGAATTTTAGAAGTGTTGTGTTGTATTTTGGCTTACAAGAGACTGTGACTATTTAGGGGAGGTTCTGCTGAAATTTTTAGTAAAATTTAGAGTAAGAAATTAGAAATTGATAATTAAAGCATAAAATTTATCTTGATTTAGTGATATTCAGAGCAAGATTGGTTTGTGACATCTATATCTGGTTTGTTTACTAGACTGGGTATAGGTGTTACACATTGGCACCAACTTTCGCCTTCTTCCTCATATAGTAAAAAAACACATCTAAATGCTGAAAAACAAAAAATACAACATATTATAGTATATTTTGTTTTCTTTTCACTAATATACAGTGTATTCCATTTTTAACATAAGTAAAATACAATATATTTTGTTTTATTTACAATAACATACAGTGTATTTTGTGGAAAAAATCATTCATACAGTGTATTTTCTTTTTTTTTCATTAACATACATTGTATTTCATTTTTTACATAAGTAAAAAATAGTGTGTTTTCTTTTCTTTTTACTAACATACAATGTATTCCATTTTTTACACAAGTAAAAATATAGTGTATTTTTTTTCTATAAACTAACATACAGTGCATTAAGAAAACCCATATCAACCTATTTTAAAATTCGGTTAGTTTTTGGTGATCCATACTCTTTTCAACACCAATATCAAATGGATGATTGATTTCTTTGTTTTTTAAAGCACTCTTTGATCCAAACTTGTTTATAAAAAGAGATTTCATAACCATGGATGGTTTGATACTCCTTATATTGATATCAAAATAATCGAGAGGCTCTGGTGCAAGAACAATTTTTCCATGTTGGGCATCTAAATCATGTAACAATATAAAAAATATTTTGATTCATTTAATAAATATGTACACATAAAATAAATAAAATAAAATATATGTTTGATCAACTTTACTAACTTTGAGATCTTCTTCCTTCTTAATTTTCATCATTGCATCTTTAATTATGCAATATATTATCTCATCATCCAAATTCCACATGAACGAACTCGAAGTTCGTCACTCCTCCAGTTCATCCTGTAAATAAAACAAAAAAAACAAAAAAATGAAAATTACATATTATAATACACTATACTGAATACACTTTATTAACTTTTGTACAAACTGCATAAACTTGTATACAAAAATTAATACATTGTATTTCAAAATATAAAAATATAGTGTATTAACCTTTTACAAAACTAAAATACAGTGTATTTCCTTCCATAAATGCACTGTATTTCCTTTTAATAAAAACTAAATATATTTTATAATAAATTTTAAATAAATTACACAATATTTGGAAGAAAAAAAACTTACTTGTTTTTTATCATCTTGTTCTATTTTTTTCCATCATTATTAATAACATCTTTCTCAATATACATATCCTTGCCTTCACCAAAATATCACAATCATATTTCCCATGTCCTTCTTGTTTTCCTATAAGCTCTGACACATTTTCATCTTGTACTTGATGTTTTACATCTTCATATGAATAATCGATAAGCTCTGATACCAACACAATCTGTTTATTCCTATCATGTAAATCCTGTAACAATAATAAAAAATATTGTACTTGAATTAATATACAACTACAATAATATAAATATAAATATATATATACACACATTTAATTAATTTTACTAACATTTATTTCTTCTTGTTCACTAAGTTCAATCATTGCTGCTTAAACCATACAATCAAATGTGTCGTCACATCGAATATTGCTGAGTCTATGAATTCTGTAATGAAATCAGTAAGAGATTTACCAATCATTCTATTACTTGAGTACATACGTGCCTTAATCCAAGAATGGAGTTGCATTAATAGAGACCTAGCATTAGCAACTTTCACAACACTATTGAAAGACCACGAAGACATTCTGCACAAAAATTATATTTTTTCGCTAAAAATGAAGGTATGCTTCTTAAACTTAAATGTATAAATTTCCTATTCTAAATTAATTTCTATTTAACTTCTACATAATATAAAATACATTCTGTTTCAAAATATAAAACTACTATATTGTATAACATATAATCTTTTACACATAAAAAATACAGTTTTATTTCTTTTCACTAAAATTGATACACTATATTTTTTATAATAAAATATAATATATTTTCTTTTCTTTTAACTAACATATAGTGTATTTCATTTCTTACAAAAATAAAATACAGTATATGTTCTTTTCTTTTCACTAACATACAGTGTATTTTGTTTTTTTTCATAAGTAAAATACAGTGTATTTTATCTTTTTTACACTAACATACAGTGTATTTCGTTTATTACATATGTAAAATATAGTGTATTTTTTTTTCTTTTCACTAACATACAATGTATTTTATTTTTTACATAAGTAAAAAATAATGTATTTTCTTTTCTTTTCATTAACACACAATGTATTTTGTTTTTTACAGTGTATTTTGTTTTCTATACACTAACATACAGTGTATTTTATGAAAAAAAAATTCATTCATTTCACTCAATACAATGTATTTTTAGTAAAAAAAAAACATAATTGCAATACATTGTAAAACACAATGTAATATTACATTGTATTAACTTCTATAAATGATATAAATACAATGTATTATCATTTGACAATATAAAATATACTATATTTTCTTTTTAAAAACAACAAAACATTGTATTAAGTCTTGTAACTGAACTAAATCTAGTGTATACTTTATTTATAAAAACTAAATACACTCTATTAAACTTATTGTTAGTGTAAGCCCTAGCCCCAATGCATTGTAACGAAACACTTGAAATTAATAAAATGAGGCATTTATTTTATCTATTGTATTCCTGTGCATATCAATTGATAGAACTATCCAAGAATCTTGTTTCAGTTTAAGTTATCATGTGTGAGGCACATGGTTGTAAGACCTTGAAACAAATGAGACTTCATTCTAAATATCCCTAGTTAGTCATTGTTATGGGAATAACAAATGAATTAAGACTAGTATGCTCTCTCTGATAAGTTGAGTTCTGTCTTACGGATCATAAGGACAAGAGTGTCAATCAGAGATCATAGATACATGTTTAGAACACGGTATCTGGATTAGATCCACTCATGAGAACACTACATGGTACAAGTCATAAGTGTTTCTCATATGCAAGTTTTGTATTGGAGTTCTTAGACCTGAAATCTCTATGAAACTCTTTATGAATTACTGTGTACTTTGACATACACCTAACGTGCTCGTAACAGAGTGACAAGTACGGGTATGATTGGGTATGCATTGATTCATGTTAGAGAGCATGAGAGAAGTGAAGGGATTACCCCTCTCGATATGAGAGAAAATATCATCGGCCACTTGATCAGTGAACTGAGAAGTGTATGGCCATACCGAGATGAAATAATGAGTAATCATTATTTATCTGAGAGTTCAGTGTCACTGGAATATCAAGAAAGGAATTAATATATATAAGGATGACTGGTTCCATGCCTTATATTAATTCTGATATTTATGGGTAAGGGACTATGCAAAATTGCATTAGGTCACTAAATGCCATATGCATTTTCATTTAATTTGGAATGCTATAATATCTTGCTAGAGAATATATATAGCCTTTGAATTAATTTATTAATTCATTGCCAACATTAAATGGACCTATAGGATCGCACACAAAGCATTGGGCTTAAAATATTTAAATTGTGTATTGGGAATTAATTTGGACTTTTATTTAAAGTCAAATTAATGCATAAAATGGGTAAACAGATTTTTGCCTAAAACAGCTAGCTGTTTTAGGCAAATCTGTAAAAACAGTTTTTTTGCCTAAAACAGCTAGCTGTTTTAGGCAAAACTGTCAAGGTGCAATTTTGCCTAAAACAGCTAGCTGTTTTAGGAAAAACTGTTAAGCCACGATTTTGCCTAAAACAGCTAGCTGTTTTAGGCAAATATGTGAAACGAGTTTTTTGCCTAAAACAGCTAGCTGTTTTAGGCAAATATGTTGGTCACGAGAGAAATTTGTTGGCATGTGCTAGGTTTAATTTCAATTGATTAATTATCTATGTATAATTAAGTTTATTGAGTATTAAATCCTAATTTGTATTTAATCAAAATATAATACTTGAGAGGAAATTAAAGTAGCCAAAATTCAAACTAAAATACTAGTTGAATTCGGCAACTTATTTTACCTTAAATAAGTAAGTTTGTTTTGATTAAATGACTAATGCCATTTGAATTTAAATTCTAATGGAATTTAAATTAGGATATATCTCTTAATTAGGAAGTGATGGAGGCTGAAATTAACACTTAATTTACGGCACTCACACTTGACCTAAATTAGTGATATATATTAATGAATTAAATGAATAACATGGATGCCGTTTTTTGCTATTTTTCTCTCTTGGCCGAAATACTCAAGGGGAAAGAAATCTTTCTTGTTCTCTTGTGTTCTCGGGCTGAAACAGTAACCTAAAGGAAGAACAAGATCAGATCTTGTGGCTTCAAATCATTCCCATTGCCGAATACACAATCATAGAGCTAGCACTCTTGATTTTAAGCCATCTTTGCAAGTGTGTGTGTGAGAATAGAGGGAGTGGCGCAAAAGGCTGTTCCTTGGCATTGGTGATCGAGAACTAAGGTGGATAAAGGCATCTTGGTTGCTGGACATCACAAAATCAAAGAATAAAAGGCATCATCTATTGTAAGTTTCAAAACCCTAAAATTGCATGTTTTCGTTCCTAGTTTTGGATATGTATGGTATGCATGATAAAATTTTTGTTTTTCCGCTGTGCTATCATGATTATCATACCATGTCATATTCCATCAGTGGTATCAGAGCCTAGACATGCTTATTTTAGTGCTTTAGATGCATGAAAAAATTAATTAAAAATCGTTATTTTGAAAACATGCAAATCTGAAATTTTCTGTTTTGAGTTTTTTGCATTGTTTTGGTGTAAAAACGATTTTAATTGATTAGATAGGTATTATAATTAATATGACATGTTAATATACTGTCCTAAGATGTTATTAGGGCTGGTAATGGTCGGATTTAATTATTTATACCTGATGGTACATGTTAATTATGAAACTAGGTGCTAGTTGGCATGTAAATTGCTAGTTTAACAACTAGTTTTCAAAATTAAATGTAAAAACGTTTTTGGCATGTTTGTAAGTGATATTTAAAGATTAATTATCAGGTCTGGACATTTTTAAAATTTGGTTTTAATTCTGGTCCATGATAATTTAATTGATTAATTTTAAAATCACTTAAAACAATGACTAGTTTGTGTTTGTTACATGTTTAATCAACATTGTTTGCTTTGTTTTGATTAAAATGGTAAAAACACATTTAGATTAAAATTGTACAGAATATTAAATCAATATTTATGGACTTATTTAGAATATTAAATGACTCATAAAATTGATTTAAATGTTTGTGCATTTCATGGCATTACATAAGCATTAAACAACTAGTTTTGTTGTTTGTTTGTTTTTTGCATGAATGCCGTGTGTTATTATATGTGTTCTTCATGATTTTATTTTTAATTCATGTTAGCACATATTATATGTATTTTTAATGTTTATGGGCTGTATGACATAAAATTAAAAATGGCAAAATTGGAAATTATACTAGAGTTGATTTATGGCACAAATCTAACTAGTTTGTGTTTTGGGCTTTTAAGAGAACTTATTCAATAAGAGGATTTAGTCCATTGGGCTTTGGCCCAGGCCCATCACGGGGTCTTCTCTTAAAGGTTCAAGTACATAATTTCCATTAATGGGCTTGGCTAAATTGATTAAAATTGGACTTTGTCTGATCCATGAATGCTATGTATATTTATTTGCTTGTTTGGTGTGATGAATGGATATGCATGGTGCATTCATGGGCCCTGGGTTTTTGTAATTAAATATGGCCTGCGTGCCATTATATTTTATTGTAAAAGTTTCATTTATTTCTTAGAATAGAATTTATTTGAAGACTTTGTAAATCAAGACGAAGCCCACCGGAGTGGAGAAGCCCAACTCGAAGATTCTTATGTAATAGTATAGAATCTTAGTTGTAGGTTTTTGGGGCCATGTTTGTCACGCTTTACTTTATGCAATTATATATATATGCATGCTATGTATGGATGACAAAGCGTATGCCATGTAAGCCGTAATAAAATGAATCCCTAAAATAGTAAGTCACAAAGTTGCCTTCCTAATTCGAAACATGTCAAGGCATCGATCATCGGTCACGTAGACTAGGAGTCCTAGATGCGCCCGATTATCTTTGTGAGGCATGGGTTGTGAATGTAGGTTGGACTTAACATGGAAAGGGATGCCCGGACCTAGGCAACTAATAAATGGGTTGTGCTATAACATCTTAAGATGTTAGCCCATTTGATCCAAGAGTCATGTACGAGACATGATTGGAGTTTTCCTACCTAAGTAACTTAACTTGTTAGGTGTACAAGCTCAGCTTGACTAATAAGTTGTTGTGAAAAGTGGATCTTGGCCCACATTAAATCACTAACGCGAATTATTTAAAGGGATATTAATTCGGTTTGTGGGATCATTAATAAGACCTCATTTAATCTTGCTAAATTTTATTGTAGATTGAAAATGGCATCTTCAAACAACAATTTCTCATTGCGATCGGTCCTTGAAAAGGAAAAATTGAATGGCACCAATTTCATAGACTGGTCTCGAAACTTAAGAATAGTTCTTAAGCAAGAGAAGAAGTCGTATGTTTTGGATGCACCCTTACCTGAGGAACCTGCTAGGAACGCTTCTGTGGTTCAAAAGGAAACTTTTGAGACCAAGAAAAGTGACTCTAATGATGTGACCTGTTTGATGCTAGCCACTATGGTGCCTGAATTGCAAAAGCAATTTATGGACCAAGAGGCCTATGCAATCATGGTGCACCTCAAGGAGATGTTCCAAGAGCAAGCTCGTCACGAGAGGTTCGTGACAACAAAGGCTTTAATTTCTTGCAAGATGGCTGAGGGTACTCCTGTTAGTACCCATGTACTCAAGATGAAAGGGTATCTTGATACTCTTGAGAAGCTTGAGGTACTAGTGCCAAAGGAATTAGCCACTGATTTGATCTTAGGATCTTTGCCTGCTGCTTATGATCCATTTGTGATGAATTATAACATGCATGCAATGAACAAGTCAGTCACTGAGCTTCATGGGATGCTTAAGAATGCTGAAGAAAACATTCGAAAGACCAATCCCGTACTAATGGTTCAAAAGGGAATTAAGAAGGGACCTGCTAAGGGAAAGGGAAAAGGAAAGGGAAAACCCAAGACAGTTGGGAGTGCACCTCAAGCCTAATCCAAGCCCAAGGCACCAAAGCTCAAAGAGAGTGAGAGCACTTGCTTCCATTGCAACAAGATAGGGCATTGGAGGAAGAATTGCGCTCTCTTCAAGGAAGAACAAAAGAAGAATGGAGCCAAGGCGTCCAGTTCTGGTATTTTTGTTGTTGAAATTAACCTTTCTATTTCTACCACTTGGGTATTGGATACCGGTTGTGGTTCTCACATTTGTTCAAATGTGCAAGGGCTAAGAAATAGGCGGTTACTTGGGAAGAATGAAGTGGACCTCCGTGTGGGGAATGGAGCACGAGTTGCTGCCATGGAGATAGGCGACTATCACCTCACTTTACCTTCCGGACTTTGTATTGTTTTGAATAATTGTTATTATGTGCCTGCTATGAGCAGAAACATTATTTCAGTTTCATGTTTGGATAATGATGAATTTGATTTTGTTATTAAAAATGGCAATGCTCATATTCGTCGCCAAGGCATTTCTTATGGCAATGCCATGTTGCAAAATGGCCTTTATATCCTTGATTTACAAAACAAAGAGTCCATATACAACATTAATACAAAGAGGGTTAAATCAATCGAAATAAACCCTACTTACTTCTGGCATTGTCGTTTAGGACATGCAAACGAAAAATGCATTTCAAGACTCCACAAAACTGGAGTGCTTGGGTCATTCGACTTAGAGTCTTATGACACATGCGAGCCATGTTTGTATGGAAAAATGACAAAGAGTCCTTTTAACAAGAAAGGTGAAAGGACTAATGGCTTATTGGAACTAATACATACCGATGTATGTGGACCTTTAAGTACACATGCTAGAGGTGGTTTTAGCTACTTCGTGACATTCACAGATGACTTCAGTAGATATGGCTATGTCTATCTAATGAAGTATAAGTCTGAAACTTTTGAGAAATTCAAAGAGTTTAAGAATGAAGTAGAAAACCAACTTGGCAAAAATATAAAAGCCATTCGATCAGATCGAGGTGGCGAATACTTAAGCCAAGAGTTTGACAGTCATCTAAAGGAGTGTGGTATTATTTCACAGCTCACTCCTCCTGGAACACCTCAATGGAATGGTGTGTCCGAAAGGAGAAATCGAACTCTGTTGGACATGGTTCGATCTATGATGAGTCAAGCTAATCTTCCTATCTCTTTTTGGGGTTATGCATTAGAAACTGCTGCGTTTCTATTGAACCGTACTCCAACTAAAGCAGTTGAGAAGACACCATACGAGGTATGGACTGGGAAAGAACCCAATATGTCTTTTCTCAAGATTTGGGGCTGTGAAGCACATGTTAAGAAATTAACATCTGACAAACTAGAGTCCAAATCGACTGTCTGCTTGTTTGTGGGTTATCCCAAAGAAACAAAGGGATACTACTTTTACTCACAAGCCGAGAACAAAGTATTTGTTGCTCGCAAGGCTGTTTTCTTGGAAAAGGAGTTCCTTCTCAAGAAAGACAGTGGGAGTAAAGTAGAACTTGGAGAAATTCAAGTGCCACAAGCTCCTATAGAGGATGAGTTGGAAGTGGGATCAAGTTCACAACAAGTTGTGGAACAAGATCCCATTACACAAGTACCTAGAAGGTCTGGTAGGGTACGTCGGGAGATTGAGAGATATGGATTTCTAATCACTGACAGTGACACTATTGAGTTAGTAGATCGTGAGGATCCTACTACCTACCGAGAAGCTATTGAAAGCCCAGACTCGGATAATTGGCTTGAAGCCATGAAATCCGAGATGCAATCAATGTACGATAACCAGGTTTGGACCTTGGTTGATCCACCGGAAGGTGCTAAGGTAATTGAATGCAAGTGGTTATTCAAACTAAAAGCTGATAAGACCTACAAAGGTAGACTAGTAGCAAAAGGTTTTCGACAAACTCATGGTATAGACTATGACGAGACCTTTTCGCCTGTAGTCATGCTCAAGTCCATTAGGATCTTGCTTGCCATAGCTGCATATCATGATTATGAGATATGGCAAATGGATGTCAAAACTGCTTTCCTCAACGGAAATTTACTTGAGGATGTGTATATGACACAGCCTGAAGGTTTTGTCAATCCCAAGCATCCTAAGAAGGTTTGCAAGCTTCAAAAATCCATTTATGGATTAAAGCAAGCATCCCGAAGTTGGAATCTTCGTTTTGATGAAGCAGTCAAAGATTTTGACTTCATCAAGAACGAAGATGAGCCTTGTGTGTACAAGAAGGTTAGTGGGAGCATAGTAGTGTTTCTAGTCCTATATGTGGACGACATCCTTCTCATTGGGAATGACATTCCAACATTGCAAAAGGTTAAGCAATGGTTGGGAAAATGTTTCTCAATGAAAGACTTAGGTGAAGCCGAGACAATACTTGGTATTCGAATCTATAGAGATAGATCGAATCGGCTTTTGGGACTAAGTCAAGAAAAGTACATAGACAAAGTACTAAAGCGTTTTAGTATGGGAAACTCAAAGAAAGGGTACATACCTTTGGCTTTGGGAGTTCCTTTGACTAAAGAACAGTGCCCTAAAACCAAAGAGGAAAGGGACAACATGAGTAGAATCCCATATGCATCTGCTACTGGATCTATCATGTATGCTATGTTATGTACTAGATTGGATGTTGCTCATGCACTGAGTATAACCAGTAGGTTTCAGCAAGACCCTGGTGAAAAGCACTGGTCTGCTGTAAAAGGGATCCTTAAGTACCTGCGAAGGACTAAGGATCACTTCTTGTTGTATGGTGGTCAAGAAGAGCTCGTCATACAAGGTTATGCCGATGCTGCTTTTCAGACCAGCACTCAGGATTCTAGATCGCAATCTGGGTTTGTTTTTGTTTTGAACGGTGGTGCTGTCAGCTGGAGAAGCTCAAAGCAAGAAACCGTTGCCGACTCAACTACAGAATCTGAGTATATTGCAGCAAGTGAGGCTGCAAAAGAGGCTGTTTGGATTAAAAATTTCATTAATGGATTAGGAGTGGTCCCAAGCATCCTAGATCCATTAGAAATTTTCTGTGACAATAACGGGGCCATCGCACAGGCCAAGGAGCCCCGGTCACACCAGAAATCCAAACATATACTCAGGAGGTACCACCTGATCAGAGAAATCATTGATCGTGGGGACGTCAAGGTTAGCAAGATAGCAAGTGAAGACAATGTAGCAGATCCTTTGACGAAACAGTTACGTCCAAATCTGCACGAGGCTCATTTGAGAGCGTTCGGTCTTAGGGCTATGCCCAATTGGGACTAGTGCTAGTGGGAGATTGTTAGTGTAAGCCCTAGCCCCAATGCATTGTAACGAAACACTTGAAATTAATAAAATGAGGCATTTATTTTATCTATTGTATTCCTGTGCATATCAATTGATAGAACTATCCAAGAATGTTGTTTCAGTTTAAGTTATCATGTGTGAGGCACATGGTTGTAAGACCTTGAAACAAATGAGACTTCATTCTAAATATCCCTAGTTAGTCATTGTTATGGGAATAACAAATGAATTAAGACTAGTATGCTCTCTCTGATAAGTTGAGTTCTGTCTTACGGATCATAAGGACAAGAGTGTCAATCAGAGATCATAGATACATGTTTAGAACACGGTATCTGGATTAGATCCACTCATGAGAACACTACATGGTACAAGTCATAAGTGTTTCTCATATGCAAGTTTTGTATTGGAGTTCTTAGACCTGAAATCTCTATGAAACTCTTTATGAATTACTGTGTACTTTGACATACACCTAACGTGCTCGTAACAGAGTGACAAGTACGGGTATGATTGGGTATGCATTGATTCATGTTAGAGAGCATGAGAGAAGTGAAGGGATTACCCCTCTCGATATGAGAGAAAATATCATCGGCCACTTGATCAGTGAACTGAGAAGTGTATGGCCATACCGAGATGAAATAATGAGTAATCATTATTTATCTGAGAGTTCAGTGTCACTGGAATATCAAGAAAGGAATTAATATATATAAGGATGACTGGTTCCATGCCTTATATTAATTCTGATATTTATGGGTAAGGGACTATGTAAAATTGCATTAGGTCACTAAATGCCATATGCATTTTCATTTAATTTGGAATGCTATAATATCTTGCTAGAGAATATATATAGCCTTTGAATTAATTTATTAATTCATTGCCAACATTAAATGGACCTATAGGATCGCACACAAAGCATTGGGCTTAAAATATTTAAATTGTGTATTGGGAATTAATTTGAACTTTTATTTAAAGTCAAATTAATGCATAAAATGGGTAAACAGATTTTTGCCTAAAACAAATCTGTAAAAACAGTTTTTTTGCCTAAAACAGCTAGCTGTTTTAGGCAAAACTGTCAAGGTGCAATTTTGCCTAAAACAGCTAGCTGTTTTAGGCAAAACTGTTAAGCCACGATTTTGCCTAGGCAAATATGTGAAACGAGTTTTTTGCCTAAAACAGCTAGCTGTTTTAGGCAAATATGTTGGTCACGAGAGAAATTTGTTGGCATGTGCTAGGTTTAATTTCAATTGATTAATTATCTATGTATAATTAAGTTAATTGAGTATTAAATCCTAATTTGTATTTAATCAAAATATAATACTTGAGAGGAAATTAAAGTAGCCAAAATTCAAACTAAAATACTAGTTGAATTCGGCAACTTATTTTACCTTAAATAAGTAAGTTTGTTTTGATTAAATGACTAATGCCATTTGAATTTAAATTCTAATGGAATTTAAATTAGGATATATCTCTTAATTAGGAAGTGATGGAGGCTGAAATTAACACTTAATTTACGGCACTCACACTTGACCTAAATTAGTGATATATATTAATGAATTAAATGAATAACATGGATGCCGTTTTTTGCTATTTTTCTCTCTTGGCCGAAATACTCAAGGGGAAAGAAATCTTTCTTGTTCTCTTGTGTTCTCGGGCTGAAACAGTAACCTAAAGGAAGAACAAGATCAGATCTTGTGGCTTCAAATCATTCCCATTGCCGAATACACAATCATAGAGCTAGCACTCTTGATTTTAAGCCATCTTTGCAAGTGTGTGTGTGAGAATAGAGGGAGTGGCGCAAAAGGCTGTTCCTTGGCATTGGTGATCGAGAACTAAGGTGGATAAAGGCATCTTGGTTGCTGGACATCACAAAATCAAAGAATAAAAGGCATCATCTATTGTAAGTTTCAAAACCCTAAAATTGCATGTTTTCGTTCCTAGTTTTGGATATGTATGGTATGCATGATAAAATTTTTGTTTTTTCGCTGTGCTATCATGATTATCATACCATGTCATATTCCATCACTTATAACAACTAAAATATAGTCTATTTTCTTTCATGAAAAATAAAATACATAGGATTATAAATAGAACAATACAGTGTATTTTATTTACAAAATATAGTGTATTGACTTTAGTCAGAAAAATATAAAGTGCATTAAATTACTAAAAACTAATACAATGATTCCAGTACCTAATTTCTAACTAAATAAAAACGGTTTTACTACAACCTAAAACAATATACTCAAATTTTACTAATATCTCATACAATATAATGAACTATTTCTAAAACTAATACATTGTATTTACTTTATGAACAAATAATGACCTAACAATCCACAATGTGTACAAAAGTTACAAACAATCAAAAATATATATGCAAAATCTCATTCATCTCACTTAATAAAACCAAAAAAAATGTATCGATTGATCACACATTATCAAAAACAACCAAAAAAACCAACAACAAATCATCATTTACAATCAGTACAACATTAAATAAGAAATCAATGCAACAAAAAATCAATAGAACATAACAAAATCACCAACAAAAAAATCAGTACAACTAATAAAAAAAACTAAAAGATTATAAATATTAATCAAACAAAAATAAACTGTTTCATAACAATGAAGTGAAAAATATATAACAATATACTTACCAGCGATTAATCAAAGATGAACATATATATATATATATATATATATATATATAGAGAGAGAGAGAGAGAGAGAGAGAGAGAGAGAGAGAGAGAGAGAGAGAGAGATTACATAGTCCAGGTATTTTCTTATTATAAGAAAAACCCTCAGATATGAAAAAACCCTAAGAGATGAATAGACAACAGAAATGAAAAAACTTCTGAGATGAAAATCACCTCCAAATATTAATAGAAAACACGAAAGAGATATAAACAACGTATTTCTAATATAAATAAAATTTTTAATTTAAAAATGGGTATATTTGAAATGGAAAACCCAAATATGAAAGTCGATGAAAAATCCTATGACATTTTTGAAAACAAAACAAAAAAACAAGGTTATTTCGCGTAATTTCCTCTATTATATATTAATTACATCTTAATATTGAGTAACATATCTCATGTGTGTTTTACATATACCATGTTATACCATGTAATAAATAAGGTGACAAATTCAAAAAAGATAAAAGAGATAAATTAATAAAAGTATAATTAAATAAATTATATAATTTTAAGGACATTAATTATATTCTCTTAATTTATGTGATACTGAAAATATGTCTATTTTCCTAAAAAAATCTGTCTATCCATTTTCACAACATGGGGGCATCTAAATATATATCACATGTTGATAAGATAAGGACATGCGAATTAAAGTAGCTGGAAGTGGAGGGAAACTTGAAAGTCATCTAAAATATTCTCTTGAACAGAGAAATCAAGTTAACAAAAAGTATGTTTGCTTTGGTGGTTAAGATTTAAATTGAGAAATCAAATCTGTCTATCCATTAAAACACACTTCTTTTTGGTACGTTTACATACATTATGTACACGGAACTTAGAAAAATTGTATCGCCTAATCTTTTTGATCAAACTATTATAATTAACTTTTGAGTATTGATGGTAGGCCTATTCAAAATGGTGTAATCCATCTAATTTATTGAATTCAACTCATCTAATTCATTTTAAAAAAAAAAATTATTGGGTTATTATAATCCGTATAATCCATTCTAAAATTTTAAAAATATGTAGACGGGTTATAAATTATTGTATAATTCAACCATCTAATTCGTTTTTTCTAATAGCTCAAATCCAAATTCTCCACATCTCTCTGATCCTCTTTCTACTATCATGTCTCCGTTTCTTCTACATGTATGTATTGCATAATCAATATGTAATATTAAATCAATTTTGAATTAATTATAGTTAAATTTACAAATATAATATCTACCGCAAATGGTTGTAAGAGTTTTGAATTTTTTACATAAAAATTTTATTTTTATTTTTTCAATAAAATATATTATTAAAAATATCACTTTTAATTATAAATCTAACCGTATTTAATTTTAAATTAATTAATTTTATAAGATTAAAGAGTCAATAATAGGATAGTAAAGGGTTACAATATATATATATATATATATATATATATATATATATATATATATATATATATATATATATATATATATATATATATATATATATATATATATATATATATATATATATATCCGCCATGGTCACCCTAGTTGGACGTGAATCTTTATCTTTGGCCAAGACATGAAAATTGGAAAATCTATGTATAAACCCTTCACTGTTATCATCAATACAATGATCACGCACACTAATTCCACAATCGATGAAATAGATAATTCTTTTTTTGGATGTCATGATACCCACGTCTTTGTTCTTTGTTCTTTTTTTTTTTTTGGCAATTTTGAATGTCATGTATTTTGCAATTAAATATATAAGAACTATTTTATAGGATTAAATGTATATGATATATATTTTTAATTTTTAACTTTTGAAATACCTAATAATATTAGTTGAAATATAATTTTAGAATTAAAAATTTTTAAAAAATATTTTATAACAGAAATTATTATCAATAATGTCATGATGCAGGTGGAGAATTATTATATGCACAAAAAAAATTGTTATTATTATTGTTGATATGATAGGATTTTAAAACTTTTTAACTTTTTTATATGTATTTTTCTTTTTTTATTATAATTAAACCAATTAATTTTACATTTTAAGAATTTATATGTATGTTTAAGTTTTGGAACACTATTAATTTTTATATTATTTTTTTAAAAAAAATTGAAACATCATGTGTTATTTAAAAAAAATATTTATAAAAATGAAATTAATGTTTTATATTTAAAAAATATAAATATTGGTAATTTGTAATTTGTATATTTATAATAGAATAATTAACATAATCCATATAACCTGTGATAAACCAACCAATCCAATATAATAAATTTAACATATAATCCCGTTGAATTAAAGTTTGGGTTTAATCAATTTTAAATTTTAGATGAATTGAATTAAAAACTAATTGTAACCCATTCAATTTATTTTTAAACACCCCTAACTGCTAGGTATGAATCCATGGGTTAGTTGTATCAATTGTCCTCAAACTTGTGAGAAAAGTATTGATATGTCACATGAATTTTTTGGAGCTAATAAATAATTGAATAGAGGTATTTATTCACCAAAAGTCACCATATCTGAATTTTTTATGCTTGATTCGCCAGAGTGACATTTTGGATTGCTTTGCAAGACCTCATCCAACTGGAAGATGCCATGTGTCGTGTCATGTCATGTCACCATAAAAGTCAGTACTATTGCCGCATCAAAAAGAGCTACCTCAACTTGCTGACATGGCATGATTAATTGTATTAGAGATTACTAGCCTTATATCCTAACTATTAGAAAGTGATTAATTTTTTTTATAACAAAAAAATCTGAATTATATAATTTTTGCATGAAAAATTATTTTGGTCGAAAAATATTTCAAATTCTATCAAAAATCAAATATGGCATGCCATTTATACTGTAAAATTTCTAGAAAGTGACATGCAGCAATACATATAAGTGGGAATCTATGTAATGCAATTTAAAGATAATTTGGCTTTTCATTATATTGTTGTTACAAGAGAGAGATTTCTACGCATTTATAAAGAAATTTGCTCCATTACAGAATTCACGTAAATACCTGATGAGTGGACTACCACGTGTCACATTTTAGATGATATAGAGTTTAAATGTCATGAAATATTGGATTTCTTGTAGAGTTTCCGTAAAAAGATTACATAGTCGAGGCATTTTCTTATTATAAGAAATTCTTGTCACTTTTCTAGTAATTAGAATATAAGTTCAATGACATTTGGTGCAATTAGCCCTTACCAATATGGCATTTTTTGCCACGCGTCATGCCATGTCAACATCTAACATGCCACTAGCATGGTGACATGGCATCTTCTAGTTGGATGAGGTCCAGCGTGGCACTCTAGTGAGTCAACCATCTGATACGGATATGAAGGGGTAACTTAACTTACTTTAAATGGTTAATAAATTTGGATCATGGAATGAGTGACTCATGGAGTTTTTCGTGTATTAGAATGACCAAAAATAGGGCTATTTATGGGTTGAATTGGGTCAAAAATAGAGAAAACCCAACTCAGACCAATATATACAAAAATGGATGGTTTGAGGCGATTTTTTATTTTAATTTATAACGGTTTGGAGTATTTTTAAAATGGTTTGAAATGATTTGAAGTAAATTAACTATTATATACTAAATTGGACTAAATTTAAAATATTATATATTAAATTTAAAACTAATAAATACTAAAATTATATATAACCAAACATTATGCTGAAATATAATATTATCAATCAAATGTCTAAAAAAACAATGAAAAAATAATAGATGTTTATGTTATTTGAATAATAATTTCTTATTCATAAATTAACATTTACATGTAAAAACAAAACTGATTGGAAAACTATAGAAATTAGAAACAACAAATATATTCCCATGAGCATATATACTTCATAATAATTGAATTAATATCATAATTAGCATTGCCACGTTTGCAACAAAATGAGAATCTAACCAACCGCTCTAAAAACTTATATGAGACAAATAATTTAGATCTTTCAAAATTCTAAACAGATTTAAAGAAAAAACAGTTTAAAATCATATAAATTCAAAAATAGAAAATGAAAGAGAGCAAGATACAAAAATTATGTGAGACAAATAATCAAATACCCATTGAAGCAGATGTGGTAACTGGAGATCGAGATATAGGAAAAAAAAAAGAAAATGAAAGAAGGAGATGAGGGCACGAGACAGTAGAGTGGTAAAGACGAGCTAGGGCACGATAGAGAGAAAGAGAGATAGAGAATGAAGGAAACAGTCGGTTTAGGTAGTAATCCGACACTACAAGAAAATTATAAAATAGCAACGAAAATTAGCAATCGAATTTGTTAAATTTTCATTGCTAATAAAATTTAGCAACGAAAAATTAAGTTGCTATTTTTTAGCAATAAAATTATTTTTCCATTTCTAAATTTAGCAACGGTATACAATTTTCGTTACTAAATTTAGCAACAGAAAATAAATTTCGTTACTAAATCTGACCAAGATAATTTCAATAAATTGGTCAAAATAAGCAACATAATATAATTTCTGTTGCTAATTTTAGCAACCGAATCTATTTTTAGCAATTGAATCGTTTTTCGTTGCTAATTTTAGCAACCGAATCATTTTCCGATGCTATTTTTAACAACCAAATAATTTTTCATTGCTAAATAAATTTCGTTGCGAAATCTAACCAAGATAATTTTGGTGAATTGATCAAAATTAGCAACGAAATATAATTTCCGTTACTATTTTTAGCAACCGAATGTTTATTTCATTGTTATTTATAGCAAACATTTTGATATTCAGTTAAAAATTTTTACAACCGAATTACGATTTCGTTACTAAAATAGCAACAGAATAACTCTTTTCGGTGCTATTTTTTAAATCAAAAATTATGATAGCTTAACATAATATTTTAGTTTCAATCAAGTTACAAAAAAAAAAAATTTCTTATTGATAATATAATATCAAAATTGGAATACACGACAATTAAAATCCTGAAAATATATTATATTACTGTAAAGTAATAATTTATGAAAACCATAACAAAAACATAAAGTCATGTATCAATACTTAAAAATTACAAATCTAAGTTAAGTACGTGGTGAAGGTGAAGGAGGACGATTCGGCTGCTGAACACCCTTGATTTCCAAATCTTCAACTTGATTCTTTAGCTAGGTTACAGCATCCATCAATATGATAAGCGTGATCTCAAGTTAAATGACTTTTTGAGAAAATTTACACCGCTTACTACAAGCAGCTATAGATGATGCAGAGGCATTCGAATGAAAAGTGTTTGCAATTAAACCTAAACCAAAAATCCTTCCATGATTATTTTTGCCACCTACTTCAAGAAATATCCGACTCTCATCAACGCTTTCAGAGCTCTGCCGCCATTGAATGAGTCTCTTGTATTTGTTTCTATCATTACAATAGTTACAATTAATTAGCCAAGTTTTCATAAAATAATTAATATTGATTTATAAATTTTACATACATTGAGTTGTTTGCAGCGGGTATTAACAAATGTTTGACCATCAAGCTTTTTTGTGTGAATGTGCATAAATACTTCAGAATATATAAGCTTCCTACCCATAGACGTTGCCTGCATAACCAATTCAACTTAATTTCATAAAGAACTCAGCAAAATTTCCTCTATTTTTATGATATTTACCTCCTGTACAGTAAAAAATTTATCTCAACAATGCAACAATCCATAGAATCAAACGCATATTAAACTATCATTATCCATAATAATCATACTTTTTTATTCTATATGAAACTTAATTACACAAAAAATTCAGCAGAATTTGCTCGGATTATTTGATTTAAATTTACTCCCATCTAGCTAATGCCCTTTCATTAGATTAACATTTCCCAATAATATCGTTATTAGGTGTCACTAAATTACTATTTATTTGGCAAAAATTTCGACAGCACGACGACTTATAAATCTTGCTATCCAAACCTATAATTGATCGAAATTACACTCCGAATTATGTTCCTCTACCTCCAATACTTCGTTCACAACCCTAACATTTCTAAAAATCACATCACATCATAATCACAATCAAACATAACATGAACATATTTTTGTGATATTTACCTCTTATAAAGTAATAAATTTATCTCATCAACGCAGCCATCAATTGATGTGTAATCAAAATACTTACAAATTTATCTGAATGCTCGCAATGACTCAAAGGTCCTCCAGTGTGCATGGCTAAACTGTCTACATCTGAGCCTCCCTGTCTGTTTGAAGAATTTCTCTCTGAAATGACAACTGCTTCGGGTGATACCCAATATTGCTGCCAACGATCCCATATTGCTTGATAAATAGAAAAAGGTCGTTCACCTTTTTTGTATAATTTAGTAACAAATTCTTTATATCGTTGACGAGCACGCTTTTTCCAAACTTGATAAATAATGTCATTATATTTTGGATGCCAAAAAAATTCTTTCTGATAAAAAAAATACATAATATAAGTACTGTAAAATACAATAAATATCTCATTAATGTATGAAATTAGATTTTTTGAAACCAATAATGTAATTTATTTTTTGTACCTCGAACTCCTAATAATAAAAATCCCTTGTCTGCAGAGAGATTCTTCTAAACATAACCCCCTCCATTTCTATCCTCTCTAAACTTATTCTTAAATCTTTTTTTAGCAAATACCAGATGGAATAAAACTGTTAATATGAACAAATTTAAATCAATCTTAAATTAGATATCCATAGAAATAGACAAACTTATGTTATCCTCTAATAAAAAATTAAATCAATACTCACATATCATTAATAATCTTAATGTAAATTCTTCCATCAACTCCCTTCGAACCAAGCAGGAAGCCTTCTTCTTCATTCTCAGCATCTACCCCCGGTGCATTTGTCAGTATAGAGTCAGAGTCTGGTGTGGGAGTAGATGCATTTACATGTGCTGATATATTTGGATTGTTGGATGCCGAATCACTTGGTAAATGAGTACAGCCATCGGTGTTTGATGTTGGTGAAGGTGATGCCTGATATGGCTGCTGAGGGGTCACTTGTGCACTACCTTCATCCGAAAATAATTTGAGCCTGGGCGGTAGCATTTCCTTCTTTTTTTTGGGTGGCATATTTTGTAACTGAAAAATAAATAAATGGATTATTATTCTTGTAATAGAACAATATGATTAAAGCATATATAACAATATTATAGTGGTAGCAATAATACACATATTTGGATTACTTAAAGGTTCCAAAATAAAACATACTCAAATTAATCGCTATCATCACTTAATTGCACATCAAAATCATCCTCTGTTTTTGAACATTTAGAACTAAAGTCGGGCTCATCTTTAGAATTCTGCCCATTTATGGATTCATCATCCTCTCCTGATAAAATTTCAATAAATTCATTATTTGGATCATTTAAAGTTTCATTCTCAAAAGATGCATTTATTTCATGTACATCCGGTTCTTATTCCTGAAATGCTTCACTTTCATTTGTCTAGCTTTCTACTTTTACATGAGGTTCAAAAATACCTTTTGATTTTACTTTACAGACTGCCAACCAATCTAACTTATCTCATCTTAAGCTATGATAAGGACATAATACACCTGGCTCGCTTGCATTGCCAACACGAATGGGTTAAATTGTTTAAATCTTTTTCGCTGGTTGATTTCAATGAGATCATATCGGCTATGTACTTTTGTGTCCAATGTTAATTGTAGGATCAAACCATTCACACTTAAGAAGTACACACCGTTTTATCGATGAAAACAAATAGATGTGACATTATATTTAGTATGTTGTGTAGACATCTAAATGAACAAAAAAAATCTCCTAACAAAATCCTACGTCTTTTTTACCATCAATATAAAATGGACCAATGATGACTAGCGGACAGAATGTCTACTAACTTATGAAGACAAACCCTTAATTTATACTGTTGATCTCTCATTTTTTAATCATAAAGTTTAGTTTTTATATGGAATTCAAGTTACCTCTTTTGATGCATAAAGAGGCTGTTGTTGATTGAAGTGAAGATAAAAAGGAAGATAAATGAAAAGAAGTGGTACGGAACAGGTGGGCACTCCTTTTGTGAATTGGATGCCAATAAAGGGAAGGAAAGAATCAAATCGAGGAAATTAATGCTAGTTATTGAAGTACAATATACACACTGTGAAATTGATAGATAATTGAAAAATCATAATTTTTCATATACTTTTTGAATTGTTGATTTTGGAATGATTAGTACTCATGGGACTAAGTGAAGGTAAGAGTCTATCTTCTCCTCCTGTTTTAATCCAAAAAAGTTAGAAAGATAGTTCCCCTTCTACTGCTTCCCTACCCTACAATTTTTCCCCATTATCTACCTCTCCCTCAAAACAAAAACCACATTGATAAATGAAAAAAGATTCACAAAGAAAATGAAATAATTTCCATCAGCCTCACAAAGAAAAAGATAAAGCAGATAAAATTGCTAACTGATTTAAAATGAAATTCGCAATTAATAAAATATGAAGCCACCGCCATATCCATGATATACAGAAAGGCAACAAAATCAATTGGAAATACATGGATAAGCTTTAAAACATTATTTTAAAACCTAATAGGTGGGGAACAACTAGTTATAGCCATAATTCAGTAACGAGAAATATCATTATTTTTCAATGATTTTCACCTTCAACTGCACATTTTAATAAAACAATATTGAAGGTTTTTTCATCAGCTGTATTATTACCATTGTGACATTAATTGTAGTAGATGCAATTACATCATAAACTGAGTAAATTGGATGCTGCTCTGGTTTTTGGTTCATGGTCAAACATGTAAGTAAGAATGTCTAATGTTGCAGCAAAGAAGATGGGATGTGAATGTAAAGGACTGTAAGAGAGAGGTAGATGAGCAGTACCATATATCAAGAGTTAGACATGGACTGAGACGGGAAGAAATAGATGCTAAGCATTCAAATATACTAGAGGGGCAACAAGCTGCAAAATAAAGTTCAAATTAGTTTGTTTCATTCACTGACACATTAGCTCGTGAAGGAAAAGGAAAAAAAAGAAAAAAAAAAAAAAGAGAAAGGAAAAGAGAAGAAGAAATTATGATAAGCACAAAAGGGGACTTACAGATATAAAATACAAGATTTTCACACAAAAATACTTTTCAGATTCACATGCAACACTAATTTTGACATAATAGAAAATGAAGTTAAACATGACACTGTTTCAGAGTTATTTTTCCTTTCAAAAGAAACATATACGACAATAATAGGTAGAATATTAAAAGGGTTGGAAGATTCTCCAGAAAAAACAAATTTTGAAAAGTTATTCTGACAACTTATAACTTGTAGCAATGCTTAATAATTCCAAAATAACCTTAAAAAGGATATTAGACAGTAATAAGTAAAATATTAGAAGAGTTCGAAGATTCTCCAGAAAAAATAAATTTTGAAAAGTTATTGTGACAACTTATAACTTGTAGCAATGTTTAATAAGTCCGAAATAAACTTAAAAAGGATTCATGGTTAATTTGTTTGGAGAATTACTCACCGAATACTTATTGGAACCTATTTGTCTCTCGAACACCCTTAAGTAGTATAGAAGATATAATCCAAACAAAAGTTTCAGTGTAGATGAAAAGGCAAAAACTGATGCAATAAGTTTCCAAACACGCAGCTTCAAAAAAATATCCTGCAACATTAAAATAAAATTCAGAATCATGAGATCATATGCAACACATATATTGACTATATTTGCACTATTTATACTAGTTAGAATAAATCCTTAGTCTAGATGGGAAACAATTCGAAACTAGTTAAGTATTCCTAATTAGCTAAAAGTAAATCTGAAAAATTAAATTGGATTTAATGGTACTGTATCATTATCCAGTCAGAAAAGAATACTGAAATCCCAATTTAACTAGACCTACCATTTGAATAACTTATGGCATCTCAAAGCCATCTTGCATTCAATTTTGCATCTCATTTTATTTGGTGATAACAAATCTTCAAATCAATTTTGGATATCACTTAGAACCAATTAGTTGATCAAGCTAATCTTCCATTTGAGGAATAGGAAATTGATACTCAACTGAAATTACGTTTAATGCACATCCTTGACTTTCTCTTAAGTCTCAAGGTCTTGTTAAATCCTGAGTTCTTTGTGGTCACTTACCAAAACATCCATTCAGGCTTGCACAAGATTCTAAGCTACAAGTCGTGCACAGCACAAGTCAAGTTTAGAAACAAAAAAATACTTGCAAAAGCAATTTAGGATTTGTTGTACTTGGATACCACTTGACATAGTGGAAGAAATGAGAACAATTAAAATTCAACAATTAGAGAAACAATAGGATGAATGTGCTTGAAAAAGAAATAAAAAAAATAGAAAACAATTAGGCTTAAAGAAAACCATAAAAATGAAACCTTTAATTGAGATAAATATACAACACATAATTAGGCCAAATCCTAATTCTAAACTGAACTACTCCTGATGAACAAATCCTTATTCTTAACCAATCTGCTTCTAATTAATTAAGTTAGAAACTTTACTGGACAGGAGTTCAAATTAAAGAAGGAAAAAATGAATGACTAAAAAAATCAAATGGTGAAATCTTAATTTAACTTGCATGCTACTGTTTGTGCAAGAGCAGGTATGATACTGAAATACACTTCCAAACAACAAAACAAACAGAAAAGAATCTCAAGCCAAAAAATTTACATTTTGATCACTACTTAAATCTGTATCCTTCAGATAGTGCACCACCTTTCACTAATCATTTGACACTAAACAATCACCCCATTAGACATGCTTTGAATGGGCAAGCCAAAGTCAAACTCACTTCCTGTGAAGCTGATGACTAAGCAGTAAGTATATCATACAATAAAATTGATATTGTTGGAATAGCAGCCTTAGAAAATACACTTGGATGAATCATCAAATACCAATCGAACCCTCGCATTTACACTAAGTTGCATATTATTATAAGGTGATTGAAATGGCCCACTGCTAGATAACCCATTCATCTCCTGAACATGAGCAGCAATCTAATCTAAATCACGTGAATCTCTCACAAATTATCATTCCTGTCTCCTTTGATATCTACTCCTAATTCAAAAAATGAAATCATTTCAGCATTAACAACAAAAACGCAATTTAAACTACAAATTTGAGTAATAGTTTAGAACTCAACAGAAAGTACATGGATGGAGATACTTCAGTAACTAGATCACCATCTAAAAGGAATATATGACACCACACATTCAGCTTTCAAGGGAAGAGACATGTGACAATATGTATTTGGAAATTTGGAGACATCCACAGGATGTATATATACTGTAGATCAGGCATCAATTTTTTGCCAGTTACATAGAAATAAAACTCGAGAATCAAAGTGTACACTGGTAAGAAAATCAACTTGTTACCATTTATAGTACAGTCACCAACAAGAGGAATTACATGTACGCACAAAATCGAAAGAGATTCAAGTGTCCCCAGCAATATTAATAACATGGATACAGAAAATCTAAAGAGCCTTATAGCACCATAAATTCAGATACTTGAGATTATCTTTACAAAACTCACTCCAACATTCACTTAAGACAAATTCAAGCAATTACTGCAACAACCAAAGTTATGGTCTTTTTAGCAGCTGATCAAATTCCAAATCCCAAAATCCAGTAAAATGCAAAACCCCCACTTAAAACTAGACAGATCTGGTTGACGAAAATTATTTATTTTCTAAATGAAACAAAACCTCTAATCCTTATCAACAGAACCCAATTTGAGAAAACAAAAAACATAATTACCCAACCCTCCTACACCAAAAGAAAATATACTGAAGCCCCAGGTCCAGATTACAGGAAATGACCTACAAAACTATAGGGAATTAGAAACCATCATCAGATCTGAACCATTTGTACGAATTTCAAAGTCAAATAAAATAAACCCACCAAAGAAAAAAGGTCTAAAACAGTTGAAAGTTTTAAGGGGTTTTTAAGTTAGGGTTTCAACAATTAATCATTTTTACCTGTCCTCCTCCCTCTTTCTCTCTCAATCTCCTAATGCCTCTTTGAGATCTGAGAATCAGTAGATCTAACGAATAAAACCATCACATGTTAACACTTCAAAAAAATCAAAGAGAAATCAGATCGGAGTGAAATCAAATATGAAAAAAAATAGTTTATTTTTTTCACAGATCTAATCGATCAAAAGAAAATGCAAGCCTAGATCTAAGATAAAAAGTACAACAAAACAGGGAAACAACAGATCGAAGAAAACAATGATGCTTAAAAAACAAGATCCGAGTAAAAGCAAAAGACTTGAGAACTTCAACTAGTTTACCTGATGTGTGGCTGCTGAAGGGTGATTAGTCTCTCTGCCTTTCGCTGAGCGTTGAAAGAGGGAATCGGCAAAAGGAGAGAGCAGAGATTAGTGGAGGAGGCTAAGCTTTGAAAAGAGCATAATTGGTATCGTTAATGGATGATGAAATAAGATGATCGGATGTTTTTTATTTTAACCAAATGTTTTGAGATAGGCGGTGCATGTTGTTTTGAGATGGGCTAAAAAAAATAACTAAAATATGTATATTTATTTATACCGTATAAGTGAATAAGATAAAGGAAAAAAAAAATCATATGATTTATGGTTAAATATATCTTTTGTCGGTGCGAGTGACAATTAAGTTTTAATTATTATTATTACTATTATTATTGTTATTAAGTCTTATTTAAAAAAATCATTTTTTCGTTATTCAAAGCAAAAAAAAATCGTATTTTTTTTAATAATTCTGAGTTGGACTTAATTTTCAGATAACTCGAATTATCCGATCATATTGAGTAATTTTTGAAATTCCTAAATACAACAGTAAAAGAACCTTAATACAATAAGTAATCCTCTGTTGTAATTATTACTTATCTAATCAGCCTATTGTGTGATAAACTAAAGTTACTATACTATAGAAGGGTCCAATTTGTTTCTACACTATGCACAATATTATTGATTTGCTTTTTAACCATGATTTTGTTTAAAAATGTCATTCTAATTATCAAATTAGTTCACATCTATCTATATGCTATTACCAAATTAGTTGTCCTTTTAATTATTAAATTGATTCGCAAATATATATAATTATAAACGAATTACATATGCAATGCTGTGCTGATATTGATAATTTTATCTTTTTCCATAACCACATGTATTGTCATTTTGCTACTTTAGCATTTGATTCCAAA
The DNA here is from genome assembly GCA_037975025.1 of Excoecaria agallocha. Taxonomy (NCBI): domain Eukaryota; kingdom Viridiplantae; phylum Streptophyta; class Magnoliopsida; order Malpighiales; family Euphorbiaceae; genus Excoecaria; species Excoecaria agallocha. The sequence continues at coordinate 9,961,923 of CM075818.1, read as the reverse complement.
ACTCTTTGACTCTCAAGTAAATGCCTCTTAACTTATTCTTCTCCGCCCTATGTTGTGTTATACCCTTGATTTTAATTTTTTTATATATAAAAATGTCATAATATTCTATATTAATTTTATTAATTTCTTTGATCAAGGCATATAATTCATTCGTCTACTACTACTGCAATTAATTACAAGTAAAAATTAGACCTATCAATTTTTTTTATTTTGATTCAAAATATGATCTAAACATATTCGAAAATACAATTCAAATATAAACTAAATCCAAAACATAGCACAACTTGAATGAATCAAATTTTTTTCTATGATTTCCGATATTTTAGCAACGGAAATCAAATTCGGTTGCTATTTAGGAGAACCTTAAAAATTTTCAGTTACGAAAATAGCAACCGAATACTATTCCGTTGCAAGAATAGCAACCGATCCATTTTTCGTTGCTATTTTCCCTACTGAAAATTTTTAAAGTCCCATAAATAGCAACCGAATATTTTTTCCATTGCTAAAATAGCAACGAAAATTAATTCGGTTGCTAAAATAGCAATGGAAAAAATATTCAGTTGTTACCTAGGAGAAGCTTAAAAATTTTCAGTAGCGAAAATAGCAACCGCATATTATTTAGTTGCTAAAATAGCAATCAAATTAATTTCCGTTGCTATTTTAGCAACGAAATAGGTTTCGATTGCTATTTTTCCTATTGAAAATTTTTAAGGTCACATAAATAGCAACCAAATATTTTTTTCGTTGCTATTTTAATTAATTCGGTTGTTATTTAGGAGAACCTTAAAAATTTTCAGTAGGAAAAATAACAACTGAATATTATTTCGTTGCTAAAATAGCAACCGAATCTATTTTTCATTGCTATTTTACCAACGAAATAGGTTTTCGTTACTATTTTCATTATTGAAAATTTTTAAGGTTCCCTAAATAGCAACTGAATATTTTTTCCGTTGCTATCTTAGCAACGGAAATTAATTTAGTTGCTAAAATAGCAACGGAAAAAGTATTCGATTGCTATTTAGGAGAACCTTAAAAATTTTCAGTGGAAAAAATAGCAACTGAATATTATTCCATTGCTAAAATAGCAATTGAATTTATTTTTCGTTGCTATTTTAGTAACGGAATATGTTTCAGTTGCTATTTTCACTATTAAAAATTTTTAAGGTCCCCTCAATAACATCCGAATATTTTTACCGTTGCTATTTTAACAACCGAATTAATTTCCGTTGCTATTTTAGCAACAAAAAATATATTCAATTGTTATTTAGGGGATTCTAAAAATTTTCAGTATGGAAAATAGCAATGAAATCTTATTCTGTTGCTATTTTAGAAAACTTTAAAATTTCACTAGCAAAAATAGCAGTGAAAACCTGTTCTGTTGCTAAAATAGCAATGAGAAACGAATTTTGTTGCTATTTTAGAAATGGAATAGGTTTTTGTTACTATTTTTCTACTGAAAATTTTTGCGCGATTTATTGGCTCCTTATTTAGCCACATAATAAAAGTTCCGTTGCAAAATTCTGTTGCTAAAACTTTCCCCCATATTTAGCAGCAGAAAATCACTATTTTTATTTTCGTTGCTAAATAGAAAAATATTAACGAAATTTAGCAATGAAATTATATTTCCGTTGCTAATCGGCAATGGAATTGGTATTTCCTTGCTAAATTAGCAACGAAAATTTTTTCGTTGCTATTTTAACATTTTCTTGTAGTGTAACTTAATATATAGTGACCTGACCTTTACTCATTTAAAACTAAAAATATTTAACCAACTCAACCTTTAGCCCACTTAAACCGTATTTTCTTAGTTTGGTCGATTTGGATTGATTGGGTTGGTCAATTCAACCCATTATTGAACAGGACTAACCAAAAAGGCTTTAGAAGTTGTATTTAAAGTGTAGAAGACTTCACAGCTATAGGCGAACATGCCACACCCGTGGATTACCTAGGAGCTTAAGAAATTGCATTTTAAAATGAGCCCATGCTCATGGGACATGTGATTCTAAAGATGAAGCCCAAATTTGCCATGCCCGTGGATATCATCCATGCCCACCATCCACACTCATGGGACATGTGATTCTAGAGATGATCGAAAGAAACATAATGAAACCCGAATTTTCCATGCTCATGTATATCATCCATGCTCTTGTTCTTGTTTTCAACGGTTGTGCTTTTGGTTTCTTCTTGCTAGAAGTAGTGATTTTGCTTAGGCCACACCATGGGGCTATAGCTACAACTGCACATTATATGAGAGAGAGTTTTATTAAGTCGAGATTTGCATAATGTTTTCAGAATTGTTTTCATTTTATAAAGCTTTGTAATTTAGGATTTTGTTTGGAAAATGTTATAATAAGTCTAGTTAAGGCTTAGATTAGTTGTTCCCATCCAAACAAGGTTTAATTATTGAGTGGTGTAGTTAGAGTTTACCTCTAAAGATTATTTAGACTCTATTGTCTGCTATAATTTTAAGTTATCATATTGATGAATATAATGAGATGATTTTTTTTTTCTTTTGGAAAATTATGATGTTGCTAAATTTATTCAAGTATGGATTTACTTGGTCATTGATTTTGAATTTATTTGTCAAAGGAATTCCTTTTGTGGCGTTCTTTTGACTTCTACGAATTTAATCCACTTACCCATGTTTCTAGACGCACGGTGGCTAGGGGTTTTGTAGGATTGAATTTTATTCTATTGGTTTGTCTATATCGAAGATTGAATTCACAGAAGTCGAAAGAACGCGACAAAGGAACTCCTTCGATAAGTAAATCCAAAATCAATGAACAAGTGAATCCATAGTTAAATAAATTTGGCAAAGCCACAATTTTCTAGAAAAAATCAATTCATTGTGTTCATCAATATGATAACTTGATATTATGGCAGAAAATTGATCTTAAATAATCTTAAGAAGTAAACCATAACTACACTACTTGATAATTAAACCTTGTTTGGATATGAATAATTAGTCTAACCTTTAACTAGACTTATTACAAACTTTGACAAACAAAACACTAAATTACGAAGCTTCCTAAACTGAAAACAATAAAAAAAAAAAAAAAACTAAAAATATTATGCAAATCGTGACTTAATAAAACTATCTTTGAGACAGTGTACGACTGTGGTTATAGCCCCATGGTGTGGCACAAGCAAAAAAAATCATGACTTTTGGCAAGAAGAAACCAAAAGCACGGTCATTGAAAACAAGCACACAAATGTTAAATTGAATGGCCACAGGCATGGAAAATTCGGGTTGCATTTTGTTTCTTTCGATCATTTCCGTGATCACATGTCTCACGAGCATGGACGATATGCATGGGTGTGGAAAATTAAGGCGTCATTCTATTTTTTTCAATCATCTCCAAAATCACTCTAAAATGCAATTTCTTGAGTTCCTAGGTATTCCGCGAGCATGGCACATTTGCTCATGGCCGTGGAAGTCTTCCACACTTTAAATACAACTTCTAAAGTTTCTTTTGTTCACTCCAATGCACAACAAACTCCATTAGTTTGTCCCTCCATGATTCAAACATGTCATCTATTGAAATTAAGTTAAGTAACCCCCTCATATCCACATCACCATTTTTGGTGAATAAAAGTCTTGGTTGAGTTATTTTTCAGCTCAAAAGAATTCTTGTGACATATTGATATTTTGCTCATGTGTTCGGTAACGTTCGATGCAATTAACCCTGAGTTCATGTTAGAATGAATCAATATGGATCAAGAGGGATAAATGTGTTATTTAACGAGACTAGACAAAAATAAATTATGAACTTAGTAATTAAAAAATATATCCATCTCGAATATGAAATTAACTTGTCTGACTAATTTGGATTTGTGCCAAACTGCCCAATGAAGGGGTAAAGTTTTTTCTTTCAACTTCTTAAAAATGCTTCATTTACAAAATTCGAGAATTTATGTCATCTCATCTTATTGGTTGTCTGAGATCTTATAAATAACTATTTCTTCTTTTTTTTTTATCTGTTATTTTTGTTATTTTCACAAAAGTTAAGAAATATTAATTAGGCCTAAATTTAGTATTAAATTTCTTAATTTTGTCTAAATTATTAAATTTAATTGATTTTAAATAAATTAACTTTTATTGAAAAAAATAAATTGGTGAAGAAAATTAAATTACATTGCTAGTCTAAAACCAATGGATAAACGAAATTTGAAATTTTTTCAAAAGTAATATATAAAAGAAAATGGAGGGAGTATTATAAAATCTCATGTGTAATAAAACACATGACTGTTCTTTTCAATTTTGTATTCTCAAATTAAAATCATTTTCATCACAAATGCACGTAAAAGCCAAGGTTGAAATATAGCCTTTGACCCTCATGACTCACAGTCTAAGAAAGAAAGAGAGAGGAAGAGTCCTAGGATCAGAAATAAAAATGAGAAAATGTGAATGGTATAAGGCGTGAGGGAATCTGTTTGGGTAGTGGCACGCGAACTTATCGCCCCAAATCATGAGTATGAGGGGGGGAATATTAATAAAAGGCTCTTTTAAGAAAAGGTCTTTTACACTTCCCCAAAATCTTCAAAGAAGAAGAAAAAAGATTAAAAAAAAAATAATAGTAAGAAAAAGGGTTTAAAAAGCAAAACCCAAGAAGAGTGTCCCCGATTGCAGGCCCAAGGCAGGGCTCCTTTAGCGCCGGTGTCTCAGCTGTGTGGTGTTTGCTAATTTGCCTATGTTGCTAATTTGTTATGTGTTTCATGTGTTGGTGTTATTGAAAGAAAGAAAGAAAGATGAAAAATCAAAACTTTGTATTTTACGTACCCTTCCAAAACCAAACTTCTTGTTTCTAGACAATCCTTTCGCTGACATTCTGCACTCATGTTCCCAAGATTCTTCTCCTTCTCTCTCTTTACTTACCACCTATGCATATTTACAAATACTGTGGCCTTATGGAGTGTTACTCTTTGTGGAATAGAAATTATAGCCTCATATATTCATGTACCAAACTAGTAACATCATGCAATTTTATTTTATTTATAGTTTTTGTTAGTTTTATCATGACATTAAAATTTTAAATTTCAGTCAAGAAGTGAATTTTGAAAAATAGTCTGTAATAAAGTATTATATATCTTCATGTTGCGTACACATTTACTTGGGTACGTACATGAAAGAAAGTTTATTAACTTAAAATTTAAATAAAGAATAATTAAGTATGTGAATTCATATCAAGATAATTCAATAAGTTTCTATACATATTTAAATAAGTATAGTAAAGGGTTCGTAAGAAAGTTGAGTACATATAAGCCAACAATCTTATTCTCTTGAGCTATAGTAGTATAAAGTTAATATAATCAAATGCAAAGCATGATTTGAAAAGGTGTGGATGTTAATTTAATAATTAAATATTCTGTAAAGGAGAGGTACAATGGAAAGTAGTTAGTTTTTTTTTTAGAAGAGGAATATTTCAGGTGCATGCGTTTGATTTCTATTTGAGTAGAAACTAAGCATGACAAACCCTAAAAGTAAGTTGCTCCCCTTGACATCATTCCACTCACCTTCTTCACCTTCTCATCCCGAGGCTTAACATACCACTATACATTCTCTGCCTCCTCACTTCTCCCTTCTCACTCACCCTTCTCTTCTTCTTCTTCTTCTTCTTCTTCTTCTTCTTCTTCTTCTTCTTTCTTTCACGATGCTTATTAAAGAAGAGTTCTTCTAGTATTGCTTTGATTCTTTTTATTTTATTATTTGTTTTATTTTTCTCACAAGTGGTTCTAGTAGGACTCAAAATCACAATTCATAGCATTCCTTTAATTCTTTACTCTTATAACACTATTCTTTCACCGTATCACATAGATGACTAGCTATTTTGTGTTTCACCCTCTTAAATGTTGTTTCGAAACTTAATTCGGTTTTGCAATTATTAGACCATATACACACACACACACCTTAGAATAGTTATCTCTTTCATGTTGTTATCCTTTTTTTTTTCCCTTTTATTTAAGAAGGGGAAGGGATTTTTTCGATTTTGAGATTGTATTCAAATTTAAGGATACATCTATTTTTTATTTTTTCAGACTTTGTTTTTTTTTTTTTTTAAATATCAGGCTCTTTTCCATTATAAGTTTATTTTTGCTAAAACTGTTTCTATTTTACTTTCTCCTTTCTAATCGCCTTGGCTACACATAATTGAACTAAGTAGCTAGGTTTAGACGTGTGATGTTGAATATTTGAAAAGTGTCGCACATCAATTGGATAAATATGTAAGAGAAATTAAGCATATAATTGCAAGGAACAAAAAAGTCTAGATTGAGTTAATGGAACACAGAACAATAATTTTAAGTTTCCCCACATGACTGTAACCACCACCTCCACCATCTCCAACTCCAACAAGAAACCATCTCTTTCCCTACCAAAGAGTTACAAAAATGATGATATTATTGTCCTTTAATTCATAATGCAAAATATATGGGTCCGTATCTAGCATTCTTTATTCAAGTACACTTTTTCTTTTCTGTTTTGCTTTTTCCTTCTGGTTGGTGAATGAGTGGTACCACCAACTCTGCAATTTTCAAAAGCTAAAATCTGTTCATAACCCTTTAGTCCACAAACACACATGGGTTCGTGTTACACACACATACACACATATATATGTATGTATATATATATAGTGAGAGAGAATATTGGTGGAAGATAGGGAAGCAAAGAAAGCGATATTGGTGAGGTTCAATCCGAAGACGGATTTACACATAAAGTTGTAAAAGACGATCTCAGATTGAGCCGCGCCAATATCACTTTCTGTTCCAAATTTCTGATATTGCTTTCCCTTGTCCTTATCATTCCATCATCTTCTCTTCTTCTTATATATATTGAACATCAGGGGCAGAAATTGCGGAAAATTCTTCCATAGATTGGATCAACGAAATTGCTCATGGACCAAGCCAAAGTCATGCTGACTCATAGAAAAACAAAAGTTATACAAGTGATATTAGCTTGGCCCTTTTTTATTGTTATTAGCTTGGCCTGTGAGTAATCTCATGCCTATAATTTTTTTTTTCCCTTTTTAGTTTCCATTTTTTCTGTAGTGCAGCAGACAGCAGAGCTGTAGCAACGAGTCACGGTATGCAAACTATGCAATTTTGTTTGTTCTTTCTCCCCGGTATCTAATGTAGAATATTTGATTAGGTTTAAGATTTATTGCCTCTTTATTTATTTATTTATTTATTTATTAATTTGCATTGTTTTTATTGGGTTATAATAAATTAAAATATTCATTAGTATTAAGAATGATTGGCGCATACGTGGATTCATATATATATATATATATATATATATATATATATATATATATATATATATATTTCAGGATATTATGAAATTTGAATACTTGTAAGAGGAAATGGAAAATAACAGGAAGCCATGCATATTGTAGTCTGCACAAATAGATTAATTTGAAGCAGAGATTGCATGATAGCTTTAATTGAACATGTATAGTAATTGTCCAAGCGAGTCCATGCATAAACGAGAGGAACTTTTCACTCTTTCTTTTCTTAGCATGTATTATCAAAGTTGAAATATACAGTTAAAATAATTAAATAAAAACCACAAGCACCAGATCCCTGAGAAGCTAGAGTTGTGGAGGAAAGAGAAAACAAAAAAGAAAAGAAAAGAATAAACGAAAAATACATGATTTTCATTTTTCCATAAGGTGATTGAAAATGCGCTTTGCTGGAAGCCAATGAAGTTTCTAAAGGGAGAGTTGCATTATACCTAATAGTGCTGTGTCGCCACAACTTTTTATTTCTCTTTTTAATTTAGTTAGTTTTATCCCAGCCAACGTTTTACATTACTTTCTTATAGAAATTTCTGTAATTTTCAAGTAAATTTTCTTTTTTCTTTTTGGTGAAGGAAAGGTGAGCTCTCAAGAAAAACAAAATAACACACATAAGAGGTGCCCACAATACTATGATACAACCAAGTTCTAATGACAGTAGGGGACGACTGAAAAGGATGGATCCTAGGAGGAAATTGATACACTAGCTTGGAAAGAAAATCAACTGAAAAGTTTGCTCTACGATAAATATGAGAAATGGCAAAGGATTCAAATTCTCAAAAGCATTTACAACCGAAATACCCCAAGAAATAGCCTTGTCACACAACACTTGAAATGGTTTTTGATTTCCATCAAAAACAAAATCATTTCTTCATTTTCAAAACAAACAACAGGTAATCCTAAAAAGAGTGGGCCAATTCACATTATGAGCATTCAAGGTGTTGCAACTAAGATTACAAATAATCCAATCCTGAATAGAATTGATTACAAAAAAATTATCAAGAGCAGAAAGAGGAAGGAGAGACTGCCAAACCTGGTAGGCAGGGTGCAATCCCTGGGGAGATGCAAACTGCTCTTGGCTTCAATGTCACAAAAAGTGCACAAAATAGAGGATGCAAGATGTCTCCTAACTCTCTCAATATTAGTGAGCAAACCAGATTTTCTTCTGAGGAAAAGTATACTCCCTCAAATCCTCCTTAGCAAGATGGTCATAAGCAGACTTGAGAGTGAAAGAACCTGAAGAAAAGAGACTTAGAAAAATATTATCCGACCCCCTAAAAGGAGAACAAATCGTAGCAAGAAGCAACAGAGTAGGAGGTGGGAGATAAACTTCAAAAAGCTCCCATTTCCAATTTCGATTTTCATCAACAAAAAAAAGCTACATTTTTATCAATTATATCCACCGAAATAGGCATAGTAGCAAAGTTGAAAAGGGTATCAATCAAACTAGACATCCACTTGTCAAACCAAAATTGCACAAAAGGGCCATCACGCACAGACCAAATCACATTTGGCAATAGAAAATCCCAATAAGAACAAATATTCTTCCAAAAAGGGAACAAACAATTAAATCTTTTGTGCGTCGCTTGTATAAAAGTGATCCAATTAGTATTGGAACTTAAAATTTACGTAAAATTATTATCACTATAAAAAAATTGGTGACAGTTAATTAATTCTTTTTTGTGGATTTAAAATGATTACTTTTGTCAGATTGTTTCTCATAAGCTCATTTAATTAGCAAAAGAAGTAGGAAGTAGAAATGGCAGCCGATGGATTAGAATAGTAAATAAATAAGTTGAAAATCAATTTGGATAATAATTTCATTTTTCGTTATGGGAATGGGTAAGATTTGGATTTAGGTTTTCGGATATTTTTATAATTGAGGTATAAAATATGTAGTATTTTTTGATTTTTTAATGGATCTCGCTTTTTGTCATAATTGGATTTTGTTTGATTTATCTTAAAGTTTGGATTTAATTTAATTTATGTCTATTTTTATGGATATAGTTTGCTTATAAATTTATTGTTTATATTTATTTTAATTTTGCAGTGGCTTTTTGTTTTTTTTTTTTTTAAGAATATTGATAAATGTTTATTTATTAAAAAGGTAATGGATAGTATACGGATATTAGTGATCGGATTTGGATTTGAGATGGGTGTAAATATATACTTTAACTAATAAACACATGGACAATAGATATGACAATTTTTGGGGACATTCTAATAATTGTGAGTCCTATAAAGGAGAGCCTACTTTTCCAACCATTATGTAGGGTTACTTATTTTTATAACTTTGGTGTTTAACTCTGATTAGCATGGCATTCAAATTAATGAATATTATGTGTTCTAATCTGGCTGATTGAAAGCAATTTTCGAAAAAGTAAAGATAATTGATTGTGATATCTCACCATATTTGCTTATTTTGTGGAGATAATTAAATTGGGATGATTTATTCGAAATATGATGACTGCGAATCTATATGCAGTAAGCAGTACGGTAAATATTGAATTTAAATTTTAGAACTTATTTATCCTTTCGATGCGTGTTGCTAGTTTAAATAGCTGCGTAATGCCCTTTTCTCGTCTATGGGATGTATGTGTAATATATTGTCTATATCCTTTTATACAAATTGAAAAAGGAACCGAAAAATAAAAAAAAAAATCATTTCAAATAGTTAGGTCATCTAGATTATTTCATTTTTGTGAAAAACAAGTATGCTACAATCATCTTTAAATTTATATAATGTATCTTTTTTGTTTCTCTTTAACAAAGATAAACTACACGAATGCGATCATGAGTGATGTGTGCATGAGAAGTTATGTTGCATTCTCAATGAAGAACTCCTGGGAGGAGTAGACACTCTAGGTTGTGGTTTGGGTAAAACTCTAAATTTTAAAATAGTCAAATTAATCATGTCAAATTATCAAAAATATAAATTAAAAGTGGAAGCATACCTAAATTCTTATTTGAAGGAATCTTTTGATTTTTATGATTCTTAATCTTCCAAATTAATACACACATATTTCAGAAATGGTATTCTTTCTGGTTTAACGAGAGAATATTAGAAAAGAATTGTATGTATAATCTGAGAATCGTAACTCTTTTATACCTGCACATAAATATCCTATTTCTAATTTGCCCATCATAAAATTAGAGATTGCATATAGGGTATCTACATATGCAAAAGGCCATACTTTACCATATAAATTAGCCCACTATGATTTTAACAAAAATTAGATTACTTTAATAATTGGACCTAACTTTTTTTTATAATAGCTTATGACACACACACACACATATGTGTGTGTTGTAAAATGAATCTCAATCTTTCATAAACTGGCCACTTCACAATAAAAAGTATTTAAGCTCAATTCTATTATTGATGGCCAACTCATGAAAGGCATCCAATGTGAGCTCAAGATGTAGGTTTCACGGAGTCGCCACCTAGCAGAATGTTGAAAAATGAATCTCAAACCTTTTGATGTCCAAACAGAGATCGATATTTAGGACACCACTCTTACTTGTGTCTTGGTTAAGCGTTTCTTATAATTAGATTTTAATTATTAGTTCACTACCTCCCTTCTCACATGATGCATTACAAAAAATAAAAAATAAATAAACACATCAATCAATTAAGAAAATGGTAAATAAAGCGATTAAGTAAATAAACAAATAAATTCGCTACTTAAACTATTACAAAGGCAAATTGTCTAATTGAAAATAATAAAAACATACATAAGTTGGAGAATTTATTAAATTTTGGGAACATTGGTTCCCTCATGCCATTTACAAAGTTCTTTTTGTGAGATTTTTGGGAAAAGAATTGGACATTGGTCCATTTTATTATTAAAAAAACCAATTAATTAAATACAAAACATTTTAAGTGAATTTTCATTAAGCATGCAAAAAAAAAAAAAAAACTCTTTTCTACTACCTATTAGATTCCCAAAATTGAAATACATCCAAAATAAAATAATAATGAAAGTACAAAAATAATGAAATAAAAAGAATAAACCAACCATAAAGCGTAATTAAATAATGTAAATAAATAAATGCAATAAAAATAAAATAAAGGGAAAGAAAGAAGAACTGTTTTGAGGATAGCCTCCAAAATGTGCTAATTTCTTAAAATAAACTCCAAGATATGAGAAACAAAATTGCTCAAGGGAACACAAAAAGAACAAAGTAATTAGCATCCCAAGACAATAAATAAATAATGAAACTAAAATAATATAAAAAACACATGCTGGAATGAATATAAAATGTGCAGAATGTCGAACATGCTAGAACAGAAGCAAAAATAACATTAAAATATAGCCAATCATGCAAAATAGATTAGCAAAAAATCACATAAACTAAACATACAAGGCCTAAAAAGGGGCCACAGATGATCGTAAAGGAGAACAAATTGCCAAATAACCAAGAGAGATGGGATGAAAGGAAGGCATCGAGATGTCTCATTGGTCGTTATGATCGACGATCATCTGTCGGGCCTTATTCCCGTTTGTCACTCAAAAACATAGGTAAAAACCACAAAAAACAAGCATAAAATGAGAAATAAGATTATTTAACCCTAAACATGCATATCTATAGCCTAAAATATGTCAAACTAAGGAATAACAATAAGATATGGCCTAGATCATGCTTTAACATTAAATAAAATTGTGCAAAATATAGAAAATAAATAAAGATATTCATTATGCATTAAAGGAAGAACACAAACCTTGTCAAGCCTCAATATTTGATTCCACGTTTGGATAAGAATGTGTGGGTTTTGGTGAGTGAGATTGCTTAAGGTCATGTTGTTTTTGAGAAGCAAAGAATTGAAATTTCTCTGTCTCAAAAAACTTACCTCCTTCTTTTTTGAAAACCCTAGAATTTTCTTTAAATACCTAGGAGGAGTTAGAGCTTGACTCTAACTCTAATCCCTCCAAATTTGGAAAATCAAATCTAGAAAATTCGCAATATATAAGATCTTTCCAAATCTGATCCTAATTGACAATTTTAAAACTAGCAAATGTGGGAAAGCTAGAAAAATCCCTATAGATTGGCATATGTCATTGACAGTCCCTCACATGAGTTATCTAAAATGACAAAAATACCTTTGAATCTAACCTAAAATTTTTGGGCTGTGACTCTCTAACAGACGATAGTCTATTACTAAGTCACATAATAGTTTTACATTGCCTAGACAGGGGCATCATCCAGGAGATGCCTTGATGAAAATAGCCATAGACGACTGTCTCTCTCTAATAGATGATTGTCTATCATTGGCAGAGATCAAAATTCAAGATTTTTGAAATCTTTTCAAAACTCTAAGAAAATCGATTTTACCCCTATAAAAATATTTATAAAAATGTAGAAATCAAGGCCTAAACTTGAGATTCACACTTTCTATAAAAAATATAAGTGGTTCCTCATCATTGAGTAAACTTGATCTAAACTATCTCGGATCACAGTGTTTATAGTTTCTCCCAATTTTGGAAAACTTTTGCATTAGTACTAAAGTGAGCCAAAATTCAGATTGAAAGGATAAAAGATGCATACCTGAGGTAACAAATATTTGGTTGAATACGACATGTACCATTTGAGGCAGTGAATCTCTAATTAAATATGACACGTATTATCTGAGGCGGTGAATCTCTAGTTGGGCAGTTATCGTCACACTACAAAAAAATTTGATTTTACCAACGAAATTTACCAACGGAAGAAATGTCCGTCGCTAAAAAGAATATATTACCGACGGATTAGCTACAAAAGCATAAATGTGTCGGTAATAATGAAAGAGGAACAAAATGGCGACGTTTTTAGCGACGAAATATGAAACAGTCGATAAATTTGGCGGAAAATTGTGGCGCCATTTTCTAACGACGAAATTAGGGACGAAAAACTACGTCGGTAAGGATATAAATCATATTTGTTGTGTACCAACGGAATTGCCGTCGGTAAATAATGGCATCATATTGTGGCACATTTTTTACCGATGAACTGGCGACGAAATTTGGAACTATAATTGTTGCGACGATTTTTGTCGTCGGTAATCCGTCACTATGTATTTTATTATTACAAAATAATGTTTGAAATATATATATTTTTTATTTTTTAATAAAATATCATTTTTGTTCAAATAAATTATAGACATGATATTTTTTCATTTTAATTATATATAATTTTTTCAAACTATTAACATATTTTAGTCATATGCCTATATTTTATATATACATACAAAATTTTTTTATGAATATTTAAATAAAAATTTGTTATATTTTGAAATGGTGTACAAGTTCGATTTATATAATTTGCATTTGTGTGCTATTTAAATTCAACTCAATCAGTATATAAATTAACACACATAACCCTAAAAATTTTAGATCAGATTTAAGATTTATTTATAATAATTTTTATTATAAAATTAAATTTTATTTTTTCTTAAAATTTTTTATTGTTATCGTAGATAACAATATTTTCAATTTAAAATAATAATAGATCTATTGTTATTTTTATATAACTAAAAATTAGTAGATGCATATATTTTAATAATAAATACATATATTTTTATATAAAATAATAGAAATACAGTTAGATATTAATTTTTATGGTCAACATTTATTCAAATTGAAAATTAGTTTTACTAAGAAAATATCTTAGTCACTTTATATCTTTTTATTAGTTAATCTCATTGTTAAATAAATTTTATTATAAAATTTTTAGCCTTTAATAAATAGTTTATTATTATTAGTTGTATTATTATTATGATTGTTATTGTCATTATTATTTTTATATTTTTTATTTATTAAGACCCTTGCAAAATTTCAAAGGGTTAGAAACTTATTAATTTGTACTTAAACTAAAATTGAACCCACTGATTTTCACTAAAACTACATCGTTTTATGTTTAATCTTAAAGCCTATGAGTATCTCTCTTCACTCTTCAGTTTAGACAACCCTTTTATTTTTGCCCCTAACCAAGTAACCTTATTTTCTCTCAATGACTTGCCATATCGCCGCCCGAGCCTCGCCCCTCCCTCCAATCATTAAGGCAGCAGTTTGCCGGTGAACGATCCTTCCTCCTCTTTCCCCTCTCTACTTGAAGGAAGAAGAATAACGAAGAAGCAGAACAATGGCCATTTCGAATCCTCTGCCCATTTTTTTCTCTTCATTTTAGTCTTATGTTCATTTACACATGTCAGATTTGATGCCTCTAATCACCGCTACAAGGAAGGTGACTCAGTTCCTCCCTATGCCAACAAGGTCGGCCCTTTTCACAACCCAAGGTAATTCTTTCTCATCCTTCATCTATTTACTGAGTTCTCTAGATCTGGGCTTTAAGTTTTGCATTTAGGTTTTTAGAGGTGTAATATAGCTTCGAAAGTGTAAGTTGGAGTAAATTTGAATGTAGATTTGGGTTTTTAAGTTATATTCAAACACGTGGAGGAATGGTCTATTCCATTAGATGCATGAAAATTAGAAAAGATAACTTGAACAGCTGGCCAAAAAGAAAGTATAATCCTAAAAAGAAAGTGATTTGGTATTAATTAAATAATTTTTAACAACATAAATAGATAACCTCCGATTCTATATTAATCCATTTCACAACCTTTTCAAATTACACTTCCAATTTTTTCCATTATTTATTTATTATCCTCTGAATATAATAAATTATTATTTTTTATCTACTGCGTTAGTCGTTATCCCTGTCCATTCAAAGCTGCTCGTTAAGTATAATTATCATTTGGATTTAGTGGATGGCTAATACCATTTTGGCACAATGATCAATGAACTCTATTGGGACTTGGGAGACAGCCACGAATATGATCTTTTCCTACATATATTCTAAATTAATTTGATATTAGATTGATTAATGTTAGGCTTAAAAGGTTTAGCTGCAATGGAATAAAATTTCATATGTCAATTAGATGGAGATTAACAGCTGCTCTGCCTATTCCAATATAAATGATAGTAGCAACTGGTAAACATTATCATTTGGTCTAAGCCCACAAGATTCCGTGTAAAGATATTTAAAAATAAAAAATTCAGATAGGCAACTCTATTATTATTGTTAGGTTTTATTTTTCTTACTTTTTAAAATAGATATGTTTTAATAGAGAGACATTTTATCCTAAAGTGGAGCACACATTACACTATATAATTAATTGTCATGCAATATAAATACATTTTCTTTCTATTTTAGAAGTTTTAGGATGACATTTTGTAGTTCTAAGTTTGTGCATAATAGGCACTAACACTAATTTTGTTGTCATGTTTTCAGTCTTTATTGATTAAAAAAGCTAAAAAAAAGCAGAAATTGATACAACCATTGTTCCTATTGGCAAACAGACAAATTCCGTTCAGGTAATTTGCTCCATAGGTTATATACTCTATTTTCTTCCTACTTTCTAGATAGGACTTGTAGCTCGAAATTCTTTGGATATGTTCAATTTTTGTATATACCAGAATCCTAATGTGCATATGATGTTCATCAATTAAACCAAATAATTAGCCATTATTGAATCAAGATTACTTTACAAGAAAAATATAAAAAAAGATAAATTCTTCTTTGCTATTAGGATTCTATTAAGAAATACTAATTCTACATATATATATATAGCAATTAAAACTTTTCATATGAATGACTTAGTCTGTAATGCCAAAGATTTTATTTTATTTTATTTAAAAAAAGCAAAATTGAACAAGCATTTTTTTTTTTTGTTATTACTTTCATATTTTAGTTGCCTTGTATTGCCTTATTTTCATTGCATTTGACTATCATTTGGTTTGAATATGAGTTTAGGCTTTTATTAATTAACATTAGTAATTCAAACTTTGTTTTGCTGCACCTAAATATGCTTAAATTGGCTGCACCTATTATTATTAGTATTAAATTGGCTGCTGAATCTTATTGATAAATGATAATGTTTTGCTACAATAAACAATTGGCCACTGAATCTTATTGATAAATGATAATTTTTTGCTACAATAAACATCATCACATCCTGAGAGTACTGAATTAAATTGGCTTCTATTTATTTGATAAATTTGCATGGTAAGCTTTAGCTATCTTGGCTAACTCCTCCATCTCTCTTTTGGTGAATCTTTTTATATTTGTTTGACAGCAAATTAATGATTTTGAAAGATGAAAATGGTATTGTTGATGTCAACAGCAAATTGGCGATCGAACTGGAATATTCAAAGTAGTTTCTAAGACTTAACCTTTAACCCATTTCTTTCTACTGCTGTTGTCTCTTTTTCTTCCTTTCCATCTTTCATCCTATGTGCAGTTTATTCATTTTTCATGCAATGATTTGACATTTGATTAAGTTGCTTATGCTAAGCTCATCATTGTTTTATTTTATAATTATGAGTTGTCTTGACTTGTTCATCTCGTGTAATACTGCCAAATAATAATAACTTGTGTCTATTGTACAATTCCATGTGACTATTTATTCTAATTTTTCTTGTGAAATTTAATAGAAGTACCTATCTTACAGTTTTCTTAAGTTGAAAACCTTAATTTCATCAAAACCTTCATTTCATAATCTGGGATCACTACTAGAATCCGGTATTCTATAGTTGTCAGGGCTGGATGGTGTTAGTCCCTCTGTTTCATATGGAATGCTTGATCTGTCCCTATTAAGGATATATTTTTGTTTGCATAGCTATGGTTTGTAATTATGGGTTGTGGCTTGGGTTTTGTTTTTATGTTCAGCATTGCAAAAATCTTTGATGGCTTCTTAATGAGGAATTTTGGTAATTTTGCAGTATGTTCAGCTTGATGTTCCTGCACTTCTTTCTTTATGGCTGCAACATTTTCATGTGAAGAAAGACTAGGATTAATTATAGCTTCATTTTTGAAATTTCTCCTGCCAAGGAACTTAAGTATAGAGATGTATTCTTGATTCCTTTGTGTGATTAGAAACATTATTTTATCACCTCTCTATAGGGTAAATATCCCATTTTCATGACATAATTAATTGGTTTCAATTTTTTTTATTGATCATTTAAGGTCTTTTTGATTTTGAAGTTGTTTGGGCTTAACATTGATTGTCATTATCTAATTGAATTTTGTGAAATTTATTTACTTTAACTACTGCGTCCTGATCATCATAATCTATCTTTTTGTGCTTTGAAATCTTTTCCATCAATCGATATAGCTGCTGCAACTTCTTTGTTCATTGAGCTTCATCTGACTATTCATTGAGCTACGTTTTGAGATTATGCATGCATATTTTGCTTTGGTAATAGGCAGTTGCTAGGACTGTAGGTCTGTACAAAGTTGAACTCAGGTCAAGATTACTTACACATGACACATAGAAAAGCAAGTCTAGTCTAGGGAGAAAATATCATGTTCCAATAATAATTATTCAATGAGTTTATGGCCTATATTTTGTCATTTGAATTTTTGTACTCAAACTTATAATTGATTTTTACTTAACTAGGTTGAAACTTCGTCCTTTAATTTTCTGATATTTTGTTGCACTAACATTTCCTTGTGGACTTCAATTGATATTATAACTATCTATTGATCATAATTTCTTCTTGAAATAACTTCCACACTTAGTGAATTACATTGCAATCAAATATAACGCTATGGAGTAACTATGAGATTATTTTTCCAGTGCAGCAATTATCTGGCATTTACATATATGTTTAGCTTGTTGGATGTTCTCACAGATATATCAATGGAAAAATTGGCTGACAAATTGGTACTGGTATTAACAAATAAAGTATGCTAGCAATTAGCAAATGAGGATCAACAGTTCACCACATTCCCTTTTGCCATCCTTGACAGCCACGGTAAATTGCTAGTTGTGAATTTACATGGATTATTTTAGACAATTTTTTGTACAAAACTGTAAAATTTTGTGCACAATACCGGTATTGGTATTGCTTATATAGCAGTTAGAATTAGATAATTTTTTGTACAACTGCAAAATATTGTGTACAATACAGATATATGTACAACAATTATTTATAGATTGATTTTATTATATAATAAAATTATTAATTAATATATATATTTAATTTAAATTTTAGATTTTTTTATTGAATTTATTTCTGCAAAATAAAATATATAATAAATAATTCCATTTTACTGACAAAATACTAATGGCTATATCCGTTGGTATTTTTTTCTAAAATAAGTTAATATTTTTTATTAATTAAATTTGCAGACGAAAAATCCGTTGGTAAAAAGTCAAACCGACGAAATATCCGACGGTTTTTTAACAAAGCTACCAACGAAATTTTTTTATATTTTCGTCGATAAATTGGTACCTACGAGCGTTTTACGGATGAAAAAATTCCGTCGGTAATCTGTAAAATAACCGACGGTAAGGGCTTTTCCGTTGGTAAATTGCACATTTCGTCGGTAAAAATCCGTCGGTAAAATCAATTTTTTAGTGTCAGTTTTTCAATGTGTTAACCCTTGATTGGGTAGTTACCATCAGTTTGTTGATGTGTTAACCATCTGTTGGTTGGGTAGTTATCGTCAGCTTGTCGATGTATTAGCCCTCTATTTGACTGTCTGAATAGCATTGGCTTATCGGCATGCAGAATCAAGATGAGTTGCTTGTATTTGATTAGCACTAGCTTGTCAGCATGCAGAATTAGGTAAAATTATTGTATTTGATTAGCACTAGCTTGTCAGCATGCAGAATTAGGTAAAATTATTGATTGGTTGATGCTATTCGTCGGCATGTCTAACTTTGAATTTGTGTGGTAGTCGCCCTCTATTGGCATGACTAGCCCTGTCGTGGTGGTTGATGCCATTTGTAGGCATGTCTACCCCCTCTTAAGTCAATATCCATATTGAAAAATTTCTAAAAAATATGCATTTATGAGGAGTCATTGATAACGTGATTTATAGCTTGCTTCCCATCCATAGATCTACCTTGGAGACACTGCAACATAAATTTTTCCCTTATCATTTAAAGTTAAAAAAACCTTCTCGATTATGCCTCTTTCAGTGTGCTTCAGTTTTATACTATGATCTTGGCTTCAACCATATGGATCAATTATTGGTGGGTGCTTCACTTTGTCTTTAGCCATATGGATCAATCTCTAGTGGAACATTCCACTTTATCTTCAGCCATCTAGATCAATTTCTGGTGGAATATTCCACTTTTTTCTTCAGCCATGTAGATCAATTTCTGGTAGAGTGCTCCACTTTGTAAACCTTCTCATTTCCCATTGGTTTTATAATTTCCTTGTCCAAAAGAGATGAGAAGGAATATAGCCTCCCATTAATTGACTTCAGCTTGTTTATGCTCTTATAGAATCAGAAAATATTCACGCTTCTCTTTGTTGCACATCTTTTTTTATTTTAATCTATTCAAGTAACTTCTTGTGGCATCACAGATGCTTCAGAGCAGTATCAAAGGAAGGAGAATCATCATGATCCTTATCCATTCCTCCTTCACAAACATTTTATCCTTATGATCCAGTTTGGTGTGGGTATCATCAACAAGTTTTTTCATTCCATAAGCAAACAATATGTCCACTATAGGTTCTCATACTTCCCAATAATTATGTCTCCAATATAATGAAAACCATCATCATCAAGGCTATTTGTATGATGATTGTTTGTGAGGTATGGAATATATGCCTCTTAGGAAAGCTTTGGTACCCGTGAAAGAGGTTTAGCATTAGTGCATTGTCCATTTTATGTGAATGATTGAGTTTGAAAGACTTTTATCATTTTTAGTCATCCACTACAAAAAAACTGTTAATTAGCGACGGCAAATTTCGTTGCTAATTAACAAGAATCCGTTGCTAAATTAAATTCGCGATGCCGCAATGAACAGTCGCAAAAAGGCCAGTCGTGAATATATTAGCGACGAAATTCCAAATCAGTCGCTAATTTAGCGATGAAAAATTTCGTCACTAATTTTTTTTTTCGTCGCTAATTTATATTCCTAATTAGTCACCAAATTATAATAATAATATTTAGCGACTATATTTTTCGTCGCTAATTTAAAATTTACTGTAAAAGTTAGCAATAAAATATTAGTCGCTAATATTATCGCTAATTATTTCTTCAATTATATCTATTAGACATTGGCGACAGTTTCTGTCGCAAATCTGTCGCTAAATTATTTCATAATTAAATTTTTTTACTATATTTTAAAATTCTAATCCTGTATACAATGATCGCTATTTATTTATTTTCATCCTATACATAAGAATAATCTCACACATATTTATTCCAAATCAAAATATATTCAAAAATACAGTTTGAAAAATATATATTATAATGGTTTGTAATTCAACTTTTCTATTAACTTGGAACAAATTATGAAATGTTACAAATTATATAGTGCAATTGGGTAATTTCTCAAGCATCTTTTCATATACATCAAAACAAATAACATGTGCATTGTGTATTCAACTAAAATCTTATCCTAGTTCCCCATCAACTGAATACTTCAGCATGTCAAGGGATATAAAAATAATATATTAAAAAAAAGGCTAATTTCTTCGCGCAAGAGCTGTAGCAATTCCACCAGCAACCACTCCCATAGTTGTTACAGCAATGCCTATGCCAATTATACCATCTATGGAAAAAAAAAATCAGCAGCTCCATTGAGAGATGGAATTCATTGCTTTACAGAACTAAACAAACAATAACTTATCAACACTTTCTAGATTAGTTTGATAAAAGGTTCAATCCTCTGTGCCCTTCATTCATTACCATTCTATTTTGAAGAGAGCATAAAGAAAACCTTAACTAATTTTCTTATGATTTATGAGTAAAGGAAGTTAACAATTTCACTTAGAGCTAAATTTATGTTTGAAGTTCTAGAAAGATGGTAATAAATCAAGTTAATAGTCTCACTTACAGCTAAATTGATGCATAAGAGAACCCACCAGCAGATGGGTTTGACTGACTACATAACAATAGATCAATACACACTTTGATCATCAAAGGCATCAATGCTAATTATGGATTGGATAGAACACATAAACATCAGTATTTACAAATATCATGACCAAATTAATCAACTCACCTAGGCCCTTTCGAGCACATTCCTCATTTTTGTCTTTCAGCAGATCATACACTCTAGTGAGCATTCCCAGGATCAAGCTATTAACCCAATCACCCGGTAAAGATCCTGACAACAAATACAATAATCGAGTCACAGCCCCAAAGGCAGCAACCTTTACATCGACATTTAGAGAAGCCAAAGCATGCAAAAGCTCTCTGTGTAATATCTCGATGGTGATGTTACACTCAATAGGTATATTATAATTTCTAGATAAAAATTAATATATTTCAAGTGTCAAAGATCAATTGTATGGATCCCTTCTCTTTTAATCAAAGGTTTCAAGACTTGAATATTAAGCACCTTTAAATACTAAGAAGTGCTTTGCCCCCTCTTTGTGGGTCTACCTAACGCAGATCCAGATTAGTCGAACTGGTGGGCATCAAATATCAGATAGTTTATACCAAAAATATGTTGCATATAAGAGAAAAGATCGAAGAAAAATCATTTTCTACAAGCAGAACTTACAAGAACAACAGCCTTATCTTCAATGGTATTTTTGACAGCTCTTAGTCCATCACGAACATCCTTTATTTAGGCAATAGTATGGCATTATGTCCTGTAACATTAAAAAACTAAATAAGTGATCCTCCTCATTAAGCAAATAGCAAGTAATGCCCAATATAAGTACAATGGCAAGAATAGGAAAAATGTCCAACAGTAGTTGAAGAACTGAGGTGGGATGAGAAAAAGTTAGAACTAATAATTTGTATTTGGTGATACACACAAGTTTTAATACCTTTTATCAAGATTGTACAAGAATGGGGATTTTTGACATGTTCCACAAATATATATTTCTCTTCACCAAGGATTGCTCATAAACCAGTCCAGCCCAACCAAGACAATCAGAGATTAGAGATCAACTAAACCAAAAATGTGGAGCATGGACAACGTACAAAAACAAGAAAAGAAAGATGAAATAAAAAAGAAATAAAAGAAACCGTAGAAAGGAAAAATAAATAAAGCAAACCTCAGAAAAGAAGAACTGATTTGCCAACTCCAGAATCCCCAATCAGCAAAAGCTTGAACAAATAGTCACTATCAAAGAAAATAATAGAATTAAAAAAAGAAAAAAAATCGAAACTATTGTGAGGAATCTTGGCTATATATATATATATATATATGTATATATATATATATGAAACTTCAGTCCCAGTAATTGTAGTATCAAAGAATGATGCATCAAATTTGACCTTTACTTCTTTACACTTCAACCAAACCTTTGAATTCAAGGTGATGCCCCTGCATACTAATATAAAACTGCAGCCAAAATCTAAACCTATAAAATTCTAGACCAAAAATAAACCTAGTCCTACAAAAATCTAGAATCCCATAGAGCATTTAACATTCCAACAAAGTAGGATAGCATGATGATGCCCCTGCATACTAATATAAAATTCTCCAATTTTCTAACATATAAGAAAGCATGAAATCATGATTTGATATTAATAATAAATGCCTAATCAAGTTGGCAGTACTACTTCTCATCATTAAATGAGCTAGCTTGAGGCAAAGAAAGAATATAATATAAATACATTTGAAAATTAAGATGGACCCTATCACCAAGTACATCTAACTTTAAAATCCAGAAAAGCAGAATATAGAAATTGAAAGCAATATCCTTAATTGGTTGACTTCTTCATTCAGCTTGGAAAGTTCTTCCTGCAAATTGGTACAAATTAAAATATATAATTTTAAATATTTTTAAATCCTTTATAATCATGATAGGAAAAGAAAAATAACTCTTACTATCTCTTTTAATTCTTTAAAGGTTAGATTTACAACATTTTCCTTTTATCTAAATTTAGCTAATGGATTTTTTTATACACCGAGTGAATAGTACAATAATACAATGACATGCAAATAATATATATATATATATATATATATATATATATATATATATATATATATATATATATATATATATATCATAACAACCAAATAATTGATGTGTGTGTAATGTGTATATCAGGAAAATTGGGATGATGCAGATTGGAAAATGATATCAAAATAGTATGGATTGGGGTATGGAATTGTGGGCTTGCTAGTCAAATACAAGGTGTATGATAAGGATTAAGGAAATGAATTATCTTCATAGGGAGATATCACAAATTTGGCTTTTTCCAAATCCAGCAAATTGGCGCATACCATTAACTTGTAACTATTTTTGTCGTTAATAACGTTCCGGCAAAAATCACAGAAATCATTAAAATCTTTGAAAACCTAAGAAAAAATCATACCTCATCTACTCTATTCTTTGGAAGCCAGGGTTTGTCGATCTTCCAGCCTTTTATAGTCTGTGGGCACTCAAAAGAGAAAACATCAATCAAGTAATCAAAAACCTAATTACAGTAGCTTTGGTATTAAAGTTTGAAAGGAAAGCTGCACTAAATTGTTACTGCACAATTAAAGCTAAACAAAAATAAGTAATAGGTCATAACTAAGATGTTACTGCGAAATTGTACAATTAAAAATATAATCTACTTCTATACCTTAATGGATGATATTGGTCATTAAATCAATGCACTATTATACTTGCAGGAGATGGAATCCAAAATAGAAAGAAAAGAAAATAGACATGCTCGTTCATAACCTCCCAAGGATATCACAGTAGGATCAACATTGAGTAAAGCATTTTGGCATAACTTAATACGTTGTGAATGTTCTTTAGATGCCTGTATTTAGGTTCCTTAATCAAGCCAAAAAATGTATATCATTAATGCTAATTGTTGAATCAAACAATTAATTAGTAATTAATTAAATTTCTCACCATATTCATCAATAGGTGCATCGTAGTCATAGCTGGTAGTAATAAAAGGCCCACCAGCAGTTCTTCCAAAGTTCGTTCCTTCATGATTCTACCCTAAACAATATTCTTCGTCAAGATTTTTGTAAATTAATACATATAACATTAAAATAAATTTTCAATTTTGATGGCATATATCTTGTAAATAAAGTAAATTTAAAGCTTTACAAGATTCGAAGCCTGTTCACTTAAAATTCAAGAAGAGCACAAGGGAGATTAGATTACTTTAGCTTTTGGTTTGAAGGCTAATTATTATGCTAAAGTAAAAAGCATTTTATTCTGCTAGAAATTAAGTAGACTAACCATATAATAATAAACAAAAGATCCTCCTTTCCAAATAAATAGAGCAATAGCAGATGTTCGTAGATTAGACCACCAAATTCTGTAAACCTATAGAAACATAGTTGATTAATTATTTGTTACAGTGATCAATATCCAAAGCAACCTGTAGCCATTACATAAATAGCATAAAATTCAAATGAACTTAACATTTGTAAATACTTGAGAGAAGCTTGAATTCCAATAATTATTCAACAAGTGAACCGAAGCTTGAACACCAGAAAACACAAATTATTACTGTTTTTCATAATGATAATGCTCGCTATTTAGAAAACAAATAAGTTATCAGCAGGCTGAATGGAATAAAAAAAATATTGACTAATTGAATTTGGAATTAGTATGGAACAATTGAGACCAGTAACAAACTCAATTTTCTTAGGTATATTAATTGTCTAATTAGGCACACATATACTTCAATGTTTCACCTTGTCAAGAGCCAGTTTTGCCCAATTGTATTCCTTTACTGCCCAAAGCCTTTGCTGCCTCTACTGCATTGACGTATGGAGCCTTTATAGCTCCACTCTCATGTTCGGCTAGAATCAGTGTACTCACCAATAATTCAAGGGGGAGAAAAAAAAACACACACACAGTGGTTAATTTAACAAATTATGACAATTATCGAAGAATTGGCTTTGTCTAAAGAAGAAGCTAAGATTACGCATATATACATATACAAAAAAAAGAGAGAGAGCTCACAGATCTGAAACGGGAGATTAAAGAGGAATATCATGGAAGAATAGTTGTTCTGAAAGCTCTGAGCATTGCCATTTGATCGGAAGCAACGCTGGTGTTTCTTTCATCGCCTCTGGTATTAGTTGATCTCATGATCTCTGCTGCCGCTTGAGCCACAGGCAAAAAAAGATGAAGCTTCGCTTTTTGAGAGGAGGAAAATACAGAATAGAGGATGTCGGCTCTAACTTAGAAAAGAAAATATGAGGAGGGCAAAGAGGGGTAACTAGGGTTTTGAAAAAGACAAAGGTGTCCCCACTTTTATTAAAATAATATCAATTAAATAAGGGATAATTTCGTAAATACAATTACCTAGAGTTTCTTTATTTGTATCCATATATGTACATATGTATTGAATTTATTAATACAACATAGAGTATATTATCATTATTTTGATAAAAAAATTTTAAAAATATATTCTACATATTAATTTATACATTTTATCTCATTTAATTATTTTATTGTGATTTTCCTCAATTTATTTGAAATAATTTTTAATCTTAATTAGTAACAATAAATATGCATTTGTATTTTTCATTTATATTGTAATGTTTGGAATAATAGAAATTATAAATTTTTTTAAAAAATTTAATATAAAATAGGCAAATAATATCATATAAAATATTTTTAAAAATAATTAGTGAGCATAAATATTCACTTAATCTTTTTTTTATTGAAATAAATTAATATTAGCGAACAAATATTCCCAAGTTTTATTAACTTTTATCCTTATGTAACTATTACATAATTATATACATTAACCATTTTTCATTTTCATTGCTACCAAAATGATTATATATATATATCAACCTTTAAATTATACTTACTCATATAGGATCCCCAATAAATTGATTCTCGTGAACCGGTATCAGAAATATTACTCACATATTAAAAAGTATTTGTCAGATGACTCAAATTTTGGGGTGTTACAGATCAAACTCCTCAATTTTAGATTTTATTTCTTATTTCCATTAAGATAACTTATATTTTTTTTAGTATTATGATAAGTTCATATTTATTTATTTTTTAAAATAAATTAAAATTTAATGAACAACCATTTCTACTTATTTGGATGCTAATTTTCATTTTATTATAGATAATTATGTGATCGCATGTAATGAATACATAATTTATTAAGATATGTGAAGAAAAAGGTCAATTTCACTATGTGAAAAAAAAATTCAATTTCACTAGTTCTTATTTTTCTACTATGTGAAGAAAAAAGGTCAATTTCACTAGTTCTTATTTTTATCTTGCTATTGAAAATAGCTATTTTCAATTGAAACGGTGGAGAGAGGTGAGAAAATGTTATTTTTATATGTAGGTAAATTTTTGAAATTACTAAAATATCCCTACCAAATTTCATCATTTTATCCTTGTATTCAAGGATAATTTTGTAAATATATATAACTAAAATTTTTAGTAATTTAAAATTTGCTCAAAATGTTAAAAAAATAAAAATAAATTATAAATTTTTCATAATAATTATAAATGAAATAATAAATTTTATATTATTATTATATAAATATTTATATTTATTATTTTTCATAATATGACTATATAATAATTATAACAATTACTTTATTATTATTACTAAAAATGTAATTTTTTTAAATAAATAAATTTATATTTGGGGATAATTGATAAAGAAATCAATAGAATTCCTAATAATTTAATATTTGATTTAAATTTTATAAAATAAAAATAAATTACAAATTTTTTTTATTATTATTTTAAATGAAATAATAAATTTTATATTACTATTTTATAAATATTTATTTTTATTAATATTGAACAAGTAAATATATAATAATCATAATAATTAGTTTATTATTATTAAAAATGTAAATTTTCTAAATAAATAACTTTAGATTTTGGTATAATTGATAAAAAAATATTATCGACTTATAAAATAATTTATAATTTTCAGTTACAAAATAAAATATTGATTTCATATGGTCTATATTAAAATTACTTGAAACTATACATAAATAATGTGAGTGAAATTAAAAAAAAATTATTTTTTAATTTATTTGCGACGGATTAGAGACTAATAATTTCCGTCGCTAATTATTTTACTGTAACAAATTACTATTAGTGACAGAAAAAGTTTTGTCGCTAAACTGTCGCAAAAAAAGGCGCTATAATTTCCCTCAAAAATTAGCGACTAAAATGATCGTCGTTAAATTTTCTAGAACTAATTTCATGAATAAAAAATTATAAAATATAGCGACGATAATATTTGTCGCTAATTTCATCACAAAAAATGGCGCGTATATTTTTCGCCAATAATTAGCGACTGTTTATTCAATCCGTCGCTAATTCATCGCAAAAAATAGAAAATATCCTCCCAATGACGGAATTTGAAAATAGTCGCGAATTCGTCGCAAAATTTACGACGAAAATGAGGCCATCGCTAATTTTAGTCGCTAATTGACAGTATTTTTGTAGTGATCCTTAGTCAAATATGGTCAATTATGGTTTACTCTATTCAACTGTGTTCAATTAATTTTTTTGTCATCTTCTCTATCATTTTTGTTCATTTACCTTGTTATTTTTGTCATTTTTATATTTTATCCTTGAATTAAATAATAATATAAATGCAAGAATAATCATAAAAGAAAAAATGAAACATAAATGTAAATACAAAATATCCAGTTCGTTATATACATCAAAAACCCAAAAAGTTTTAAACTCCCTGAATAAAACATATATCTACTAAGATGGGCCAAGTGCCCTGCGGTATGACAGTCCAAGTTGTGGATGGAAAGCAATAGCCTAGGAGGTCTAGGTGGTGTTACTGGCTACTGTGGTGCTGGTGGCTTATATGGCCGTCGGAACTGAAACTCAAACCTAGGTAATGCAGCAGATAGTGGCTGTAAAATCTATGTGATCACCTCAACCAAATGATCTATGCTTGCCCTCAGCCTTGAGATTGACCGTGAGTGCTGCTCTAAGTACCATAAGAGGTCATCTTTTAGGTTTCTAATGTAGGCTTGCAATGCCTCATCAGTGGTAATGACAACCCTTTTAGCTCTAGGAACCTCTTCCTCTATTCGATCCATCTACTGTCTAATTTGAGTGATAGAATCATCAACTACCTGCAAGGCATCATCAAACTTTTTCCCTACTGCTGCTAAATCTACTGTCTAATGCTGAGCCTATATGGATTGAAGAGCAGATGGGATAGACTAAATGCTCTGCTGCTGCTGATAAGTATGAATTATACTATATTATTAGTATATTTTTAATGCATTTACTATGTTAATTTAATGGAAATTTGGTTAATTTAGTGTTTAAATATCTTAATTAGTACTTTTTAAGCTTAATTGGTTAATTTGGTGTTTTTAGGTGTGTAAATGAAGAAAAAGAGAAATCACAAGGATAAAATTGTAATTTCAACATTTGAAGGAATTTTATAAAGACAAACTTCATCATGTAGTCTAGAGCCTAGCCACTCGATGGAGTGAGATTCTCACTCTACCAAGTCACCTAAAGAGGAAAAGAGAAGAAATTTATTCAGTAGAGTGAGTTTTTCAATCTACGGAGTAGAAAAAGACAAAACCCTCACTCTGTGGAGTGAATTTTCACTCTACAGAGTAGGAAGCTCATTAAAGAATTGGATTACAACTCTACTTCTTATTATACTAAACCACAAATTCCTCTCTCATTTAGGAAGCACAAGGCACAAAACTTCTTTTTTTGAGAGGTATAATCTAGCTATATAAGCACACCTAAACATCAGAGCAGCGAGACCTAGGGATGAGAATTATGAATTTACTTAGTTTTTAACCTAGTTTTCTTTAGTTAATTTTATACAGTAGTTTAGTTTAAGTTTTTTGAGTTTACAATCCTTGTAAAGACTCAAGCTTCTACTGGTGTGTGGTTAAGTCATCAAGAACAAGTTTAAAGCTTCATGAGTATTGTATCTCTTTATTTTCATTTTTTCTTTCATTTTAATCATGTTCAGTAAGTAGTTTTCTTTCTTTTTTTTTTTTTGCTAAAGGATACTTGAATCCTTAACTTTATATTGTAATGACTTAGTTTGTGCTTAATGTGATACAAGTTGATTATTTCTTGGTTTTGTGCTAATTTTTACTTGTGATTGTTTCTAAGCTGATTGTTAACTTATTGAAATAAATAGTTGATGATTGACTTATACATGATTATAGGTTTGTATATTCTTAGGTTAATTTATTGGTATTAATGCATGATTATATTTTGAATTAAGGCATAATTGTGTGTTGGTAATAATAGATTAAATTTAAAAAAAAAGTTAAAATCAAGAATAGATGAAAGTTGAATTTACTTGCAAAAGAGTTTAATAGACATCTAGGAGGCTAAAATCAAATCTTTATGCTAGGTGTCGAATAATTCTGAACAAGAAAGGTTTGATGCTTAGAATGATAATCTTGAGTTAAGTTATCTTGCTTTATTCATCTAATTTCTTCATAATCACTTGTGTTCTCTTTTTGATCAATTCATTATAATATAAGTTAAGGTGGACAGTTCCTTTAGCAAGAGAATTTCAGTTATTATTTTGTGTTTGATTCATGTTAGTTTAATTTTAGTTTTTGTTTTGCTTAGTTCTTGCCTTTAAATAAAAAACTTGGGAAACAATCTTAGATTAATTTAATTCATACATAGATATTATTCTTAACAATCCATGTTCCCTTAGGTATGATATTTTGGGTCTTAATCTATATTTCCCTATATTACTAGCCGATCTAGTACACTTGCTAGACACCGGTCAGTTGCTACTATATATAGGCCTCTATGTAAGTTAACCTCTAAGAGACATCATCAAAAGGTAGTCCTCTAGGAGCTGGGGCAAGCTATTATGGTGGTGGAGCATTGGTAGTAGATGCATTAGGATCCTAGAGAGAGTAAATGTCATGGTCGTGTCAGAGATCATGCTTGTGGAGGTACTGGTGGGGGAGACGAGCCGCTAAGTAAACCATCTAAGTCCATTCATATGTCCATCTCAAAGTCCATATCCATACCTATCCCTTGAGGCTCCTATAACTCTTATTGTGGAGGCTGCTTTACCTGAACTTGGGTTGCTTGATCCTGACTTTCAGCCTCTGGTAGCTATGGCACAATCAGCTCGAACCTACAAAGTGCCCTAGTCTTAAAGACTATCAAAAGTTTGTACTGCCCTACCCATCCATATACTAGCTCAATAATCCTTATGATATGGGCTGTAGATAAGTTTATAAAGATCTCCTCCTTGAGTGGCTGCCCAAATGTCCTTTTGTCCTCCCCCAAGTGTAGAAGCAAATGGGTCACCACTCCTCCTATATAGATCTGAATAGTGGACTATGTGGCTAATATGACCAATGTGGAAATGATCTCATGAATGATATCCACTCTCTTATGGCTGCTCATAGCCTATAAACAGAAGATGTCGACCTTATTGACCAACCAAGGGCTGCCGGTGCTACAAAGGTAAGATATGGCAAGCACTCTTTAAATATATTTGTATGCTTGAGTAGCCAGCTTCGTGCTCTTGGCCATATTTAGGTGGTATACGGTGCCAAAAAGTGTGATTCATGCCTAGTGCTATCTCTCTACCCTCTCTTAGTAACAAAAACATCCTTTCTAATAAGTAACCCCATAGCCTGAGTGAATTTGTGTTAGAGAGTATGCCCTAGAGCCCATGTAATAGGGATGTTTTTCATATGTATGAAATTTATATTCTTAATAAAAGGCATCATTCATTTATTAATGCTGTGTTTGAATACATGAGTTTGTAAATCTTAAATTAATAAATGAAGTCCTAGATATTATAAACACAGTGCAAAGGCAATCATGAAAGTGTTCATGATGTGAGATGTCTATCGCATGCAAATGTGTTAATATCTAAATATCCCTAGTCATAGAATTAACAAGATAGGACATTGTTAATTCGGACAGACTAGCACATGTTATGCTTCTTGAATGGTTCAAGCAATGGTTCTCATAATTGTGATTATGGATGATAATCAAAGCTAACATGTGGATGCTTGTTAGAGGAACAAGTTCATTGGAGACCTGCAAAGAGAATCCTCATATGGATATTAAATCTATGTCAGTGAGGAATCTCTTCATAGCGGTTGTGCAAGTATCCTTAGACTTGAGATCACCAAAGTTATCTTAAGTAGCAAGTGGTATACTTTGACTCCATAACTGATTACTTCCAACTGGGAGTGAACATAGTTAGGAGATTGGGTATATCATGACCTACTTGAAGATAGTTGAGTGATTGACAAAGGATTCACCATCCCAGATTTAACAAGGGAAGTTATCTCACATGATTCTATAATTACCTTGTTCAGTGAATCTCTGGCCAGAGTAATATGCCGAGATGGATGGAGA
The DNA here is from genome assembly GCA_037975025.1 of Excoecaria agallocha. Classification (NCBI taxonomy): domain Eukaryota; kingdom Viridiplantae; phylum Streptophyta; class Magnoliopsida; order Malpighiales; family Euphorbiaceae; genus Excoecaria; species Excoecaria agallocha. The sequence continues at coordinate 9,930,356 of CM075818.1, read as the reverse complement.
TCCATGAAGGGCATTTTAGGAACAATGGTTAAATTAATAGAACATACATAATTAGATTTATATGAGTTGACAGAAATCCATACTCAGAATCTAAATGAGATAAGAGTGGTGAAAGGAGTAATTGCACGGTAACTGTTTCTATGGAAGGGTACAGTCAAACCACATGACTTTCCTGACATTTGGGTAGTCATGATGCCTAGCTAGAGGCCAATCATGACTTGTATAATGATGTATCAAAATATCAATAGAGATTGATAAAATGATTTAAAGGAGTTTAAATCATGTGATTTTTGAATAGAACTCACAATTACATATTATACTGCCAACATGGACAGGAACCCAATAGGTCACACACATATAGAGAAAAGGGTAAAATGGTAAAATGACAAGGATAATAATATTTGATATTATTATAAAGGTAGAGAGGAGAATATGATAATAATTAATTAAAGAGTTTAATTAATTATGATCAAATAAAATTGTCCGCGGAACTTTTGAGAAATGTTCTGTAAATTGGACCTAAATGAAATAATGTATTTCATGATTAATTATTATTGCCTTATAAGTGTTATAAGACTACTATAAGTGTTATAGGACTGATATAATAATTAATAGGACCATTGGAGAAATTATAGAGGGCCAAAGGAATGAAGAAGTTGGAGGAAGCCCTCCAGAAGAGGGCTACACGCCAACTCCATACAGAAGGGCTTGGAGGGCTTTTTCTTGGACCAAATTAATTTATATATGTTACATAAGTGTTATGGAACTCACATATTTAATTTGGTTGGATTTGGAATCCATTTGGGTATTTAAATCCAATTAGATGCACAAAGGGCCTAGTTTGTGGATTTTTGTGCATGGTCTTTTATGAAAAGATTTAATTTGGATTTAATTAAGCCCAAATGATTATAATTAATTCCAGAAGCCCAATTAATAATTCTCCAGCAATTTTAAAGAGCCCAATCTCATTAAGGAGTTGGAATTTTAACCTAACTATAAAAGGCCAACTAATGAGAATTAGGGTTAAGTGATTAAAACAAAAGGAAAGTCTTTTCTATAAAAAACTCTCTCCCTTTTGCGCCACTTCCCAAGCTAGCTCTTGGGAATTTCGGCCAGCCCTAGTTGAACACCAAGTTGTTGGTTCAATTTACCCATCTCTAGTGTGGATTACTCATTGGAGGTGTTCGATTTTGGACACTGTGGTTTGCGACAACCCGGTGCGAAGTAAAATCAACTGTTCAACAAAAATCAAAGGTGATTTTTCTTATTCTCATATAGTTATATTGTGTATTCATGGCAAGATCAGATCATATGGTTAAAAAATTTTAAAATTCCGGTCATGTATGTGATGCATGTAACCATAAAATTCCAACATGGTATCAGAGCCTCGGTTTTGCCATAGATACACAATTCTATATTTTTCTGCGGAATAAGTTTTGTTTTGTTTTGAGTTATTTATTTCATGAACTTTAAAATATTAGATTTGATTGTTCATGAATGAGAAATATTGATTTCTGGTTGTATGTGTGATCAAATAAATTTGACGGAAACAAAAACGGAACTTTTGAAGAAAAGTGACTAGGGTTTTGCGTGAAACCCATTAGGGTTTGGCGTGAAACCCTAGGTAATGTAGGGGCTGTTCTAATTTAATTTCTTATGGATCCATTTAAAAATCATTTAGATGATATTTTATGTCTTTAATATGTGATATTAAGCCGTAAGATCGAACGGAATTAAAATCGAACAAGTTTTGCATGAAAACTAGTTTTGTCGAAAAGTTCGATAAATTGGTGTTCTTCGTGTGTTCTTGATGTGTTCATGGTTAGAACGACTTTTGATCTTCTAAATCTGATATATATGATATATTAAAGTGTTTTTAATTAATTGGATTAATTAAAATGGGCCTTAAATTAATTTGATTAATTTTAATTCATTAAAACCACTTAATGGGCTTAATTATGTTTACGGACTTTGTTTAAATTAGTGAATGACTTGGTGGGCCCAATGAGCTGATTTAAATTAACTATTATAAACATTAATTAAGTTTATTAATGGGTTTTAAGGGCTGGAGTGGGCTTGGCTCATTCCAAAAGGCCCAAATGGTCCAAATGACACAAAACTAGTTTGTGTGTGAACACACTTAGGGTTTTTCTTCTGTGGGTTTCGGCCTACACTTATTTTAAGCCCAAAATTGATTCTTTTAATTATTTAATATGATTAATTAATTAAATAATTAATTTATAATTAATTAATAATCAATTTGATTGATTATTAAGGCAAGAACACATTCATGCAAAAAGGTTTCCTAAAATGAAAGTTTCCAAAATGGAAAAAGTTTCCTAATTTGATCACATCATTAAATAACTCAAAATATAGTTTCAAAGGTTGAAACAAAGTTAGTAATCCATTTATTTATGCATTAGAGAGGCATATAAGGGTGAATGATTGGCATGATGGTTAGTTATGGACAAAGCCCAATGTGATTGAGCATAATGCATGTTTTGGCCCAATGAGGACTTTCATGTCCCGGCCACTTGTTTTTGGTTTGTATTTCATTTCAAATTGTAATATGTAATTAGATTACTTAGATTAGAATTAGAAATAGAGATGGAGACCAATATCAAGGAGCAAGATGGGCCGGATGGAGATCCAACAAGCTTGAAGATAATGTAATTATTTTCTTGTTTGAATCATGCATACTACCTAGGTGTGACCTTTTGATTTCCCTCTTGGCTCGGGGAAATCAATGTAGTGAAGTCCATAACTATACCATATTTGTATGCTTATATTTATGTGATAGATATAGGATGCATACCAATGTATGCCAACCATGTATGATGAGACTTAATTAACTAAAACCCTCAAACAAATACTAAGGTATATAAGCCTTCCATTAATTTGAGGAGAACCAGAGTTCTTTATAGTGTGGGTTGTTGACCACAGTCAAGCTCACATTATATCGAATATGTTCAAATCGAATTAAATGGGTCATCTTAGCTAGCCCATTAGTTTGTTGACCACAGTCAAGGCTAATGGTTCTAGAGGCAAGATTAGGGAATGCATATATGATATGCATGCATCAAGAGTTGATAACCTAATGATCCAATAGTTGTGTAGAGACACAATTGGTATAAAGATACCTACCTTTCAAGGGTATGGAATTTGGCTTGTTGACCACAGTCAAGGTCAAATTACATATCAAGGATTGGATATTGGCCCACTAAGAAAATCATCGGGTTTTCTCGGATTATATAGTGAGGGCTATTAATTCGCAATAAAATAGTGGGAGTAAATGGATTAATTAAAGACCTTATTAATGCATACATATATATGAACATACTCTCATATCTTTTCTTTTTCACATCTAGGTCATCATCATGAGCACATCAAACATTAACATACGATCAATCTTGGATAACAAGCTGGTTGGCAACAACTATTCTGACTGGATCAGGCAAGTGAGAATTGTTCTCAGAGCTGAAAAGATCCACTATGTCTTGGATAAAGATCCACCACCACGTCCATCAGATGATGCCATTGATGAGATCAAAGGCATTTATCGAAAATACATGGAGGATAGTGAAACAGCAGCATGTCTGATGCTGGGTGCTATGTCCTCGGAGCTTCAGAAGCAACATGAAATGATGGATGCTAGAACCATCGTTTTGCATCTAGAGGAGCTTTATTCTTCTCAGGCTAGAACTGAGCAATATGAGATTGCTCGAGCTCTATTTAGTTGCAAAATGGTGGAAGGCACTTCAGCTGCTGCTCATGCATTGAAGATGTATGGGTATATTGAGCATTTGAGTAGACTTGGCTATGTTATGGATAATGATCTTTACATAGATTTAATCTTGTACTCGTTGGCTCCAAGTTATGCACCTTTTGTGCTTAACTTCAACATGAACAAGATCCAAGTATCCATTCCTGAGTTAATCAACATGCTCAAGACAGCTGATGGATCATTTAAGAAAGATCCAAAAAGTGTCATGGTTGTCACTTCTGCTAAAGGCAAGAAGCAGAAGAAGAAGATAACCAAGGCGCAGCCAAAGAATGGTGGGATCTCCAAGAAGAAGGTTGCCAAGAAAGAGAATCCCAAAGGGACTTGCTTCCATTGTGGAAAGGATGGTCATTGGAAGCGTAACTGCAAGGCCTATCTAGATTCTCTTAAGGAGAAGAAGCAAGCTGTTGCATCTACTTCAGGTATTCATATGATTGAAATTAATACTTATTCTATTGCTTCAAAACAATCTTGGGTATTAGATACCGGATGTGGATCTCATTTATGTAATGATCTACAGGGGCTTAGAAGCTTTAGAAGAGTTGGAAAGGCAGAGATTTGTTTGCAGTCAGCTACTGGACAAAACATCTCTACAACTGTTGTGGGGACTTATCATTTGCCTCTTCCGAGTGGATTAGTACTGGAATTAAATAATTGTTATTATGTTCCAGCTTTGTCCAAGAGTATTATTTCTTTCAGTTGTTTGATGAACGATTATGATATTTCTTTAAAGGACAAATGTTGTTACATTTTTAAGAACAATATATTTTATGCAAAAGCTATCATTGAGAATGGTATATTTGTTCTTGATTTAATTAAAGAAGTACATAATGTGGATACCAAGAGAATGAAACATGATAATCTAAATACCTCATACTTATGGCATTGTCGTTTAGGCCACATAAATGAAAAACGCATGACCAAATTGCACAAGTCAGGTGATTTGGGATCATTTGATTATGAATCATTTGATACATGCGAATCTTGTTTATTGGGAAAATGACAAAAGCTCCCTTTATTGGTAAAGGAGAACGAGCTAAAATGGTTTTGGACTTAATACATTCAGATGTATGTGGTCCAATGACTACACATGCTAGAGGAGGTTACTCCTACTTCATTACTTTCATAGATGATTATTCCAGGTTTGGATACATCTATCTAATGAAATATAAGTCTGAAGCATTTGAAAAGTTCAAAGAATTCAGAAATGAAGTAGAGAAACAACTTGGCAAAAGTATTAAAACACTTAGATCAGATCGAGGTGGAGAATACTTAAGTCAAGAGTTTCAGGATTATCTTAGAGATAATGGGATTTTATCTCAATGGACTCCTCCATATACACCACAACACAATGGTGTATCCGAAAGGAGGAATCGAACACTATTAGATATGGTTCGATCAATGATGAGCCGAGCGGACTTGCCTAAGTCCTTTTGGGGATATGCACTAGAAACTGCTGTTTATGTGTTAAATAGAGTTCCTAGTAAATCGGTTGATGTTACTCCATATGAGATGTGGAATAACAAGAAACCCACGCTTTCTCATATGAAAGTATGGGGTTGTCCTACTTATGTGAAGAGGACAATGTCAGACAAACTGGATGTTAAGTCTGACAAATGTTTATTTGTGGGATATCCAAAAGAAACGTTTGGATATTATTTCTATCATCCCTTAGAACAAAAGGTGTTTGTTTCAAGGCATGCTGTCTTCTTGGAAAGAGAATTTCTCCTACGAGAAGACAGTGGGAGTAAAATTGAGCTTGGTGAAGTTCAAGACCCACAAATAGAAGATGATCAATCGATTGAACCCGAAACTGAATTTCATAATGATGAGATTACAGTTGAACCTGATTATACACAAAATCCTAAAAGATCTACTAGGATGCGTTCTATCCCTGTGAGATATGGTTTTCACATTGATTCGGATAGAGGCATAACTGTAGTAGAGGACAATGAGCCTACAAGCTATCAAGAAGTTTTGAACAGTTCAGAACGTGATTTATGGCTTAAGGCTATGCAGTCCGAAATGGACTCCATGTATGAGAATAAAGTATGGACTTTAACTCAACCACCTGAAGGGATAAAACCCATAGGGTGCAAATGGGTCTTCAAAAAGAAGACTGACATGGAAGGTAATATAGTTACCTATAAAGCTCGCTTAGTAGCAAAAGGTTATTGTCAAAAAGAAGGTATTGACTATGACGAAACTTTTTCTCCTGTAGCGATGCTTAAGTCTATAAGAATACTTTTAGCCATTGCAGCTCATTATGATTATGAGATTTGGCAGATGGATGTGAAGACAGCTTTCCTTAATGGAAATCTTACCGAGGATGTGTATATGACACAACCAGAAGGATTCACATCTGGAAATGGCGAAAAGGTATGCAAGCTTCAAAGATCCATTTATGGATTGAAGCAAGCCTCTAGGAGCTGGAACATACGATTCAATGAGACAATCAAAGAGTTTGGTTTCTCACAGAATGAAGATGAACCTTGTGTGTATAAAAGGGTCAGTGGGAGTGCAATTGTCTTCCTAGTTCTATATGTAGATGACATATTGATCATGGGAAATGACATTTCTCTTCTCCAATCTGTTAAAATATGGTTATCCAAGCAATTCTCCATGAAAGACCTTGGAGAAGCATCCTATATTCTGGGAATAAGGATCTATAGAGATAGATCCAATAGGTTGCTAGGTCTTTCTCAAAGTACATATATAGATAAAGTATTGAAGAGGTTCAATATGGATCTCTCTAAGAAAGGGTTTATACCCATGGTGCATGGGAAACACCTTTCTAAGTCTATGTGTCCACAGACACTGGAGGATAGAGAGAGCATGAATAGAATACCATATGCATCTGCAATTGGTTCTATCATGTATGCTATGTTATGTACACGTCCAGATGTAGCATTTGCTTTGAGTGTCACAAGCAGATTCCAATCTAATTTTGGAGAGGAACATTGGGCAGCTGTCAAGAATATTCTTAAGTACTTGAGAAGAACTAAGGATGTATTCTTGGTATATGGAGAGGGCAGTTTGGAAGTAAACGGGCATACAGATGCCAGCTTCCAATCTGACAAAGATGATTGTAAATCACAATCTGGTTATGTGTTCATAATGGGAGGAGGAGCGGTTAGTTGGAAAAGTTCCAAACAAGAAACAACTGCTGATTCCACGACAGAAGCTGAGTACATTGCTGCTTCAGAAGCAGCCAAAAAAGCAGTCTGGATCAAAAAGTTCATAACCGAACTAGGAGTGGTGCCTAGCATTGTTGATCCGATTCCTTTATATTGTGACAACAATGGAGCCATTGCGCAAGCAAAGGAACCAAGGTCTCATCAGCGATCCAAACATGTTCTCAGACGCTACCATCTCATAAGGGAAATAGTAGCTAGAAATGATGTGAAAATAGAAAGGGTTCCCACAGATGACAATGTGGCGGATCCCCTCACTAAAGCACTTTCCCAGATAAAGCATGATCACCATATAAATAGCATGGGTCTGAGACATATGAGTGATTGGCTCTAGTGCAAGTGGGAGATTGTTAGAGAGTATGCCCTAGAGCCCATGTAATAGGGATGTTTTTCATATGTATGAAATTTATATTCTTAATAAAAGGCATCATTCATTTATTAATGCTGTGTTTGAATACATGAGTTTGTAAATCTTAAATTAATAAATGAAGTCCTAGATATTATAAGCACAGTGCAAAGGCAATCATGAAAGTGTTCATGATGTGAGATGTCTATCGCATGCAAATGTGTTAATATCTAAATATCCCTAGTCATAGAATTAACAAGATAGGACATTGTTAATTCGGACAGACTAGCACATGTTATGCTTCTTGAATGGTTCAAGCAATGGTTGTCATAATTGTGATTATGGATGATAATCAAAGCTAACATGTGGATGCTTGTTAGAGGAACAAGTTCATTGGAGACCTGCAAAGAGAATCCTCATATGGATATTAAATCTATGTCAGTGAGGAATCTCTTCATAGCGGTTGTGCAAGTATCCTTAGACTTGAGATCACCAAAGTTATCTTAAGTAGCAAGTGGTATACTTTGACTCCATAACTGATTACTTCCAACTGGGAGTGAACATAGTTAGGAGATTGGGTATATCATGACCTACTTGAAGATAGTTGAGTGATTGACAAAGGATTCACCATCCCAGATTTAACAAGGGAAGTTATCTCACATGATTCTATAATTACCTTGTTCAGTGAATCTCTGGCCAGAGTAATATGCCGAGATGGATGGAGATCCATGAAGGGCATTTTAGGAACAATGGTTAAATTAATAGAACATACATAATTAGATTTATATGAGTTGACAGAAATCCATACTCAGAATCTAAATGAGATAAGAGTGGTGAAAGGAGTAATTGCACGGTAACTGTTTCTATGGAAGGGTACAGTCAAACCACATGACTTTCCTGACATTTGGGTAGTCATGATGCCTAGCTAGAGGCCAATCATGACTTGTATAATGATGTATCAAAATATCAATAGAGATTGATAAAATGATTTAAAGGAGTTTAAATCATGTGATTTTTGAATAGAACTCACAATTACATATTATACTGCCAACATGGACAGGAACCCAATAGGTCACACACATATAGAGAAAAGGGTAAAATGGTAAAATGACAAGGATAATAATATTTGATATTATTATAAAGGTAGAGAGGAGAATATGATAATAATTAATTAAAGAGTTTAATTAATTATGATCAAATAAAATTGTCCGCGGAACTTTTGAGAAATGTTCTGTAAATTGGACCTAAATGAAATAATGTATTTCATGATTAATTATTATTGCCTTATAAGTGTTATAAGACTACTATAAGTGTTATAGGACTGATATAATAATTAATAGGACCATTGGAGAAATTATAGAGGGCCAAAGGAATGAAGAAGTTGGAGGAAGCCCTCCAGAAGAGGGCTACACGCCAACTCCATACAGAAGGGCTTGGAGGGCTTTTTCTTGGACCAAATTAATTTATATATGTTACATAAGTGTTATGGAACTCACATATTTAATTTGGTTGGATTTGGAATCCATTTGGGTATTTAAATCCAATTAGATGCACAAAGGGCCTAGTTTGTGGATTTTTGTGCATGGTCTTTTATGAAAAGATTTAATTTGGATTTAATTAAGCCCAAATGATTATAATTAATTCCAGAAGCCCAATTAATAATTCTCCAGCAATTTTAAAGAGCCCAATCTCATTAAGGAGTTGGAATTTTAACCTAACTATAAAAGGCCAACTAATGAGAATTAGGGTTAAGTGATTAAAACAAAAGGAAAGTCTTTTCTCTAAAAAACTCTCTCCCTTTTGCGCCACTTCCCAAGCTAGCTCTTGGGAATTTCGGCCAGCCCTAGTTGAACACCAAGTTGTTGGTTCAATTTACCCATCTCTAGTGTGGATTACTCATTGGAGGTGTTCGATTTTGGACACTGTGGTTTGCGACAACCCGGTGCGAAGTAAAATCAACTGTTCAACAAAAATCAAAGGTGATTTTTCTTATTCTCATATAGTTATATTGTGTATTCATGGCAAGATCAGATCATATGGTTAAAAAATTTTAAAATTCCGGTCATGTATGTGATGCATGTAACCATAAAATTCCAACATGGTATCAGAGCCTCGGTTTTGCCATAGATACATAATTCTATATTTTTCTGCGGAATAAGTTTTGTTTTGTTTTGAGTTATTTATTTCATGAACTTTAAAATATTAGATTTGATTGTTCATGAATGAGAAATATTGATTTCTGGTTGTATGTGTGATCAAATAAATTTGACGGAAACAAAAACGGAACTTTTGAAGAAAAGTGACTAGGGTTTTGCGTGAAACCCATTAGGGTTTGGCGTGAAACCCTAGGTAATGTAGGGGCTGTTCTAATTTAATTTCTTATGGATCCATTTAAAAATCATTTAGATGATATTTTATGTCTTTAATATGTGATATTAAGCCGTAGGATCGAACGGAATTAAAATCGAACAAGTTTTGCATGAAAACTAGTTTTGTCGAAAAGTTCGATAAATTGGTGTTCTTCGTGTGTTCTTGATGTGTTCATGGTTAGAACGACTTTTGATCTTCTAAATCTGATATATATGATATATTAAAGTGTTTTTAATTAATTGGATTAATTAAAATGGGCCTTAAATTAATTTGATTAATTTTAATTCATTAAAACCACTTAATGGGCTTAATTATGTTTACGGACTTTGTTTAAATTAGTGAATGACTTGGTGGGCCCAATGAGCTGATTTAAATTAACTATTATAAACATTAATTAAGTTTATTAATGGGTTTTAAGGGCTGGAGTGGGCTTGGCTCATTCCAAAAGGCCCAAATGGTCCAAATGACACAAAACTAGTTTGTGTGTGAACACACTTAGGGTTTTTCTTCTGTGGGTTTCGGCCTACACTTATTTTAAGCCCAAAATTGATTCTTTTAATTATTTAATATGATTAATTAATTAAATAATTAATTTATAATTAATTAATAATCAATTTGATTGATTATTAAGGCAAGAACACATTCATGCAAAAAGGTTTCCTAAAATGAAAGTTTCCAAAATGGAAAAAGTTTCCTAATTTGATCACATCATTAAATAACTCAAAATATAGTTTCAAAGGTTGAAACAAAGTTAGTAATCCATTTATTTATGCATTAGAGAGGCATATAAGGGTGAATGATTGGCATGATGGTTAGTTATGGACAAAGCCCAATGTGATTGAGCATAATGCATGTTTTGGCCCAATGAGGACTTTCATGTCCCGGCCACTTGTTTTTGGTTTGTATTTCATTTCAAATTGTAATATGTAATTAGATTACTTAGATTAGAATTAGAAATAGAGATGGAGACCAATATCAAGGAGCAAGATGGGCCGGATGGAGATCCAACAAGCTTGAAGATAATGTAATTATTTTCTTGTTTGAATCATGCATACTACCTAGGTGTGACCTTTTGATTTCCCTCTTGGCTCGGGGAAATCAATGTAGTGAAGTCCATAACTATACCATATTTGTATGCTTATATTTATGTGATAGATATAGGATGCATACCAATGTATGCCAACCATGTATGATGAGATTTAATTAACTAAAACCCTCAAACAAATACTAAGGTATATAAGCCTTCCATTAATTTGAGGAGAACCAGAGTTCTTTATAGTGTGGGTTGTTGACCACAGTCAAGCTCACATTATATCGAATATGTTCAAATCGAATTAAATGGGTCATCTTAGCTAGCCCATTAGTTTGTTGACCACAGTCAAGGCTAATGGTTCTAGAGGCAAGATTAGGGAATGCATATATGATATGCATGCATCAAGAGTTGATAACCTAATGATCCAATAGTTGTGTAGAGACACAATTGGTATAAAGATACCTACCTTTCAAGGGTATGGAATTTGGCTTGTTGACCACAGTCAAGGTCAAATTACATATCAAGGATTGGATATTGGCCCACTAAGAAAATCATCGGGTTTTCTCGGATTATATAGTGAGGGCTATTAATTCGCAATAAAATAGTGGGAGTAAATGGATTAATTAAAGACCTTATTAATGCATACATATATATGAACATACTCTCATATCTTTTCTTTTTCACATCTAGGTCATCATCATGAGCACATCAAACATTAACATACGATCAATCTTGGATAACAAGCTGGTTGGCAACAACTATTCTGACTGGATCAGGCAAGTGAGAATTGTTCTCAGAGCTGAAAAGATCCACTATGTCTTGGATAAAGATCCACCACCACGTCCATCAGATGATGCCATTGATGAGATCAAAGGCATTTATCGAAAATACATGGAGGATAGTGAAACAGCAGCATGTCTGATGCTGGGTGCTATGTCCTCGGAGCTTCAGAAGCAACATGAAATGATGGATGCTAGAACCATCGTTTTGCATCTAGAGGAGCTTTATTCTTCTCAGGCTAGAACTGAGCAATATGAGATTGCTCGAGCTCTATTTAGTTGCAAAATGGTGGAAGGCACTTCAGCTGCTGCTCATGCATTGAAGATGTATGGGTATATTGAGCATTTGAGTAGACTTGGCTATGTTATGGATAATGATCTTTACATAGATTTAATCTTGTACTCGTTGGCTCCAAGTTATGCACCTTTTGTGCTTAACTTCAACATGAACAAGATCCAAGTATCCATTCCTGAGTTAATCAACATGCTCAAGACAGCTGATGGATCATTTAAGAAAGATCCAAAAAGTGTCATGGTTGTCACTTCTGCTAAAGGCAAGAAGCAGAAGAAGAAGATAACCAAGGCGCAGCCAAAGAATGGTGGGATCTCCAAGAAGAAGGTTGCCAAGAAAGAGAATCCCAAAGGGACTTGCTTCCATTGTGGAAAGGATGGTCATTGGAAGCGTAACTGCAAGGCCTATCTAGATTCTCTTAAGGAGAAGAAGCAAGCTGTTGCATCTACTTCAGGTATTCATATGATTGAAATTAATACTTATTCTATTGCTTCAAAACAATCTTGGGTATTAGATACCGGATGTGGATCTCATTTATGTAATGATCTACAGGGGCTTAGAAGCTTTAGAAGAGTTGGAAAGGCAGAGATTTGTTTGCAGTCAGCTATTGGACAAAACATCTCTACAACTGTTGTGGGGACTTATCATTTGCCTCTTCCGAGTGGATTAGTACTGGAATTAAATAATTGTTATTATGTTCCAGCTTTGTCCAAGAGTATTATTTCTTTCAGTTGTTTGATGAACGATTATGATATTTCTTTAAAGGACAAATGTTGTTACATTTTTAAGAACAATATATTTTATGCAAAAGCTATCATTGAGAATGGTATATTTGTTCTTGATTTAATTAAAGAAGTACATAATGTGGATACCAAGAGAATGAAACATGATAATCTAAATACCTCATACTTATGGCATTGTCGTTTAGGCCACATAAATGAAAAACGCATGACCAAATTGCACAAGTCAGGTGATTTGGGATCATTTGATTATGAATCATTTGATACATGCGAATCTTGTTTATTGGGAAAAATGACAAAAGCTCCCTTTATTGGTAAAGGAGAACGAGCTAAAATGGTTTTGGACTTAATACATTCAGATGTATGTGGTCCAATGACTACACATGCTAGAGGAGGTTACTCCTACTTCATTACTTTCATAGATGATTATTCCAGGTTTGGATACATCTATCTAATGAAATATAAGTCTGAAGCATTTGAAAAGTTCAAAGAATTCAGAAATGAAGTAGAGAAACAACTTGGCAAAAGTATTAAAACACTTAGATCAGATCGAGGTGGAGAATACTTAAGTCAAGAGTTTCAGGATTATCTTAGAGATAATGGGATTTTATCTCAATGGACTCCTCCATATACACCACAACACAATGGTGTATCCGAAAGGAGGAATCGAACACTATTAGATATGGTTCGATCAATGATGAGCCGAGCGGACTTGCCTAAGTCCTTTTGGGGATATGCACTAGAAACTGCTGTTTATGTGTTAAATAGAGTTCCTAGTAAATCGGTTGATGTTACTCCATATGAGATGTGGAATAACAAGAAACCCACGCTTTCTCATATGAAAGTATGGGGTTGTCCTACTTATGTGAAGAGGACAATGTCAGACAAACTGGATGTTAAGTCTGACAAATGTTTATTTGTGGGATATCCAAAAGAAACGTTTGGATATTATTTCTATCATCCCTTAGAACAAAAGGTGTTTGTTTCAAGGCATGCTGTCTTCTTGGAAAGAGAATTTCTCCTACGAGAAGACAGTGGGAGTAAAATTGAGCTTGGTGAAGTTCAAGACCCACAAATAGAAGATGATCAATCGATTGAACCCGAAACTGAATTTCATAATGATGAGATTACAGTTGAACCTGATTATACACAAAATCCTAAAAGATCTACTAGGATGCGTTCTATCCCTGTGAGATATGGTTTTCACATTGATTCGGATAGAGGCATAACTGTAGTAGAGGACAATGAGCCTACAAGCTATCAAGAAGTTTTGAACAGTTCAGAACGTGATTTATGGCTTAAGGCTATGCAGTCCGAAATGGACTCCATGTATGAGAATAAAGTATGGACTTTAACTCAACCACCTGAAGGGATAAAACCCATAGGGTGCAAATGGGTCTTCAAAAAGAAGACTGACATGGAAGGTAATATAGTTACCTATAAAGCTCGCTTAGTAGCAAAAGGTTATCGTCAAAAAGAAGGTATTGACTATGACGAAACTTTTTCTCCTGTAGCGATGCTTAAGTCTATAAGAATACTTTTAGCCATTGCAGCTCATTATGATTATGAGATTTGGCAGATGGATGTGAAGACAGCTTTCCTTAATGGAAATCTTACCGAGGATGTGTATATGACACAACCAGAAGGATTCACATCTGGAAATGGCGAAAAGGTATGCAAGCTTCAAAGATCCATTTATGGATTGAAGCAAGCCTCTAGGAGCTGGAACATACGATTCAATGAGACAATCAAAGAGTTTGGTTTCTCACAGAATGAAGATGAACCTTGTGTGTATAAAAGGGTCAGTGGGAGTGCAATTGTCTTCCTAGTTCTATATGTAGATGACATATTGATCATGGGAAATGACATTTCTCTTCTCCAATCTGTTAAAATATGGTTATCCAAGCAATTCTCCATGAAAGACCTTGGAGAAGCATCCTATATTCTGGGAATAAGGATCTATAGAGATAGATCCAATAGGTTGCTAGGTCTTTCTCAAAGTACATATATAGATAAAGTATTGAAGAGGTTCAATATGGATCTCTCTAAGAAAGGGTTTATACCCATGGTGCATGGGAAACACCTTTCTAAGTCTATGTGTCCACAGACACTGGAGGATAGAGAGAGCATGAATAGAATACCATATGCATCTGCAATTGGTTCTATCATGTATGCTATGTTATGTACACGTCCAGATGTAGCATTTGCTTTGAGTGTCACAAGCAGATTCCAATCTAATTTTAGAGAGGAACATTGGGCAGCTGTCAAGAATATTCTTAAGTACTTGAGAAGAACTAAGGATGTATTCTTGGTATATGGAGAGGGCAGTTTGGAAGTAAACGGGTATACAGATGCCAGCTTCCAATCTGACAAAGATGATTGTAAATCACAATCTGGTTATGTGTTCATAATGGGAGGAGGAACGGTTAGTTGGAAAAGTTCCAAACAAGAAACAACTGCTGATTCCACGACAGAAGCTGAGTACATTGCTGCTTCAGAAGCAGCCAAAAAAGCAGTCTGGATCAAAAAGTTCATAACCGAACTAGGAGTGGTGCCTAGCATTGTTGATCCGATTCCTTTATATTGTGACAACAATGGAGCCATTGCGCAAGCAAAGGAACCAAGGTCTCATCAGCGATCCAAACATGTTCTCAGACGCTACCATCTCATAAGGGAAATAGTAGCTAGAAATGATGTGAAAATAGAAAGGGTTCCCACAGATGACAATGTGGCGGATCCCCTCACTAAAGCACTTTCCCAGATAAAGCATGATCACCATATAAATAGCATGGGTCTGAGACATATGAGTGATTGGCTCTAGTGCAAGTGGGAGATTGTTAGAGAGTATGCCCTAGAGCCCATGTAATAGGGATGTTTTTCATATGTATGAAATTTATATTCTTAATAAAAGGCATCATTCATTTATTAATGCTGTGTTTGAATACATGAGTTTGTAAATCTTAAATTAATAAATGAAGTCCTAGATATTATAAACACAGTGCAAAGGCAATCATGAAAGTGTTCATGATGTGAGATGTCTATCGCATGCAAATGTGTTAATATCTAAATATCCCTAGTCATAGAATTAACAAGATAGGACATTGTTAATTCGGACAAACTAGCACATGTTATGCTTCTTGAATGGTTCAAGCAATGGTTCTCATAATTGTGATTATGGATGATAATCAAAGCTAACATGTGGATGCTTGTTAGAGGAACAAGTTCATTGGAGACCTGCAAAGAGAATCCTCATATGGATATTAAATCTATGTCAGTGAGGAATCTCTTCATAGCGGTTGTGCAAGTATCCTTAGACTTGAGATCACCAAAGTTATCTTAAGTAGCAAGTGGTATACTTTGACTCCATAACTGATTATTTCCAACTGGGAGTGAACATAGTTAGGAGATTGGGTATATCATGACCTACTTGAAGATAGTTGAGTGATTGACAAAGGATTCACCATCCCAGATTTAACAAGGGAAGTTATCTCACATGATTCTATAATTACCTTGTTCAGTGAATCTCTGGCCAGAGTAATATGCCGAGATGGATGGAGATCCATGAAGGGCATTTTAGGAACAATGGTTAAATTAATAGAACATACATAATTAGATTTATATGAGTTGACAGAAATCCATACTCAGAATCTAAATGAGATAAGAGTGGTGAAAGGAGTAATTGCACGGTAACTGTTTCTATGGAAGGGTACAGTCAAACCACATGACTTTCCTGACATTTGGGTAGTCATGATGCCTAGCTAGAGGCCAATCATGACTTGTATAATGATGTATCAAAATATCAATAGAGATTGATAAAATGATTTAAAGGAGTTTAAATCATGTGATTTTTGAATAGAACTCACAATTACATATTATACTGCCAACATGGACAGGAACCCAATAGGTCACACACATATAGAGAAAAGGGTAAAATGGTAAAATGACAAGGATAATAATATTTGATATTATTATAAAGGTAGAGAGGAGAATATGATAATAATTAATTAAAGAGTTTAATTAATTATGATCAAATAAAATTGTCCGCGGAACTTTTGAGAAATGTTCTGTAAATTGGACCTAAATGAAATAATGTATTTCATGATTAATTATTATTGCCTTATAAGTGTTATAAGACTACTATAAGTGTTATAGGACTGATATAATAATTAATAGGACCATTGGAGAAATTATAGAGGGCCAAAGGAATGAAGAAGTTGGAGGAAGCCCTCCAGAAGAGGGCTACACGCCAACTCCATACAGAAGGGCTTGGAGGGCTTTTTCTTGGACCAAATTAATTTATATATATTACATAAGTGTTATGGAACTCACATATTTAATTTGGTTGGATTTGGAATCCATTTGGGTATTTAAATCCAATTAGATGCACAAAGGGCCTAGTTTGTGGATTTTTGTGCATGGTCTTTTATGAAAAGATTTAATTTGGATTTAATTAAGCCCAAATGATTATAATTAATTCCAGAAGCCCAATTAATAATTCTCCAGCAATTTAAAGAGCCCAATCTCATTAAGGAGTTGGAATTTTAACCTAACTATAAAAGGCCAACTAATGAGAATTAGGGTTAAGTGATTAAAACAAAAGGAAAGTCTTTTCTCTAAAAAACTCTCTCCCTTTTGCGCCACTTCCCAAGCTAGCTCTTGGGAATTTCGGCCAGCCCTAGTTGAACACCAAGTTGTTGGTTCAATTTACCCATCTCTAGTGTGGATTACTCATTGGAGGTGTTCGATTTTGGACACTGTGGTTTGCGATAACTCGGTGCGAAGTAAAATCAACTGTTCAACAAAAATCAAAGGTGATTTTTCTTATTCTCATATAGTTATATTGTGTATTCATGGCAAGATCAGATCATATGGTTAAAAAATTTTAAAATTCCGCTCATGTATGTGATGCATGTAACCATAAAATTCCTACAATTTGCACCTGCTAATACTATATCTGATCTTGTTGACCCTGAAGGTGATGACACCCTCCTCTATATTCGGTCTTTGAAATCCTCGTTAATGTAGAGTCGACAAGAATGCCCTGGTGACCTTGGGTTTTATAAAGAACAATAAAGCAAAGAAATTATTCCATCTTATAGCGGCCATAAGCTTATCCACCTCGCCTAATAAGCCTATGTTATTTAGGAACTGATGGGATATAAACCTACTAGCCCGATACTGAATCCAAGCTAAGGCCTTGATATCTATTTCTCTCTGGCTCAGTCATCTAGCCAGAAGTAGGTGGAGTTGGCATGGCACGTGCCTCACAATGCGGGGTCATCTACAAAAAGATCGAAAGTTAATCTTATTTGAAATAACTTATGGTGTAAGTAATCATGTTAGTCAAATTACAAACAATAATTAAAATTTTAGCAACATGCTAGCTTAGAATGGAGCTAGCCAACCTACATATAAATACGCGTTAAATGCCATAAGATATATTACAAGATCTTAGGCCCGTCAATGGGTGTCGAGCAAGCATGTAGGACAATCAGAGTTCAAAACTTGTAACTATTTACAAGAAGTCTAACAAAGTTTTGGCAGCATTTTAGCTAGAAATGTGACTCCCCCTGCACAAAAAGCATTTAAAACCAGTAACATAGGCCAGAAGGCCACCAGATAGTTTAGTTTAAAAAATTTTCTACAATATGTTCAATAAAGCAAGGTAAGAGGCTTAATTACTTCTTAGTCCTTTATTTAGTTTATAATAGCTATCTCTAAAGTTAATGTAATTATGATTTTACGATAAGGCATAATCAACAAGCTAAAAACTGATTTACATAGGCAACTATTCAGTTTAAATTAACTATCTGAAGCCTAAAGCAACATTGTAGTCTAAATTAAAAATTAAATTCTAAATATTAATCCTATAATTCAAACATTTGGGTATGTTTTCATTTCTATCTAAATTGTTTTGCCAAGTACAATGAATCAAGGGAATGTGAGTCAATAGCATTTACAGAGTCAAGGCAAACAAATTCTATAGGGTAGTAGGCTAAGCAAAAAAAAAAAACAATATAAAAAGAAAATTAACTAACAAAAATAAATCTAGCATTTCTAGTTATTCTATAGGCATTTAAGTGACGAAAATAAAAGAAACAACAACAAATAAATAATAAAATAAGAAATTAAATGAAAAAAATTACTTAAAATGGTGAAAAATGGGTATTTAAAATGTGCAACAAAAATTGAAATAAATGACACCTTGAAGTGCGCGTTGATCTTAAGAGAATTTCGGCACAAACAACTTGTGAAATCATTGAGAAAAGGGGGAGAAAATTCAAAAAATTGAGAAGTGAAGCTTGACGAATGTGTTAATGGCAGTTGGAGGAGAGAGGAAGAGAAAAAAAAAAGAAGAAAAGTCAAGAAATTCAAATTTCGATGTGGCAGATGGGCAGGGCATCTATCAAGAGCGAATGACGAGTGCCACTTATGTCCCATCTGTCATACCTTTTTGAATTTTAAAAATTTTTCTTTATTATTTATTTTTCTCTTATTTCATTATTTTATCATATTTTATATTGACAAACAGCTAACATTTTTTTTATTTAATCCTATATATGCATGTTCATATTATTATTATTATTATTATTATTATTATTATTATTATTATTATTATTATTATTATTATTAATCCTTGAATTATATACTCCTTAAATTTTAGAGACGTTAGGGAATTCCAACAATTCCAGCATATCTTTACATTACTTGCACAAAATGAATACAAAAATGTACGTGCAATGTATAAGCCATATAGAATGCAAGAAGACCCATTTAAGTGATTCAAGGGTTGACAGATGGCTAGGCTGTGGGTTGCTCCTAAGTGCATGATACTACTCTAATGTTATCTACGTTTGGTGTTGGGATCCTCGGTTCCATATTTTCCACTTAACACATCAGGAGCAATGCCCTCTAGTAGAGGAGTTTGCTGAGATTTTGGGCTTAAATACTTTTTTTTACTTTACCTTACATGCCTTATGGCATGATCAATTACCCAAGAGAGGTGACACATACTTTATGTATCCTTCCCTCTACTGCTAGTAGACTCGTACCCCGAGGAGGTCCTTTCTCATTAGAGATCTTGCTCAATGCTATGCTTGACTTACTTGAGCACTGCATTTATCGGATCAATGTCATCTTGTTATACAGCTTTGCTCAATATCTGATAGTGATTCCTAATAATTTAATGGGAGATTATCGATTATTTAGCATTGTGGAGGGGATATGCCATTGACTGACCTCGTTCCCTTTGATCTTGGTGGAGGCCATTATTGGTTTGGACGTTATATCTGCTAATCCTACTGCTTTCCACTATAGCAGCCCTTTGTTACTCCAGGTATGTAATTATTTTGAAGGTAGTGTGCCCCTTGTGGGTTTTCACACTAACTTTTCTTAGTGGAAACTGTGTCTTTGCGAATTTTCACACATTCCTTTGCATTACTTTTGCCTGTCATGAATCTAACTCACCCAGCTGTAGACATCGTCTCTTGAGGCAACTCAAATCAGAGTTAGCCGATGAGGAAGTGTTATTTGTATTACAAATGGAGAGTGAAAATTCTAAGTCTTATCCTTGGTATCCTCAAAGTTTTTTTAAGGTTTTTTATCAAGCTTTGTCCTTTCACATTTTTTTTTTCAGAGCTAGAATAGGGTTTTAATTGAAAAATATCCTTTTTTCATTAATAAATAAGCTGACCATCTATCATTGCCCATCTGTGGTGACAAACACCTTATGACAGACACCTTATGATAGACACACTATGACAGACACCCTGCCCGTCTATCAATGCCCATCTGTGGTGATATACACTCAACAATAGACACCTAATGATAGATACCCTACCCATTTGTTGTACGATTTGCATATTTACTTCCCTTATTTTTTGATTAAGAAAGAGGGGGATTTTTTAGGGAAATTTTATTTTAAATCTAATATGATTTTTGGGGATTAGATTGGGATTTTAAATCTTAAAAGTAAGAGTTTTAGTAGGACTCAAAAACTCTTTTAAATAAATAGGAAAAACACTAGGGTTTTGGGCTATCTTCTTTTACTTTTTCTTCTTCTTTCTTTGGTGGCTAAAATTTCATCTTTTCAATTTGGGGAATGTTAGAGAGGTAGCCATTGGTTCCTGAGAATAAAAAACTTATTTTTATCTCTTGGGAATAAAAAGGCTCCTTTACATCTTTTTGCAAGAACAAAACATATTTATTGTTTTTCAGTTATGAAAATCAATTGGAGAGGAACTTAGAGCATAGTTTCTAACCTTTTGAAAAAGGAATTAACGGTAATATTCTAGGCTATCATTCTACTCTAATTTTAATAACAAACTAATTTCCATGTAGATCCATTGATTCATTATGTGAAAGTATTGTCTCTTTGTTCTTATTTTTTATGCCACGATTATTTTAATTAAATATTTTTTCAATATTTTGCCGTGATTATATGAATCAAATAAAAATGTATTAGAAAGGAATGTTTTAGATTTTTTTTACCATTAATACATGTTTATACTTCTTCATTTAAATTCTATTTTTATGTTAATTTAATTATTTTAGCATGATTTAATTGCACCTTTGTGTTTATAGTTAGTTTTTGGCATGTCTGGAGTATAGAATATGCATGATTAAGTTAAGAATGATTTTTATTTAAGTTTTGCTTGTTTTTTGCATTTTTTGTTTGTTTGTCGTGTGACAGATGAGAAAAAAGGCCATTACCATAGCGACCGACGGGTCGATGCGGTACTCTCTTCCCCTCCCATCCCTATTTCTTATTTGGCTGTCTGTCTTCCTTTTAGGCAATCTATGAGTATTTTTTAGCCCTTTTAATGTTACTTTTGAATGCTTTTTTGCATTAATCTTATTTTTATGATTAATTATTTTCTAAATGTCATTTTAATTATGTTTCATGCATTTTTAATATTCTTATTGCTTAGTCCTTTGGTGCAGAATACATGTTTTATTTATTTTGCTTTACTATTTATTTTTATTTGACATAATACTAATTTTTTTTATTTTACTTGTGTTTTGGGAGCATTAAATCTTTATTTCATTAAGTTTTGGAGCTTGAGAGGTTTAAATTCTTTAGAGAATTCCCATAGGCAATCCTAATTCTCTTTTGCTCATTTTATTTTATTTTTTGTTTTATTTATTTCTTTATTATTTAATTATTTGGATGTATTATTATTTTGGGAATGTAATAGGTAGTAATAAAATATTTTTTGGTATGTTAACATAATAATTCATAAAATCATTTTTATTAATTAATTGGGCTTTTTTTTTTAATAAAGTGGGCCCATGCCCAAGTTTTCATCCCAAAATCACATGACAAATATGAAGAGCTTCTTGTAAATATGCATAAGGGAATGAATATTCCTAACTTAATTAATTTCCTATTTTATGTATGACATTTTATTTGTTATTCTCTCATTGGATAATTTGCTTATGTAATAGTTTAGCTAGATTTGGTCTTTTTTTATTGCTTTCCTACATGCTTGAGTGTTTTGTTATTTAATTACTTGTAATGGATCATGTAAGAAGAGAGGCAGTGGACTAATAATAAAAACTTAATTATAAGAAATACTTAATTGAGGTGTCAAGTAAGAGTGATCTCCCGAACACCGATCTCTATTTGAGCATAGAAAGGTTGAGATTCATTTCCCAATGTTTTATTGGGTGGCGACTCTATGAAACCTGCCTCTTGAGCTCACATTGGAAGCCTTAATGGGTTGACTAACAAAAATAAATTGGACCTAAACCCCACTCTATTATGAAGTGGCCAATTTATGAGTTTTAGTGAGCCTTATCTAGTCTTGGACCCTAAAAATGAGTCTCCAAGAATCGAATCCAAAATTGAGTGGGGTCCGACAAGCATCATAATGGCGACTCCACTGGGGGCTAAAAGACCATGCTCCTAAAGTATCTCAGTTAATCATATTTCTTTTCATAATTGCATTTTTTGCTTCCATTTTAGAGCCTTATAATTATGTTAGGTGTCCCTATTTTCAACCCTGGTGTTATCTTGAAGCATGCCCTACATTCACTCAATGTGGGGAGGTATCAAGGATAACCACTAGTCTAAGTTTAGTACCAATTGGTTTATAAAATGGTAACCTATCGGTTGTTATTCTAACAATAAGCTAGACCTATTGGCAGGGACCATGCTTGGGTAGCCCTAAAGTTTCACCACTTGACTACAAGCCCATGTAATGACAATAGCTACTTTCCCTAGGTTGTATAACCTTAACAGATTCTTGCTTGCTATGTGGGCCTTTATGTATTGAACAAATTCAACTAAATTAGGAGGGTAATAATCAAAGGCTTCCATGCCTCGATGGGTCCAACCCTATCTATTTGGATCATTTAAATATATTATGGCCAAAATCTATATGCCTGTGCTTTCAATTAAGAGAGGTTATACTATTGATTTTCCACTGTGCATCATATGTGTCCATTGGGTTCCCTATTGACCCATGGGCTAAGCCCACCTAGGAAAGAAACTGCACTAACTCCTATGTGGGAGCAATAAGGTTGGAAGGCTATTGTTATGCTTGTATGTGGTTGTGATTGTTGCCTAACACATGCATACATCACGCATTATATGTATATCATTCACATGCATCATCATACATCATTCTAACAATTGATTCATGTATCATATTTATATCATTCATATGCATCGCCCGCATGTATCATATGTATAACATGCTCACCCTCATGCATCACATATATATATCATGCACATGCATCATTATGCATCATTGTAATGATTGAATCATACATCATATGTATCCCTAACATGTGTTATATATATATTTTTAACAAGTATCTGCATCATACGTATATAATTTTTATGCCTAATCATCATACATCATTCTAACCTTTCGATTTTTCAGCCATTATAGACTATTCATCCAGGTGGTTTAGGTAAACCTTTTGAGAATAGTCCAAAAGCTATACGAAAAGTAGAGATGGCCAAGGAAACACAACAAACACAATAGGAGCCAAAAAGGGGAATGAAGGAGTTAGAAAGGAGGATGGCGACTATAAAAGGAAGGCTGGCTTTCACCTTGATACCTCCTCCTATGCCACAAGCACCTAATGATTTGGATAGAAGGTTAGACAACAAGTTAAGGGAGTTTGAAGAAAGGATATGGGCTATGATTGGGGGGTTGTTAACACCACCTGTTGGACTTTAGCCCACAACCCCTACATTGAATCAAATAGAGCTAAACACTACTGGGCCACCTCCTTGGCATGAGCAAAACAAACAAAAAATAATATACCTTCCCCTGAAGAGGATTTTATAGAAGATGAGGAGAAGGATAAACCCATTGTGATGAAAAAAGATAAGAGTCTTAGATTTGAAGATGCTTCCTTTAAGAAGTTAGAAGAGAAAATAGAGGCAATGGCACACCTATTGCCAACCAGTAAGGGGATTGACTCGGAAGATTGAGATATAGATTGAGAGGAGCTACTGCCTCAGAAATTTGAGATGCTTGAATTTCCCAAATTTGATGGTACATTGGACCCTTCAACACATATAAAGCAATACACTCTTTTGATAAAAATAACCATGTTGATAAAGGAGTAAAAGGTAGAGTACTGTTGCCTTAGTTTAATGGGGGCAACCATTGACTAGTAGTATAGGCTAGTTCATTGAACCAAGGAAGATTGGGATGTACTGACAAAGGAATTCCTGAACTAATATAACTACAATGCTTGCATGGAGGTTACATTAAAAGATCTTAAGCTACTTCAGTAGAAACATGATGAGTCTTTCCATAAGTACCTAACTCGATGGAGAAATCAATTTATAGAGATAAAGAAAAAGCTTGACATGGCTTATCAAATAAGGTTTTTCATTAGGAATGCTAGCCCCTACTTTAGGAATGGTATGAAAATGAAAAGGCTTAAAGATTGGGAATCTCTCAAGGACATTTCCATCGAAGCTGAGGGAGAGTACTTGGTAAGGAAGATGAGCTATTAGAGCCATAGGGATCACCTTGGCAACGGCAATGAAACCCAAGGAGCATGAGAAGTGTTGATAGTGTTAGCTTAGAGGTAGTATTTCGATCTGGGTCAGCCTCTATCTTGGGTCTTTTTAAGGCTAGTAAAAGAAGGAAAGCTACAACCCCTACCCTATAAGCTAGCTAAAGATCATGGCAAGCTAGATCAATTTTATACCTTTCACTAGCACACTAGCCATTTGATAGATGATTGTCGAATTCTCAGGTATAAAATACAGGACCTTATCAATAGCAAGCAGATCTCTGACCTTGAAGAGAGGTAGAGAGGCTATAATGCTACTTAAGTAACCATGGGACATTATAGGATCTAGATGTTTTCTTTATGCTTTAATATGTGTCTTTAAACAATGAACTTTTCTTTGGATATCTTAATTACATGAGTCTTCTTTATGTTATCAATATCTTATTTATTTGCATCATACATGGTAATAATCATAGTATCTCCAAGGCATTAATTCAGTGAATACAAGTTCTCATTTAATCTCGAGGAAAAGATATCTCAAATGCACCCATTATGACTCCTGAAGTGAAGTTTGAAAAAAAGAAAAGAAATAAAAAGAGAATCTTTGCTTGGACCCATAGTGGCATTGATAAATCTTGAGCAATATAGACACTGAAAACGGTATAAGATAGATACACATTGAAAGAGATAAGGTCCAGAAGACTGTTTTAACTTCTAATGATGAGGGAAAGGATTATGCTAGGATCACCTCCCATATACCTAAAGACAAGCTCCCTACCATGCATGGGTAAAAGATGCTCCAATTTTCTTGCAATCCTAAGAGAGAACTACCCTTCCACAAGATAGGGAATAGTTCCAAAGGTTGTTACAAACACAAATGTTTTTCCTTTAAGTAAAAGGGAATTGTTTGCGATGGCTCGATGAAATATGCCACTCTTATATCCACTATGTCAGTTGAAGCGATCACAAAGCAGCTTTATAGGGCTAGATTTTTTTTTTGATAGAGAAATAAGGGGGTGTGCCATGGGTATACTAGTGAAATAGTTCTTTCTTCCATCTTTATAGGTTTAGCATTCTACAATTGATTAATCTATAAGGCTAAAGAGAAAGTGAAATTTCACAGCACTAGACTTGTCCACACACTCACAAGACAGTCAGTTCCAAACCACAAGCAATTTTGTGGCATTAAGTTTGGCTAGATGGAGTGTGACCACCTAGCAGCTCATGGTGCATCTATAAAGCTATATGAATGCTTTTTTACTCTTAGTGACTCCTCATAAATCCATATTTGCCAGCAATGCTAGAACATTACAAACATGATTCGATGGGTAATGCCTAGTGGCCACAAGATTAGGGGTCCCTATTACTGCATCTGTGAGTTTATAGGTGACATAGTTCAAGTCAATATACCTTATAATTCTAAGGCATTGCACCAACAAACTAAAAAAAGTTCTAAGGTTAAAACCTAAAAAAACAAAAAGAAAAAGAACAAAAAAGCCCGTTAGTCAAAAATCGAAAAGGCGGCCATGCTAAAATTTGGCACTCCGCTAGGGCAAAAACTAAAAAAGACTGAAACACCCTATTCTAATGCCTTTATCATGTATCATATAATACCTTTCAATCTTATAATAGAAGGTTATTAACCCAATGTAGTATACATTTAACATAACAAATAGTCTACTTAATTAGGCATCATATGCATCAATTAGGTGTTTCCCATA
This sequence comes from Excoecaria agallocha, assembly GCA_037975025.1. NCBI lineage: Eukaryota > Viridiplantae > Streptophyta > Magnoliopsida > Malpighiales > Euphorbiaceae > Excoecaria > Excoecaria agallocha. The sequence continues at coordinate 9,904,115 of CM075818.1, read as the reverse complement.
ACTGTAGTATCTTAATTACATATGCATAATGACTTATTTTGCAACATACTCATCATTTTCATGTTAGTTATAACTATCTTAACTTTGTTTCTTATCATGCAAGACATTTATCAATTCATCTAGCATATATACTACTAAGCATTCTAGCTACTATATGCATGCATGCTTTAACATTCTTTCAACAAACTTATTACATCACTTACTTCATATTAAATACATATATTTAATAGCCCTTTTCAAACATATTAAACATGCAGAAGAACTTGCACAAAATTAACCAAAAATAACCCTACATCAACTTCTATGACTTTGGTGTTGGCCTATCCTGATGAAGAGATTGTTCCTGAGCAAAAGCTTTTACAATAGGACCTACACGGTTCAAATAACCTGTGCTAAGCTATATAGCTTAGTGGGGATACTAAACATGAAAGACAACCACCCTCAGTGGTCGTCAAAAATTTAATACACAACACTAGAAAATAATACAATTTAAATAATAGAAATAAGTATAAAACAAAGCACAATATCTCAACAATAATGCAACTCTTCAATAAATTCAACATACTCGAATCTAAAGAATTTATAATGAGATCTGTACATCATGTAGTTAGATACCAATATATACATTAGAAACCATAGTTAAACATGATAATCCATATATCATATGCATAATTCATACTGTGAATAACTGAGAATCATTAATACTTTAATTTAGCCGGCTTATGTTCTAAGGGTGGATAACGGGATCGATGGATACCCGAGGGTATCAAAATGGTGGATATCCGAAGATATCAAAACTATGGACCCAATCAGGGACAACTGTACGGTGGACCGATCAAGGACCCAAATGGGGTCAAGTAACAACCCAAATGGGTTGTGCATGATCCAGCAAGATTAACTATACTTTAGACGTAAAAAGGTCAACGGTGGCAGCTGCAATATCCTTATAGGTGCCTATCTATTCACAATTGAACTCTAGTAGCAGGCAAAATAGTTTCTGAGTTCATTTAATATATATCATGCTTGCACCAATATCATATACTTTGCTCATGTATGATCATATCATCATACTTAATTCTCTTGTGTATGACATGTATTCATGCATACTTATAGTAATACAAATATCTGTGTTTGAACATACATATCATCATGATTATTTACTTGAATATGTCTTCATTAAGCATCTCATATGATCATAATCATACTAAAAATTTCCTATTTTATAATGCAGTACATGTTCATACACCCATTTACATAATCATGAATGTACATACCTATAAAATACGCTTGCATGTAATGAGCTTGTTCAAAAGTTGATCATTTAAAAATGTTTATACATCAATACCTTTATCATTAATCGAATCATATGCTATATATATATATATATATACATATAAATCAATATGTTTCCATTTGGCACACATTTAGCTTAACAACATGTAAATTTTGGTATACATATATAGACAATTTTCAATGTAATTAATACAAATCATAAATCTACTTTATTACAAATTTATAAACACTCGAATCTATAGCCCTCGTATACTTGCATTCAAGGCATATTTTGTTCAGTTATATAAGTAACACATGGGGGTAGCATAATATAATGATAAAGGGGATTAAAAAGCAAAGTTAGGGGTAAAATCATGATGTCACACTCTTGACAAATGTCGCGCTCGCGATAGTAGCCTTTTGGACCATACGAATTTTCCCTTGTTCCCAGAATCCTACAAACTGCTTAATAAACTCATTTTGTGCTTCATTTTTGACACTCTAAAGGACCTTTTTAGAAAAAGTTTTCTTCTACAAAGTTGTAGATATACATTTTTATTTTTTATAACATCAAAAATAATTCCAAAATCATATATGGAACTCAAGATATTCAAAATTTTCTGTTAACTATTTCTATGAGCAGTACAGTAAACTAGTCCGGATTCAACCCTAAATTCCATATTCTTAGAGATAGATTTAGGCTTAGATTCCTCTTATGAATTGTATATTTAGAGGTCTAATTTCTATAGAAATTAACCTCATGTAATTCGGATCATTTTACACAAAGATATCTCAATTTAAGCACAACCTATTCCAAAACCAGAATTAACAGTTCAACTAAATAAATCATAAAAACTATTTATAGGCAGAATTAAGGTTATATTCCTTCTACAATATTATAGGTATATATCTTGTGTAACTTTAGAAATTTCAATGGTTATAATTAAATATTTCTATTTTAATTTATGCTAAAATTTCAGTTACTAGGTTAAGTGATTTGATGTAATTTCCTCAAACAACATTTCACAAACTAGTTCTCTTTTTCTTTGATCCAAAAATTTCAATCAATCACAACATGTTCTATCAAAAATCATCCACAAGAAATTAAGAAGACTCTAATCCCATACCTTGGCCGAAATCACTCTCTAGCCTCACTCTTGAGCTTTTCCTTTTCCTTTGCTCCTAACTCCTTCTTCTTCTCCTTAATCAACAATTCACTCATTCATTTTCAACATCACACTACAACAAAATTGAGTTTTAATGACCAAAATTTAGCGAAGGGATAAAAGTTTGATGGTAAAAAAATATAATCAACAAAGGGAATTTAATCCGGTCATTAGAACTAAAATTTTATTGAAGAGTTTAACTCCGTTCCTTATTAAACTAAAAATTCGGTCGTTGTTGTTCTAAAAAAATAGCGGGACTTCCAAGCCATTTACCTCCAAAAGTAATTCTCATTTTCTTTATTAAACTAGAATAAAAAATATGAAAGGGAGAAATCCACACAATCTCACAAAATCCATTCTTTGTAAATTGTAAATCCATATGAGCCTAATTCGACCCTTCACCCACTCGCCGCTACCCACCACCGGAAGCCATGCACCCCACTTGCCCCACCTTCATCTTCCTTTTTCACTCTCTGGTCATAGTGTGTGTTTTTTTTGTAAATTTCTTTATGCCTTTGTCCGCTTCATCGTCTTCTGTTGGCTCTCTGGGACCGCTTCATCGTCTCCTCTATGAGTTCTTTCTGTTTTTTTAATCTCTTTAATCTTCCTTATGTTTTGTTTATATCTGTGAGTTGTTTAGCATCCTAAACTTGGCAACTATATCTTCGATTTCTAGCCTTATATGCATTGATGTAATCTGTTTTAAGTTACCTGCTAGTGATTTTTCATATTCTTTTTTAAAATCAAAACTAGATCTATAGAAATACGATCTTCTTTTTAATGTTCTCATATTCTTTTGTTGTTTTAAATTAGTAAGCTTTTCTTGAGTGTGCATCAATCAGAAAGCCTTACAGAAAAATATCAATTGGGTCTATTGTTTAAATCGAACTGTAGACACTTAAGCATCTGGAGATTATGTGGTACGAGAACGGGCAAGCGACCTTGAGACATCTCATGTTTCATGTGTAACATTTAGCTATTTTCATCCGTACCCTTTTCGGATGGCTTTTTGAGGAGACTAGTGAACTCTCTTTAAGAACTAGATGGAGATCATTTCATACTTGTTTGCATTTTAAGAGCTTAAATCATTCCATTTATAACTTATTTATCTTTGAATTTTTTTTCATTTGTTCTTTGCTTTTCTAGATATTTATAAAGAAAGATTCAAATTGCTAAATTTTAAGTCAGTTTGTCTAAAGAATTGGCTGAATTTAGAATCTGTAGAGAGCATGTAACCAAAATGACCTAAAGCCTAAGCTTGTACATAGAGAGACCCATGCATGACATAATCTCAACCAACATGAATTTCTTGGCATCTTATTCATTTTCTGTCACAGAGAGAGAGAGAGAGAGGAGAAGAAGAGGGCGGAGATGCTGATACGACCATGGAGAGGGCAAGTCATGATGATTTCGTCAATCAGCATCACAAGCATAAAGTACTCATCCTTTTGGAAGAAAATGAAGAATTGGGCCAACTTGAGTCATAAAGGGCTTATGCAACTTTGGGCTTTAATTGTACAAGTCATGTGCTTTATTTATAATTCACATGACTCATTTAAAGTTGTATCTTAATGGGTTTAAGGGGCTGATTTGGTTAGTTTTTAGTTAGGGCTTTTAATTCATTATGTTTAGTTGGTTTATTATGATGGGCCTTAATGAAGGTGGCGTGTAGCCCACTTAAATAAGGCCTTATTTGTTCAATAAACCAACTAAACATAATGAATTAAAAGCCCTAACTAAAAACTAACCAAATCAGCCCCTTAAACCCATTAAGATACAACTTTAAATGAGTCATGTGAATTATAAATAAAGCACATGACTTGTACAATTAAAGCCCAAAGTTGCATAAGCCCTTTATGACTCAAGTTGGCCCAATTCTTCATTTTCTTCCAAAAGGATGAGTACTTTATGCTTGTGATGCTGATTGACGAAATCATCATGACTTGCCCTCTCCATGGTCGTATCATTCCCTCCCTCTTTAGAAAAGATTCGTCCTCGAATCTTCGTCTTGCAATAGTTGGGAATTGACACTTGAGGAATACATTCATCTTCGTAAATGATCTTCGGCATTGGTGGAAATAATATGAATGTTTCTTCATTGAGGAACTCATCATGATCCTGCAAGTTATAAACAAAAGAACTATGCAAAACATGGTTAGTCTTTAATATAGCGGTATGATTTTGACTTTCTCCACTTCCCATGTGCAACTCATTCTTCTTAATCAATAGAGAAGCAACTGTAACTTGCGAATCTTCCATCTCAACTAAGCAAACTTCTTCACCTGCACTCAAACAATCAACAATTTCTTCACTTTCAATTATTTTTCCATTATGCACAACATCATTATCCTCTTCCACCTCTAAAACAACCTTATTTAAATTTTTAACCACGTTCTCCACATCTTCAACTTCACCCAAAACCTTTTTTTTCTCATTAAGCTCATCAACAACATCCTCTTCATGGTCTTGAGTAATCTCACTATCAAAGCCTATATCTATATCACCCTTTTCAGGTTCACAAATTATTTCTTCCATGATAACTTTCTCCTTCTTTCTCTTCGCTTTGCTCTCCTCCATTCTAATTCGTGGTTCGAAATATTGTCTAACCAACCATTCAAAATTATTAAGATCTTGCCTTAACAAATTTATATCTTCCTTAAACGCATTCCTTTCATCTTGATGCAAATGTCGTTTGGACTTGTGATTAGACATCCTCACATTCACTCGTGTTTCACTCAAAATTTGGCTTTTATCCTCTTAATGTCCTCTCACTCTCTTGCCTTTTTCCTCTCAAGCTTGCAACTTCAAAATTGCACTTCAGAATTTAAATCACAAATTAAAAAAACTTGAGCACGTTTAAGAAATCAAGAAAATAATAACTAACAACAAAAAGATAGCTCAAAACTAGAAAAGAAGACTCTAGACACAATGGAGGTGATACACGGACAAGAGTGGTGTACCACTTGATGATAAGTAAATTAGAGTATTGGACGAGCAAAGATACTCTAACAATGTAAATGGAACAAAAACTAGCTTAAAACAAAGAAATAAGCAACAAAAATCAAGGAAAATGACAATATGGATAAAATGAATGAATTTGATTCACTACAAAGTAAACCAAATATAGAACCTAAATATTCTACCCAACAAAGAAGGAAAATCAACAAGATACCAATTAAAACTATAAAACATGCAAAACAAATCAATTTACAGCCAATTTATTCACTATGCCGAACGATGTAACAAGCTTGATTAGTGTGTCAAGTTGTGTGCAAAATGGTGGCAAAGTGATGGCAAAAAGATGGCAAAGTAATGGCAAAATGATGGCAAAAGTTTCCAAAAATGATAACATAAATGGTGGAAAAAGTTTCCAAAAATGGTTGCACAAATGATGGAAAAGTTACCAAAAATGATTGCACAAATGGTGGAAAGTTTCCAAAAATGGTTACACAAATGATGGAAAAGTTGCCAAAAATGGTCACACAAATGGATCACATATGATAAAAATGATTGGCACAAATGGATAATAAATGGATAGCACAAATATTTGCCAAGTAGAAATCTTTGTCTAACTAGAATTAGGATTGTAATTCCAAATCAACTATGGATTGGATTTTGAAAACCTAAACCCAAAGCAATAAGGATTGTATTTCCTACCCTTTAAAGGATTCCCAAAGGTGTTTGGAAAAGGTGTAAATGCTGCCCCTCCCAATCCTAAAGCAAAAAGGATTAGTTTTTCCCACTTATGAAAGGATTAGGATTTCTTTAGGCTATATAAACTACCCTTGCTCAATTTGCTCCTTAAAATTTTTTTTTTCTCTTTTTTTTGATGAACAGTACCGTGAACAGTGCGATGAACAGTACCGTGAACAGTATGATGAACAGTATCGTGAACAGTACCACGATTTTTTTTTGTTTTTTTTTCTCTCTTTTTTTTTTTAATGAAACAAAACACAAGGTAAGGAAAAGAAAAATGCTAAATTTACCACACAAAAGCACACAAATCAAAACTTATCACTACCTAATTCGGCATAAACATAAAGAAATCAAAGAAAAGAAAACACAAACCTAACACTAAGATAAATAGGAATTTACCTTTCTTTTGGCTCTGATACCAAATGATGCGGAACCCCAAGGTTAAAGAACCCGAAACCCCTTAAACATACGCTTTGATTTCAAAAGACAAAGAAGACAAACACCCTCCCTATTGAACCCCCAAACAACACGTGAATGGAAACGCAAATAATCGGGATAATAAGAATAGGAACACGCCACAATCAAATGATTGATAAGTAATCCTAATTCTTGATGCAATAGAAAAGAAAGCAAGCAATCTCACAATCTCTCTAAAGAATTTCGGCTAAAGCCAAGAGAAAAACTCTCAAAAGTTTATAATTTGATTTAATGATTATTTTTTCTGTTACAACTCATAACAAGCTATTTATACTAAAACCCTAACACTTTACTTCTTAAACAAGCCAAATAACCTCTTTAGGAATTCTAAAGACTCTTTACTTCTTAAACAAGTCTAATAACCTCTTTAAGAAGTAATAAATCACCCTTAGAAGCTAAAACAACCCCTAAAAAGGCCTTAAACAAGGTGTGGCCGAATTTCATAAGACAAAACAAGCCCATTCTCCTACTTAAAGAATTAAAACAAAACTAAAATGATGGGCCTTAATGAAGGTGGCGTGTAGCCCACTTAAATAAGGCCTTGTTTGTTCAATAAACCAACTAAACATAATGAATTAAAAGCCCTAACTAAAAACTAACCAAATCAGCCCCTTAAACCCATTAAGATACAACTTTAAATGAGTCATGTGAATTATAAATAAAGCACATGACTTATACAATTAAAGCCCAAAGTTGCATAAGCCCTTTATGACTCAAGTTGGCCCAATTCTTCATTTTCTTCCAAAAGGATGAGTACTTTATGCTTGTGATGCTGATTGACGAAATCATCATGACTTGCCCTCTCCATGGTCGTATCAGATGCCATACTGGAATAACAACCAATTTGGAGCCACTTGATATAAGGAGATTTAGTTTTATAATTTTTATATTTCTATTTCTGTTATATGTGAGATTACTCATGTTTTTTTTCTCTCATAAACTGAAGTAGTGGTGTCCTATATTTGTCTGAAGTTAGAGCACTAAATACAGATTTCTGCTTTAAATTTGTTGTTTTTAATGTAAATATGTAGAATTCTATCCTTATATTTCACTTCTTTATGAATTGCAGTGGATGCACTTGTGCATTTTGTGTGAACTCATCGTTTGAGAGTTGAGAATTTGGAGCTAAGTTTGAGAAGGAAACTAATTTGAATGAATAATTGTAGATATCATTAGATCTTATCATGCTAATGGACAAGTTGAAGTAAATAAAATTTTGAAAGATGTTTGAATTGTAATTGTAGCAATCTAGATTTCAAATGCCCAAAATGCTGGTGTCTGCAGCCAAATAACCTGTACTTCTCTTTTTTTTGAAAGCATGTTGATGGACTGTCACTACACATGCATGTTCATGTATCTTTTTTATTTTGATTTGTTTATATGTTGGCTTATTTTGTAGCTTGAGTTATGATATTATGATATATTATTTTGTAGCTTAAGTTTGATACTTTTCTAATCTCAGATCTATGCTTGCTTTTATTGATTTTTGATCCATTCTTTTACACTTAACATTGTCAAGTTAAGTTATTAAGTAAATGTCTCACAACAAGTTAATTTGTATTTTTAGTTGTTCTTTAATATGTTGCTTGATGATGCTACCATTTAGTTGTTTTTTATTTCTTTTCCTGATCGTATTTATTAGAATAAGTTCTGCTATAGTATCTTTTTATCTTTATTTCTTATTAGTTAAATTCAAAGTTTAGGAGAGGAGTGTTATATATGTTTTTCAAATGCCATTCTGGTATCCATGTTGCTTTATTATGATAAATTAAAGGGCATAATATATTGGTGATTGTTGTTTGTTAGCTGGGACATTTTGAAATAGTTGAAGTGCAGCTGTCTCTTTTCATTGATTGAGTAATTAAAGGAGAGATTTCCTAGTTTCTTTTGTTCTACCCGGTGTTAGTGGAACTGTTAAACAAGTGTTTTTTTTGCACTATCATTTATCAGAGCATTACTGGGGATTGATAGTACATGGTTAAATGTGGGTTTTGTAACTTTTTTTATTTATTTTTGTTTGAAATAGCATATTGTCATTAGTTTTGAGTCATGAACAATTTATGCATCCAAAATTAGTCGATAAAAGCCATATGAGAACACATCTCTTGATACAGTTACTTATATTTTTCCTGCAGAATTTTGATAGGTGGAAAGTTCATATAGTCCACTTAAATTTATTTTGGTAATTGAGTAAGCCCTTTTATGTTTTGATTGAGTCAATTTTGCACTTAAATAATTAAAATTAGGTCAACTAAGTTTTTTCATGATATGCAGGAGCCCAGAATGGTTTCTTTCTTTTGCATACATGTGGGATTCTGTATCTTGTACGTTTCCTGTGTCAGGGCCATATGGCAATGGAGTCTTCCAATTGAAGGCAATTTGTAACTGAGGTTTTTACTTCTCTGTCCATGTGTGTTATATTTTATTTCTTGTTCAAGTTCTTGAAATCTGGTCAAATAAGTATTTTGTCTTGTTGCAGTATTACATGAAATAGCTTTCTTTGTTCTTTCTCGCCTGCATCCTGAATCTAGTGAATGGTAAATGCACTTAACTCGTTGAATAGGTTTTCTAAAATTTCATTTTATCAATGTGAATACAGATGCTTGATGTATTTTTTACAGAGAGAGTGTCGTTGCAGGTGGACAACACTCACCAACATTTGGTCATTTCTGTGGCATAAGTTAGATAGAGGCTTCTGAATGTCACCAATTTCCAATGGTAATTTTACAATTTAGTTGCATCCTCTTCTGCTGGTTCAGGAGAAATTTACTAACATATATTGGTAGTATATATTATCTGAAGTGGTAGAAATTTACTAAAATATATCGTTTTGCACGAAGTGATTCTTGAGTACATCATTGCTGCTCTCTCTTTTAACACATAATTCTTTGATCAATGAATGATGGTTAATCTGATAATCTATATTATAGCATTGTAGTCGAGATAGCTGATGGGTGTTCCATTTGTTCTTGCTGTAAATAGCGTACTACAGAAATATAGTTACATTACATGGAAGAATATCTAAAAGAAACTCAGAAAACGTTAGAGAATAATACTTCAATCTCCTTGTTTCATGGTTCAATAGGTCAGTTACATAAAAACTGAAAATTGTAAGACCTGCATCTCGTGTGAATTAAGTGGTTGTGAAATTAAATGTATAAAAATCTCATTTTCAGTCTACCCATTCATCTCAAACATATATAAAAAATGAAGTGATTTTTGATAAGATTTTTATTTTATTATTTATGGATACATGTTTGAAAAAGACCCTTTTACTCAGATAATATATATATATATATATATATATATATATATATATATATATATATATATATATATATATATATATGTTTGTAATTGGTATGTTTTATCTTTAACAGATTTGAATATTTATATGCTTTTACAAACTTAATGTTAATATGTCCATAAAAATATTTGATTGAATTATTTGATTTTGAATTCTACAGGTCTTCAAAACTATGGAAGATGAAGTTATGAGGTTCATTATGCATTCTGCTAAAAATTCTGGGTGAATAGAAAATGGTTTAGATGGGGGCTATTTTTTTTAACAAGCTTGTATGTGACAAATAGAATTCAAACAATTTCAAAATATTGGTATATTTTGTAACTGGTATTTTACAATATATGAAAAGACTATTTGTTATAATTTGGATATATATTTGTGTGTGAATGTTGGGTATAGATAATATTTGAATATATATTTATGAAAAGAGTATTTATTATATTTTTGGATATGTATGTATGTATGTATGTATGTATGTATGTATGTATGTATGTGTGGGAGTGTGAATGGGGTGTACGTGAAATATTTAAATAAAATTGTTTATATTAATGATCAGATTTACATTTAGCGATGGAAAATCCAGTCGCCATTTGTAATCATTAACGACTGGATTTCCTTTCATTAAAAGATATGAACAATCCACGAAGGGAAATTTTGGTCGTTATAAGTTAATTTTTATGATCAGATTTCCCATCACTGAAAGTGGAAAATAATTAACGAAGGGAAAATTCAGCCGTTAAAAGGGCTTTTTTAACTATCAGAATTCCCTTCGTTAAAAGCATAACACAATTAGCGAAGGGAAATCCGGTTGCTAAAAATTTATATTTAACGTCTGGATTTGTTCCGGATGTTAATACCTTTAACAACCGGATATCAATCCAGTTGTCTATACAATTAACGATGGGACTTTTAACGACTAGTGATGACTGGATTTTTCCGATCGTTATAGTGTTTTAACAACTGGATTTTAACTTTTAACAACTTAATTTCCTATCGTTAAAGAGCATTTTTCTTGTAGTGTCAACTCTCACATTCAACTCAATCCATAATCATTCAAAGAAGAAGAAGATAAAAAGAAGAGATTAATTATTAAGTTATAATATTTACCTTACAATTTTACATTTATGATCTTGATTAAGCAATATGCAATGATTTCCTCTTGAAGATCACTTAAAGTATTGAACTTTGAATCTTAAAGTAGAGAGAAGAACATTTTTGTATTTTCTTCGAGAAAATTCCGACCCACTCTCCTCAAAGTTGGCTTTTTATAATAGCAAGGGGTAATCCCCTTCTTAGTCCTTTAACTTTTTGCATGTCAAACAATTAACCTTCTCCTTTTTGCATGTTACTAATTAACCTATACATTTATTCCTTTTATTAAATCAACCTTTCTATTTATTCCTTCTTTTAAATTACCCTCTCAATTATTCTTCTATTCACAATTGACCCCTTAAATGCCATAATTACAAAATTTGCCCCAAATTAATACTTTATACCCCACTTATACCCTCGAATAATATTAAACTATAATATTAAATTTTATTTTCATGCAATTAATATAATAAAAAAATAATTTATCACTTGTCCCATATTTTATATGAAATTCTCATTTTAATTTAATCTTAATCAAATAAAATCCTACTCAAAACATACAATTCCAATTAGGGTCATGTTAGGGGCCTTATAATTCTCTCCCCTTTAAAGAATTTTGTCCTCGAAATTCATACCTGATTCAAACAGTTGAGGATATTGCTCCCTCATGACTGCCTCTGGTTCCTAAGTTACTTCTTGTATACCATGATGTTGATAGAGTACTTTGACTAGTGGGATATGCTTATCCTCAATTGTCTGATTTCCCTAGCCAGGATTTCTTTCGGTTCCTCATCATACGTGAAATCCGGCTGTACTTGAATATCTTGAACTTGTAACTTATGAGATTCATCAGAGCGGCATCTTCAAAGCATGGATACATAAAACACATCATAAAGCTTAGCTAATTCCATAGGAAGGGCTAATCTATAAGCCACTGGTCCAACTCTTTGAAGAATTTCATATGGACCAATAAGCCTCGGACTGAGCTTTCCTTTTTTTTTTCCCAAATCTAAGTACCTTTACCCATGGAGATACCTTCAGAAATACCTTGTCACTCACTTGATACTCGATATCTTTTCTTTTCAAGTCAGCATATGATTTCTGCTTATCACTAGCTTTTTTCAGCCTTTGCTTGATAACTTGAACTTTTTCCTTTATGTCTCTAACAAGGTCAGGACAAATTATTCTGCTTTCATTCAGCTCAATCCAATAGACTGGAGTTCTAAATTTTCTGCCATAAAAAAACTCATATGGAGCCATCTGAATACTTTTCTAATAACTGTTATTGTAGGCAAATTCCATTAAAGCCACATATTTGTCCCAACTTCCAGAAAACTCCAAAGCACAACCCCTCATCATATCTTTTAGAACCTAAATAACCCTTTCAGATTGTCCATGCATTTGAGGATGAAAAGCAGTACTATACTTGAGCTGTGTTCCCAATGCTTGCTGTAGACTTTGCCAAAATCTCGATGTAAAGCTCGGATCTCGATTAGAAATTATGGATACGGGTATACCATGTAATCATACAATCTCATTCACATACAATTCTGCAAGCTTATCCATAGAATAATATGTTCGAACCGTTATAAAGTGAGCTACTTTTGTTAACTTATCCACTATTACCAAGACAACATTATATTTTCATTCAGAAAGAGGCAAACCGGTAACAAAATCCATGGTAATGTCTTTCCACTTCCACTGTGGAATCGGAATGGGATTCAAGAGACCTGAAGGAAACTGATGTTTTGCTTTCACTTGCTGACATGTTAGACATTTAGAAACATATTCAACAATATCCTTCTTCATGCCAGACCACCAACAAAACTGTTTCAATTCTTGATACATCTTGTTCCCACCTGGATGCATAGTAAATGCAGTATTATGTGCTTCATACAACAATATTCTTTTCAATTCTTTGTCATCAGGAATACATAACCTGTTATGGTAGTATACAGCACCATCTTCTTTCACTGAAAAATCTGATTGGTCTCCTTCACAAACTGCTTTAATAATCTGTTGTAACTTTTCATCATCCTTTTGAGCATCTATCACTATCTGCCTAACCATGGGCCTAGCTTTAAGCTGTGCTAGTAATGCACCATCCGAAGCAAATTTCCATCTACACTATTTTAACATCAATACTGCCATTGTCTTATGACTCAAGGCATCAACAACCACATTCACTTTTCCTAGGTGGTAGTCAACTATACAATCATAATCTTTGAATAATTCTAACCACCTCCTCTGCCTCAAATTAAGTTCTTTCTGAGTAAGAAAGTATTTGGGGCTTTTATGATCAGTATAAATCCTGCAGTTTTTCCCATACAAGCAGTGTCGCCAAATCTTTAAAGCAAATACCACAGCTGTCAATTCTAAATCATGAGTCGGGTAGTTTTATTCATATGGTTTCAAATGTCTAGATGCATAAGCTAAAACTTTACCATCTTGCATTAATACACAACCCAAACCAACCTTAGAAGCATCACTGTACATTGCATACTCTTTCCCTGACACAGGTTGAGTTAACAATGGAGCTTCAGTCAACATCTTCTTCAACCTTTCAAAACTTGCTTGACAATGATCAGACCACTCAAACTTAATATTCTTCCTTAACAGCTTAGTGAGGGGTGAAGCAATGATAGAAAAGGCCATCACAAAACGACAATAATAACCTGCCAACCCAAGATAACTTCTAATTTCATGTACATTCTTGGGTGGCTTTCAATTAACAATAGCTTTAATTTTATTTGGATCAACCCTAACACCTTTAATAGATACAACATGACCTAAGAAAGAAACTTCCTTAAGCCAGAAATCACATTTACTTAGCTTGGCATATAACTAATTTTCTTTCAAAGTTTGCAACATAATCCTCAGTTTTTCAGCATGCTCAACATCATTTTTGGAGTAAATCAATATGTCATCAATAAACACTACAACAAATCGATCCAAGTAGGGTCTAAATACCCTATTCATGAGATCCATAAATGTAGTAGGTGCGTTAGTAAACCTGAATGGCATAATTAGGAATTCATAATGTCCATATTGGGTTTTAAATGCAATTTTAAAAACATCCCCATCCTTTACTCTGAGCTAATAATAACCTGATCGCAAGTCTATCTTTGAAAACACACCAACACCACTCAACTGATCAAACAAATCCTTAATTCGAGGCAAAGGATATTTGTTCTTCACTATCACTTTGTTCAACTGTCTATAATCGATACACATTCTCATAGACCTGTCTTTCTTCTTAACAAATAAAATTGGAGCACCCCAAGGTGACACATTAGGTCTGATGAAGCCTTTCTCCAGCAGTTCTTGTAATTGAACCTTTAGTTCTTTTAATTCAGATGGAGCCATTTTATGTGGTGCCCTGGAGATCAGGGCTATACCAGGTAACATATTAATAAATAACTCAACATCTCTTTCTGGAGGAAGACCAGGTAATTCCTCAGGAAATACTTTTGGAAATTCATTCATAACTGGTATATTCTCAAGCTTCACTATATCCCTTTTTGAGTCAAGGAATAAAGCTAGAAATACTTCACATCCTTTTCAAAGACAATGCCTAGCTTGCATTGCTGATATAACATTAGTCAGCAGCTTAGAAAAATTTCCTTCTACTACCACTTCCTTTCCTTCATCATCCTTAAAAGTTACTTTTTTTTCATTTCACAATTTACCACTGCATGATGCTTGGATAACCAATCCATTCCCAGAATTACATCAAACTTATGAAAAGGCAATACAATCAAATCTTATGGAAACTCTTTCCCCTGAATGACTATAGGATAATCTTTACACACTTTATTAATAATTACTCTATATCCCAAAGGACTAGTTACACATACGTCAAAATCTAACTGTTGTATTTTAAACCTATCTCTACCCAAAACCCCAATACAAACATATGAATGTGTAGAGCCAGGATTAATAAGTGTATGTATGTCACAATTATATAAAGAAAAAGTACTAGCTATAACTTTTGAAGCATTTTATTCCTCCCGAGCCTTTATTACATAAGCCCGTCTAGCAACCATTTGAGTAAAAGGTCTATCAACTATTTTTGACATATTCTAGGACCAAGGACCATGATGAGTTGATCCACCCCTTCCTCTGCCTCTACCTCTACCAGATGGGGGTGAATTAGAGGCTCCCTTGCTATGTTGTTGCTTAAAACCTTAATTTTGCTTTAAAGGACAATTTGCCATAAAATGATCAACACTGCCACATCTAAAGCATTCTCCAGCCAGTTTCCTGCAGTTACCCCAATGGTGCTTGGAACAATGTGGACACTCAGGTGCTTGACCCTCACTCTTTCTACCTGAAGCTTCCTTCTCAGATTTAAATTTGGCAGAGGATTATTGTTTCTTTCCTTTATTAGTAGAACTAAAAATAGACTCTGCAGGCTGACCTCCTTGAGTTTCTCTAAATTTTTTTTCATTGGAAGATCCTCCTCTAGAACCACTTCTTTTATGCTCCCACTCTCTTTTAGCTATCTCATGCTTTTCAAATTTCATGGCAGTCATAACCAGTTGATTAAAATCTACCACATTCAAAGATGTAAATCGAAACAGTTTTTCTTTGATTCGATCATTCAGCCCATCTTTAAAGTGTCTACATTTAAAGACTCCTGTCAACATCTCCTTGGGAACATACTTGCATAATCGGCTAAATTCTTTTTCTTATTCAGCAACAGATAAAGCTTTTTGTCTTAGATTCAGAAACTGCTTCAATTTCTCCTCCTTGTAAGCCTCAGTAACATATTTCTTTCTGAACTCTCCCTCAAAGAATTCCTAGGTAAGTGGGTCAAGTAACTGAGGTTGGCTTAATAATAGCTTCCACTAATCATAAGCCATGCCTTGAAGTAAGGACACAACACAAGATACCTTGTAATTTGCAGGGCAATTAATTTCATCAAATATCCTCTCCAGCCTTTCCAACCAGAACTCAGCTTCTTCAGATTGTTCTAAATTAGTGCCCATAAATTCTTGTGCCCCATGCTTCCTGATTTCAAATATTGGAGCTTTGGGCATAGTCATTCTTTGCAGAATTTGGGCCATATCTTGAGAAATTTTCAACAAGGCCTCTCCAGGAACCGCAATAGGAATTTCATTTTGATGTGATGATAAAGTCACAGGATTAAAATGATTTGATCTAACCGATAAATTACTTTTAGCCGATTCTTCTATAGCAAACCTAGAGGAATTCTCCATCTTTAATCTATAAGAAAACAATAACTTCTGCATTAGGCCAACACACCACTATCTCATTTTATAGAATCATATACTTAAATTTCCCAGAAAAGGCTAATCCCAACTAGGCTCTGATACCAAATTGAAATACCCTATTCTAATGCCTTTATCTTGTATCATATAATACCTTTCAATCCTATAATAGAAGGTTATTAACCCAATGTAGTATACATTTAACATTACAAATAGTCTATTTAATTAGGCATCTTATGCATCAATTAGGTGTTTCCCACAACTTTAGTATCTTAATTACATATGTATAATGAATTATTTTGCAACATACTCATCATTTTCATGTTAGTTATAACTATCTTAACTTTGTTTCTTATCATGTATGGCATTTATCAATTCATCTAGCATATATATTACTAAACATTCTAGCTACTATATGCATGCATGCTTTAGCATTCTTTCAATAAACTTATTACATCACTTACTTCAAATTACATACATATATTTAATAGCCCTTTTTATACATATTAAACATGCAAAAGAACTTGCACAAATTAACAAAAAATAACCCTACATCAACTTCTATGACTCTGGTGTTAGCCTGTCCTGATGCAGAGATAGTTCATGAGCAAAAGCTTTTACAATAGGACCTATACGGATTAAATAACCCATGCTAAGCTATATAGCTTAGTGGGCATACTAAACATGAAAGACAACCGCCCACAGTGGTCGTCAGAAATATTTAATCAACAATACTAAAAAATAATATAGTTTACATAATAGAAATAAGTATAAAACAAAGCACAATATCTCAACAATAATGTAACTCTTTAATAAATTCAACATACTCGAATCTAAACAATTCATAATGAGATCTGTACATCATGTAATTAGATACCAATTTATGCATTAGAAACCATAGTTAAACATGATAATCCATATATCATATGCATAATTCATACTGTGAATAACTGAGAATCATTAATACTTTAATTTAGCCTGCTTAAGTTTTAAGGGTGGATAATAGGATCGGTAGATATCCGAGGGTATCAAAACGGTGGATATCTGAAGATATCAAAACTATAGACCCAATCAGGGACAACTGTACGGTGGATCGGTCAAGGACCTAAATGGGGTCAAGTAATAACCCAAATGGGCTGTGCATGATCCAGAAGGATCAACTATACTTTAGACCTAAAAAGGTTAACGGTGGCAGCTGCAATATCCCTATAGGCTCCTATCTATCCACAATTAAACTAAAGTAGCAGGCAAAATAGTTTCTGAGTTCATTTAATATATATATCATGCTTGCACCAATATCATATACTTGCTCATGCATGATCATATCATCATACTTAATTCTTTAGTGTACAACATGTATTCATGCATACTTATAGTAATACAAATATCTGTGTTTGAACATACATATCATCATGATTATATACTTGAATATGTCTTCATTAGGCATCTCATGTGATCATAGTCATACTAAAAATTTCCTATTTTATAATGCAAGTACATGTTCATATACCCATTTACATAATCATGAATGTACATACTTGTAAAGTACACTTGCATGTAATAAGCTTGTTCAAAAGTTGATCATATAAAAATTTTTATACATCAATACCTTTATCATTAATCTAATCATATGCTTATATATATATATATATGTTTCCATTTGGCACACATTTAGCTTAACAACATGTAAATTTTGGTATACATATATAGACAATTTTCAATGTAATTAATACAAATCATGCAAACCTATAAATATACTTTATTACAAATTTATAAACACTCGAATCTATAGCCCACGTATACTTGCATTCAAGGCCTATTTTGTTCAGTTATATAAGTAACACATGGGGATAGCATAATATAATGATAAAGGGGATTAAAAAAGCAAAGTTAGGGGCAAAAACATGATGTCGCACTCATGACAAATGTCGTGCTAGCGGCAATAGCCTTTTGGGCTATACGAATTTTCCCTTGTTCCTAGAATCCTGCAAACTGCTTAATAAACTCATTTTGTGCTTCGTTTTTGACACTCTAAAGGACCTTTTTAGATAAAGTTTTCTTCTACAAAGTTGTAGATATACATTTTTATTTTCTATAACATCAAAATAATTCCAAAATCAAATCTAAAACTCAAGATATTCAAAATTTTCTGTAACCTATTTTAATGAGCAGTACAGTAAACTAGTCCGAATTCAACCCTAAATTTCATATTCTTAGAGACAGATTTAGGCTTAGCTTCCTCTTAAGAATTGTAGATTTAGAGGTCTTATTTCTATAGAAATTAACCTCATGCAATTCTGATCATTTTGCACAAAGATATCTCAATTTAAGCACAACCTATTCCAGAACCGAAATTAACAGTTCAACTAAAATTCAATAAATCATAAAAATTATTTATATGTAGAATAAAGGTTATATTCCTTCTACAATATTATAGGTATATGTCTTGTATAACCTTAGAAATTTCAATGGTTATAATTAAAGATTTATATTTTAATTTATGCTAAAATTTTAGTCACTAGGTTAAGTGATTTCATGTAATTTCCTCAAACAACACTTCACAAACTAGTTCTATTTTTCTTTGATCCAAAAGTTTCAATCAATCACAACATGTTCTATCAAAAATTATCCACAAGAAATTAAGAAGACTCTAATCCCATACCTTGGCCGAAATCACTCTCTAGCCTCACTCTTGAGCTTTTCCTTTTCCTTTGCTCCTGGCTCATTCTTCTTCTTCTCCTTAATCAACAATTCACTCATTCAATTTCAACATCAACTCGTACATTCTACTCAATCCATCATCATTTAAAGAAGAAGAAGAAGAAGAAGATGATGAAGATGAAAAAGAAGAGATTAATTATTAAGTTAGAATATTTACCTTACAATTTTACATTTATGATCTTGATTAAGCAACATGCAATGATTTCCTCTTAAAGATCACTTAAAGTATTTAACTTTGAAACTTAAACTAGAGAGAAGAACATTTCTGTATTTTCTTCAAGAAAATTCTGACCCATTCTGCTTTCTCTCATCAAAGTTGGCTTTTTATAATAGCAAGGGATAATCCCCTTCTTAGTCCTATAACTTTTTGCATGTCAAACAATTAACCTTCTCATTTTTGCATGTTACTAATTAACCTATACATTTATTCCTTTTCTTAAATCAACCTTTCTATTTATTCCGTCTTTTAAATTACCCTCTCAATTATTCTTCCATTCACAATTGACCCCTTAAATGCCATAATAACAAAATTTACCCCAAATTAATACTTTATACTCCACTTATACCCTCGAATAATATTAAACTATAATATTAAATTTTATTTTCATGGAATTAATGTAATTACAAAATAATTTATCACTTATCCCATATTTTATATGAAATTCTCATTTTAATTTAATCTTAATCAAATAAAATCCTACTTAAAACATACAGTTCCAATTAGGGTCATGTTAAGGGCCTTAAAAAGACACCCTAGGAAAAATTAAAGGTCGAGAGAAAATATTCAATTAAGAAAACTTGAGAGGGCTAATTGATAATAGGAGTTGAATACATATAAGATGCTCTCTTCAAGATTAAAGAAAACTTACGGTTTTGCATTACATGCCTAGCTGTACCTATTATTGTTGCCATAGGATGCATATAGATAAGAATGCATACATAAGTATGATCATATGATTAGCCATCCAAAGAAAGCTATGACATATACAAGGACATATGCCAAAGAAAGGCGAGAAAAGAAAAAAAGGAAGGCTGCTAGAGATGAAAACCATAACTGGCGCTCTAAGCAAAAGTTAGGTCAAAGGGCAAGGTGAAAATCTAGAAATAGGCAGTCTATGCTATAAGAAAAAGACAATTAAAAGGCTGCTGGATTGGGTCGAGTCCATTATAAACAATAATAAAGCAAAGAGTTATGTGAAAATCCTTGGCTGGGTGCATTTTCTACTAAGAAATGCTAGTGTGAAAACCCACAAGGGGCACACTACCTTCATATAGTGACTATAGATGTTTGGAGAAACAAGGGGTTATCAAAACATCTATGAGGCCATTATTCAAACAAATAGCTTACTGCTAAAGGTTTAGGGTAGCATCTCGGGTGGAGGGGGTGTAAGGTGTAAATTTCTTTAAGTAGGGGGTATGATTCTTCTCATATGAAATGGCATAGACACGGAACTGTGCACCATGCGACTGATCAAGAAGCCCTAAGGCACATAGCAAAAGTCAAACCAACACTCTTTAAAGCTTTTCTAGAAGGCATCAAAATATACCTCTGAATGGGTACCTATCGAAAAGTGACAATCAAGTTGAGGTCTCAGCAAGCCCTTAAACTGCTTGAAATGTAGTCTATTGCATTCTTACATTCATTTGCATTCATCATTTCTTACATGCTTAATTGTATAATAGATCTACATGTGCTTACATCAGATATAATCTCCATATACATGCAATCTTTCTCGCATACAACTATACATATTCCATACATATAATTACATACACACAATTCACTCACACACACATACAATGCTTTTTATACACATTGCTACGCAAGAAAAAAGAGAAGCACACCACCGAACGAGGCATTAGATGCTGCTTTACTAAAGTTGATGAGAAGTATGCTATAAAGTACACCCATTTGACATGAGTTGATGAGAAGCAACCTATGAAGTACACTCATTTGACATAAGTTGATGAGAAACAAGCTATGAAGTACACTTATTTGACATGAGTTAATGGAAAGCAAGCTATGAAGTACACTCATTCAATATGAGTTGTTGATAAGTAAGCTATGAACTACACTCACGATGAACTTGATATGTCTTTCCTATTAAAGCATGGGATTACTCCCTTTTACTATCATATCTACTTGGAAGAATCCTATATTGAAGGTAAGAGAATTTCCAAAGTCTTCTTGTAGATAAAACTCAATCTTCACACGGATGGTAAACCAAAATTTTCCTATAAATGAAAACCTAATCTTTCCATAGATGAAAACCAAAATCTTCCTATAGATAAAACCCAATCTTCCTATAAAGGGTAAACTAAAATCTTCCTATAGACTGTAAATCGACTTCCCACAGTCTATAAACCAAGATCTTCTTATAGATGAAAACTCAATATTCTTGTAGATGGTAAACCCAATCTTCCTATAGGTGAAAACCAAACCTTACAATAGATGACAGGCCGATCTTCCCATATATGATGACCAGACTTTCCTATGAGTCACCCAACCGGACTTTCTTATGAGTCACAACCTAACTTTCCAACAAGTCACAAGCCAATCAAATCAACCAAAGATTCACTACCTCAGGTACATGTCTTTTTCATTTTACTCTGAATTTTGGCTCACTTAGGCACTAGTGCACTAAGTTCCCTAAAATTAGGGGCAACTATAGACATCGGCTCCTGAGGTAGCCTATATCAAAGTTACCCAATTAGGAAGCATTATTCATATTACGAATGGAGAATAAAAACTCTAGGTTTTATCCTTCGTTTCCATAAAGTTTTTTTAAGGTTTTTTATTGGGCTTTGTCCTTTTACATTTTTTTAGAGCTAAAATGAGCTTTTGATTGTAAAAGTCACTTTTTCTCATTAACAAATCGGCTGCCTATCTATCACCACCCATCACCTTGTGATAGACACCCTTCACATCTATCAATGCTCGTTTATAGTGATAGACACCTAGTGATAGAGACTCTACCTGTCTATTAAGCAATTTGCAAATTTACTTCCCACATTTTTTGAGCAAGAAAAGGGGGACTTTTTAAGGAAAGTTTATCTCAAATCTAATTTGACATTTAGGAATTAGATTAGGGTTTTAAATCTTAAAAGAAAAAGTTTTAGTGGGACTCAAAAACTCTCTTAAATAGGAAAAGACTAGGTTTTTGGCTCTCTTCTTTTACTTCTTCTTCTTTCTTTGGTGGCTAAAATTTCATCTTTTCAATTTGGGGAATTTTAGAAAGGTAACTATTGGTTCTTGAGAGTAAAAAACTAATTTTTATCTCTCGGAAATAAAAAGGCTCAATTGATGGCCATCGATAATAGCGATCGATGGGATGATGTGGGACTCTCTTCTTGTCCCATCTCTAGTTTCTTGTTTGGTCGTCTATCTTCCCCATAGGCTGTTTATGAGGTTTTTTGGCCCTTTTAATGTTTTTGCATGCTTCCTTGCATTAGTATTATTTGTATGATTAATTATTGTTTAAATATCATTTTAATTATGTTTCATGCATCATTAATATTCTGATTGCTTAGTCCTTTGGTATCGAATACATGTTTTATTTATTTTGCTTTACTATTTATTTTTATTTGACATAATACTAACCTTTCATTTTTCTTGTGTTTTGTGAGCATTTAATCTTTATTTCATTGAGTTTTGGAGCTTAATATTTAAATACTTTGGAGAATTCCCATGGGTGATCTTAATTCTCTTTTTCTCATTTTATTTTATTTATTGCTTTTATTTATTTCTTCATTATTTAATTATTTGGATGCATTATTATTTTGGCAATTTAATAGGTAGTAATAAAATGGTTTTTTTTTGTATGTTAACATAAAAATTCATAAAATTATTTTTATTAATTAATTAGGCTTTTCTAATAAAATCGGCCAATGCTTAAGTTTTCATCCCAAAATCACATGACAAACAAAAAGAGCTTTTTGTAAATATGAATGAGGGAATTAATATTCCTAACCTAATTAATTCCTCATTTTATATATGGCATTTTATTTGTTATTCTCTCATTGGACATTTACTTATGTAATAGTCTAAGTAGATTCACTCTTTTCTTTCTTTTGTTTTTCTTTATTGCTTTCCTACATACTTGAGTGTTTATTTATTCAATTACTTGTAATAAATTGTGTGAGAAGGGAGGTAGTGGACTAATAATAAAAACTTAATTATAAAAAACATCTAACTGAGGTATAAGTAAGAGTGATGCCCCAAAGACCAATCTTTGTTTAGGCATTAAAAAGTTGAGATTCAGTTTCAAACATTTTGTTTAGTGGCAATTCAAAAAAACCTGCCTGTTGAGCCCACATTAGATGCCTTAACAATGAATTAGGCCTAAACCTTTTTCTATTATGAAGTAGCCAATTTCTGAGTTTTAGTGAGCCTCGTTTGGTTTTAGATCCTAAAAGTGGGCCTCTGAGAATGAAACTCGAAATTGAGCGGGCTTGGTACCCATCACACCAGCGACTCTTTTCTATCTCTCTATTCTTTTTTTATATCTAGTTGTAAAAGAAGCTAAAGCTATTGAGAGAGCCTCCTCTTAGAGTTATTAGCCACAACAACTTAGGTTATTATTCACATAGGCAGAAGCTATATGACTTATTCTCTCCTAACAAAGGAGCTGTTTGGTTGACCTTTTTGGTAGATATGAGATGACCTTTCGATGCCCGATGACACCCCTCCGCTATATGATAAAAGACAGACCTTCCGGATGCATTCCTCTATATGGTTGCATTGAGTTACCTTTTATATTACTGCCTGTTGTGCTTAATAGTTTGCAGAGTGACAGGACATTGTTAGATGCCCCCTATCTTTTTATGGTAGTCCCCTTTCTACCAGTTTTCTCTCTCGCTACCATCAGTTCTGGGCACAACCACCTATAAAGACTACTTTGCTAGAGATTGTAGATTTTAACTTTACCACTACCATCAAGTAGAAGAGATGGGTCACTAGCCCTGTGGTTGACAACAATGCATACTGGTTGAGGCTTAGTTACAATAGCTGAGGATAAATCGGAAGTTAGATGCAATAAAGACATAGTGTTTTTATGTTTTTTAGAACTTTAAAATTTAAACATGTAAAAGAATGACTTTTTAATATATCAATAATCATTTTGAATACAAGTATGACATTTCTACCTGATTTCATTACATATTATCATTATTTAACATCAAGCTCAAAAAGTAAAAATCATCTAATCTCGAGATGAATTCTTAAAAGCATCAAAACTCTTATCATCAATCAGCCCTCTTGGAATTTTTTGATTGATTATTTTCTTTCGGTTCCTAATTTTTCCTCAGGATGCCTTTTTTCTTTTTTCACCCTGATGCAACACCTAATTTTAGCAATGTCACTATTTTTTTTATTTTTGACCTATGGGGATTTTATTCTCCTTTTTTTCTCTTTGAGTTTAGCCATATAACCTCTTTAATATGCAAATGTTGAGTGGCACTTTGAATTCATTGCTAT
Organism: Excoecaria agallocha; assembly: GCA_037975025.1. Classification (NCBI taxonomy): domain Eukaryota; kingdom Viridiplantae; phylum Streptophyta; class Magnoliopsida; order Malpighiales; family Euphorbiaceae; genus Excoecaria; species Excoecaria agallocha. Next base: position 9,879,677 of record CM075818.1, on the reverse strand, counting down.
CATTGTCAGTTAAGATAATTGCTCCTTTAGATAATAACTTTTTTAGCATGAAAGGTCCCTTCCAGGTTGGTCTGAACTTGCCCTGGATGTTTATAAGTCCTGGTCTCATCTATTTGAACATCAATTCTCCCACTTTTAAATGATGCTTCCTAAATTCTTTTTTGAATGAGCAAGCTAACCTCTCCTGATAGACCTGATCGGGATAATAAGCTCGCATTCTATCCTTATCTAATAGGTTAAGCTAAAATAGCCTCTGTCATGCCCATTTTATTTTAGGTAACTTAGCTTCCAAAACTACCCTCAAGGATTGATGTTAAATCTCTGCTAATATCACTACTTTTGTCCTATAAGTTAAAGAGCCTCTTGTTAAAGTTCTAGCAATAGTCCTGTAACCCCACAATACAAAAGGCAATTTATTAGCCTAATCTTTGTAAGTCCTGACCATTTTAGCTAGAATCCTTTTGATGTTTTTGTTTGCTATTTCAACTGCGCTATTCGCTTGAGGTTAATGCAGAAAAGACTTGTGATGCCAATGTTAGTGGTTATACCCTAGGCCAAACATTTAGCCCTTTATGTAATGTCACTTTTCATTTTATAAAGTTGGGTTTTCTTCATGTTATTATATTGTTGGCATGTTATGTTATAATAATGTTTGTAAATAACAATTTAATGTTATTTTGACTATCCCTAGTCATTTATTATTAAATGAATAATGATAAATAAAGACTAGTATAAGTTTGATTGATAATTATGGGATGATTATATATGGTGATATGAATTAAACTTGTAAGTCCTTATTAGAGAATAGAGTAATGGATAGACCCACAATGAGATACTACATGGGTTAATGTCATTAGTGATCTCATAATAGTTATGTTATCGATCCTTAGACTTGAGATTATCACAGTATCCTACATGATGAATATTATGTTTTGACATAATCAAACATGATCTTTAATCGGATAATTATAAAGATTATGATTGGACATAATGAGAATCATGCAGAGGATAGTGAATAATAAAGAATAAATTTGCCGCTGTCTTGTTAGATAGATATCTACTAGGCCCCTCCATAAGTGGGACTGAAAAAATGCATGGTCGTGCTCAAATGAATTGATAGAGCAATCAATATCATTTGACATTATTAGTCTACTAAGTGATGGAGAATTTATATGTTTGGACTATATAAGTTTGACATGGACTATGACTTATGTTCAAATAAGATATCTTGTGACAAAAGGGATTATAACATGTTATATTAGGTTAAAATTGAATTATAAATATTCATATTATTTGGGTAGTCATAATAACTTGCTAAAGGCTGCTTATGACTTGTGGGCTCATGATGGGATTAGAGCTCATTGCTAATATAATATGAACCTATTAGATCACACACAGAGAATGTGATCAATGGACTAAGGGTTAATTTGGACATTTCAAATTTTATTTTGTGATAAATTAAAATTCAAAATAAAAAAATAATATTTAAGATTAATATTATTATTCTTATTTTAAATAAGAAATAAAGTATTTCTTATTTTAATAAGAAAAGTGGGCCCAAAGTTTTCTCTCTCAAAATTAGGATTAAGTCAACTATATATATGTAGTGATATGTATAGTTGAACCCTAATTAAGCATAAAAGGTGAGTAGCAACAGTCACTTAAGAAAGAGAAAAGAAAATCATTTTTCTTCTTTAACCTTAAAAAAGAGAGAAAATAAACCCTAGTTGTCGAAGAAGGGAGCTAGCACCCTGGGCGATTCTTTTCATTTTATTTCCGTGTGGATACCAATAGAGGGTGTCATTTTACATGAGGTTGCACTTGTAATTTGGTTTATCTATGCTTCAAGAGGTTGGTAATCGTTACACTTCTCTTTCTATTGAATCAATTGGATCGCTTGGATCGGTGGTGGATTTCTAATTTTCGCTATGATTTTTTTATTATTTCGAAACCTAATAGCCGAATCTCATACTTCTTGAGCACCTACTTAGTTTCAGCTTAAAAGTGTGACTCGTTACCAGAAACTATGCGATGTGAAAGCCCATACCTACATATCAGATTCTTTTTAATAAACCTAGCAATTTATTAAGCATCTATGCTCTTGAATGATTCTACCTCTATCCACTGTGAAAAGTAATTAATGGCAACCATAATAGATCAATGTGCATTTGATGTTGATGGATGGATCATACCCATGATGTTTATACCCCACACAATGAATGGCCATGATGAAGTAAGGTTACACAACTCAAAAATTGATAAATTTCTCAAATCTACATATTGTTAGCATAACTAACACCTTCTTATACACTCTAAGAAGTTTGTGTCCATTGTAAGCTGAAAGAACCTTTGGCTCTTAATCTTCTTCACTAAAGCTAAACCGTTCATGTGAACACCACACACACCAACATGTACTTCCTCCATGACTTTTTTAGCTTTTTTTTTGCTTAAACAACTCAATTGAATACAAACAAGCTATCTTTTATAAAGCACTCCACCTATACTAATGAACTGGGCAAATAGCTTATGAATCATTCTTTAGTCCCTTTTAGTGGCTTCTTTCAAAAATACTTACCTCTCTAAGTAATTCTAAATATCGTAGTACCAAGGCTTCCCATCATCCACCTTAATATCCATTATTTACTTAGTCTCAAAATATGGCCTATCAAAATTAGAAAACAAAAAGGCTTTATGCTCACCCCCTTCGGGTTATCCCAAATTGATACCAAGGTAGCTAGAGCATCTACTAGTTGATTTTTATCTCTAGGCATGTATCTGAAAGTACACACTTTAAAATGACTACTTAAAGCTTTAAAACACTTGATGTAGGGCAATACCTATTCTTCTTTTACTGACCATTCACCTCATACCTAGTAGACTACCAAAGATGAATCTCTAAATACTTTTGTGGTTTTTACCCCTAAAGTTAATAAGGCTTCTAATATGAAAATGCAAACTTTGTACTCAATTTCATTATTTGTGGCCTTGTACCTTAACTTCTTGGCCAAAGGTTACTTCTCTCCTTCTGGGGTTACTAGATCACTCCTACTCTTACACCCTTGTTGTTTATAGCTCCATCAAAGTACATCAACCAACTTTGCATCATTATAGTTGTGATGTGTCCGTAAGGAAACTCATAATTTTTTCTCTTTTTAATGGTTGATGAACTAGGAACTTTAATATAACTCTCCCTTTAATAGTTTTACTAGTGATATACTTGATGTCAAATTCTTGAAAGAGTATCAACCATCTGCCCATCTTTTCTAGGAGTGAGGGTGCCTTCTGTAGGTACTTGAGAGGATTCTATTTAGCCACAACTTGCACTCTATAGGAATGAAAGCACTACCTTAATTTCTTTAAAGCCTAGATGATTACCGAAAAAGTCTTTTTAACCTTTACATACATAGTTTCTTATGGAATGAACCTTTTATTGGGGTAGTACACTGCCTTTGGTGGTCTTAACACTATTAGGTGCAGAAGGTATTCTTTGATGGTGTCGAATGCCTTCTATCAATCTTCATTCTAAAACACTAGCTGGTCTTTTCTAAGCAACTTGAAAATTAGCTTACAGATCGGAGCCAGCTTAATAATGAACCTGCTGATGTGTTGAAGTTTGTCTAGAAATCCTCTAACATCCTTCTCATTCTAAGTCATAAGCATTTCCCTAATGGCCTTTACCATATCAGGATCTATCTCTGTAACACCGCCTATACTATTACCTCATTAATCACATCCATCTATCCATATTAATCATGCCTTTCATTTCTAACATGCCTGTATATTATCAATCATATATTCATCATGATACCATTACTCATATCATGCTATATTATATAAGCATAAGGGTGCTACTATGATTGTTCGCATATTTCATCTCATTTTTAGCATCATGCATACCATATTATGTATATGCTACCTTAAGTATTACATACACACATATTCTTGCTTATTCATATTGTGAGTTGGTTACAATTCATTATACACATGTTAAATACATCCTCGTATGTCGATTAGCCAAAATACAAAATAGTTAAAAGTATTAATACAAAATCTCCCTACATCAATTCCCATCAGCCTAGAGTTGGCCCTTCTTGTTGTAGAGAAAGTCTATGAGCAAAAGTCTTGTCTACTAAACCTACAGAGATAAAAAAACCCTGTGCTAAGCTATACAACTTAATGGGAAAATAACTCATGATGGATGACCACTCACAGCGGTCATCAGCATACACAATCAATACGTATCAAATGCAACATAACATATCAATAATAATAAATTTGTAGCTTTAACAATATCTCAAGTATACAAGCATTAAAGCATGAGCACAATAGATATTCCAATATACATAATTCATATAGATGACAATTAATCATATAAACATTTATAACTCAGACACAATTTCTATAATCAAACCAATAATATGGTTCAATAGTAATAATATTTAAGCAAGTAAAGCTTTGATTTGATAATTGTGATAAAAAATATAAATAAAATTTAGCCTTCCTTAGTTCTAATAGTGGATAACGAGAACTGTCGATAATCTTAGGTATCAAAATGGTGGATATCTGAAGATATCAAATCGGTAGACCCAAACAGGGCCAAACTATACGCTAGACCGGTCAAGCAGACCCAAACGGGGTCAACTAACAACCCAAATGGGGCTGTTCATGATCCAAATAGGATCAACTATACTCTAGACCAAATTAGGCCAAACTGTGGCAACTACAATTTTCCCTATAAGCGCATATCTATCCACATTTGAACTCTATTTATAGAAAATACTATGTTCATGTTCATTTCATACATCAAGACTGTACTTATATTAAACAAATAGCACATGTACATAATCATGTAGAAATATATCTTCTTTAGTGCATAAACATATATGCACAATTCATAAAACAAGTTATACACCTTGCTCTCATTATCCTTGTGACTATACATTTAGCATAACAATATCTAGGCATGACATATAATCATCGCATCATATCATATTCATGTTATCATATATATATGGTAAATAATAATTTACCTTAGTGTATAATTTCTATGTACTCATTTAAACCTTTGATTATGCCAATTACTTTACACTATGATATCATTAAATGTTTAATGTATATGTCCCTCATTATGTGTTGTCTCTATCTTAAGATGTGCTTTATAAATATTTAGAAAGGTTTAAATAGACTCTATAACATTTTGGGACATGGATATCAAATGTTATTCTTGTTTAAAACCTTTATCTTTATGCTTCCAATGCATTAAAAGTGTTTAAAAAGGTCTAAAAATGCTTTAGTATCATTTTTAGGCTTAAGAGCATAAACTCAGATAGATGGGACAACTTAGACAGATGAGAGTCCTGACTCGTGTCAAATGTCTGAGACGTTATAGAGGACACACTATCATGAGTCATGACAAGGTAGTGACTGGTTTCCAAGTTTATCTTGTGAGCAAATTTTGACCTTCAAAATGGCATTTTCAGAAAAATGTTCTTCTAAAACTTTGTTCCTCTATGTTTCTAGTTTCTGAAACATTAAGAATCATTGCAATATTATTTCTAAAACTCAAGACAAATGGAAATTACTAATGACTGTTCATTATGGTAGGCAACACAGGATTCTAGTGGTCAAATTAAGTTTAGGCAGGCTTAGAGGCATATTTAGACTTTGGTTTCTTCATAGAAAATGTAGATATGGGAGTCTATTTTATAACCAAACTGGAATTATCTAATTCTCATAACTAATCTTGCAATATTGCAAAAAAAATATGAATTTATTTGGAAATAGTGCTATCAACTATTCCGAATTCAAGTTAACTTTTGACATTTATAGAAATAGAATCAATTTATGCTTTCTTCATATAAATTGTAGACATATAAGTCTAGTTTAACCAAGGAGTGGTATCATATTATTTAAACAACTATACAAACAATTATACTCAAATTACTACAAACTATTCACTAAAATGGTGTGCAATTCACTTTTAGCTTCTATTAAAGATTAAGGCTACAAAGAGGCAAAACCAGCCTTAGGTTTCTTCTACAAAAATGTAGGTATAGATCTTAGGTGAAATTTCCAATTGGAATGAAGTCAATTAGATTATTTTACCCCAAGTTATATAAAAATTACATTAAGTCATTCAACTCTTTTCTATAGTTGTCCTTGTTTAAAGCCATTAAAAGATAATTTTGGATTCTTTTGTTCTTAATCTCTTACTCTAGTCCATGTCTCTCCTCATTGCTCACATTCATGCAAAGAACACAAATAATTTCCCATACCTTGCTGAAATCCACCTTGAAGCTTTAATCTTTTACCATGTCCTTTCCTTTATCCTTTTTTTTCTTCTTCTTCTTCTACATATATTCATGCAGTTATGCATTAAATCCAAATTCCCTTTTTCCATTGACATTCATTTTGTCCTTAATAAAGAAGAAGAAATGAGATGAAAAATTGAATCCCTTACCTTTACAAACTCCATTTCAAAAACCTTTAAATCAACTCTCATGCAACAGATTTTTCCCTTTTAAATTAATGAGATGAAGAGGTGAATTTTCTTAGGAGAGAAAAGAGGTGAAGAGGGAGAAGATGCCGTCCCCCACTCAAATAATGCTCAAAGCATATATTTCTCTCTCCTCATGATAAGATTTTGCCTTTTTAAAAGGGAAGGAGAAGTTCCCTTTTGATCCTCTACCTTTTTGCATGTAATGAAACTACCTCTCTTCTTTTAATTCTTATAACATTAATCCCCAACTTGTTTCTACCTTTTAAATTTTACCCCAAATGTGCCACCATTACAAATTAACCCCACATTTTTATTCCATACTTTAATTACACCCTTAATAAATTTTATGCTAAATAATTTATACTCAATTCATATAATACAATTAAATTATCACATTCCCCACAACTTAAATACCCATATCACATATTCAATTTGATCTTAATCAATATAAAATAATATAATCATGCATTTTTTACTAGGGTCATAATTGGGGCCTTACAATTCTCTCCCCCTTAAAGAATTTCATCCTCAAAATTATCACCTGTTTTAAACAATTGAGGATGTTGTTCTTTCATAGCTGCTTCTGGATCCCAAGAGACTTCTTGCAAATCATGATGTTGCCAAAGCACTTTGACAAGAGGAATTTTTTTTGTTCCTCAATTGTCTAACTTCTCCAGCTAGAATCGCTATCAGCTTTTCATCATATTTGAAATCTGGTTGCATTTAAATATCTTGTACTGGTAATACATGAGATTCATTTGAATGATATCTTCGAAGCATAGACACATGAAATACATCATGAAGTTTTGCTAGTTCCATAGCGAGAGCCAATCTATATGCCACTGGTCTAACTCTTTGGAGAATCTCATATGGGCCAATATACCTCGGGCTTAATTTACCCTTTTCCCCAAATCTTAATACTTTTCTCTAGGGGGATACTTTCAAAAACACTTTTTCACCCATTTGATATTCAATATCTTTTCTCTTCAAATCAGCATAAGACTTATGTCTATCACTAGCTTTTTTCAATCTTTGCTAGATAATTTACACCTTTTATTTTGTTTCTTTAACAATGTCTAGACCAATAATTTTGTGCTATGATAATTCATCTAATAAATAGGAGTTCTACATTTTTGGCCATATAAGGCCTCATATGGTGTCATCTCAATACTTCTTTGATAGCTATTATTGTAAGCAAATTCCATTAAAGCCAAATATCTATCCCAACTTCCTGTAAAATTTAAAGTACATCCTCTCATCATATCCTTTAAAATTTGGTTAACCCATTCAGATTGCCCATTTGTTTGAGGATGAAAAGCTGTATTGTAACGAAGCTGAGTTCCCAGCACTTGTTATAAACCTTTCCAGAATCTCGATGTAAACCTCTGATCTTGATCTAAAATTATTGACACTGGAATGCCATGTAACCTAAGAATCTTACTTACATAAAGTTTCGCCAGTTTATCCATAGAGTAATCCATCCGAACTGGTATGAAATGAGTTAATTTAGTCAGCTTATCAACTATAACCCATACTACATCATGTTTTTTCTTTGTAAGGGGCAATCCTGTTACAAAATTCATGGTAATGTCTTCCCATTTCCATTGTGGAATTGGGATGGGATTCAACAATCCTGAGGGCAACTGGTGTTTTGCTTTCACTTGTTGACAAGTTAAACATTTAAAGACATACTCTACCACATCTTTCTTCATACCAGGCCACCAATAACATTGCTTCAAATCTTGGTACATCTTATTCCCACAAGGGTGCATAGTGAATACTGTATTATGAGCTTCATTCAATACTGTTCTTTTCAATTCCTTTTCATCTGGAACATATAATCTATTCTGATAATACACACCCCATCCTCTTTTATTATGAACTCAGACTGAATCCCTTAATGTTAAGGCTTCACAATTTGTTGCAACTTTTAATCATATTTCTGAGCATCGATCACTGATTGCCTCAAACAAGGTCTAGCCCTCAACTGAGCTATTAAAGCACCATCAGATGCAAATTTCCATCTACACTGATGTAATATCATAGCAGCCATCATCTTACAACTTAAGGCATATACTACAACATTAGCTTTACCTGGATGGTAATCCACTATACAATTATAATCCTTAAATATTTCTAACCATCTTCACTGTCTCAAGTTAAGTTTCTTTTGAGTGAGCAAATACTTTAGACTCTTGTGATCTGTATCGATTTTGCATCTTTCCCATACAAATAATGTTGCCAAATCTTTAAGTCAAACACTACTGCTGCCAACTCTAGGTTATGGGTTGGATAATTTTGCTCATACTACTTTAATTGTCTAGATGCATAGGCCACTACCTTGCCATCTTGTATTTATACACAACCCAAACCAACTTTATAAGCATCACTGTACATGGCATACTCTTTTACTAAAACTGGCTGTGTTAAAACTGAAGCCTCTGTTAATATTTTCTTTAACTGATCAAAACATGCCTAACACCAATCAATCCACTCAAATTTGGTACCTTTTTTCAATAGTTTAGTGAGAGGTGTAGCAATAACTGAAGAGCCTTTCACAAAACGATGATAATATCCTGCTAAGCTTAGAAAACTTCTCACTTCTGTCACATTTCGAGGCAGCTTCCAATTCATAATAGCCTCTATTTTAGATGGATCCACTCTAATGCCTTCAGAAGATACCACATGGCTAAGGAAAGAATCCTTAAGCAAAAAATTTCACTTGCTCAACTTAGCATACAATTTATTCTCCCTTAAAATTTGTAGAACAATTTTCAGGTGTTCAGCATGCTTTGCTTTATTTCTTTAATAAACCAAAATGTCATCTATGAACATAATGACAAATTGGTCCAAGTAGGGTCTAAATACCCTATTCGTAAGATTCATAAATGCATTCGGTGCATTTGTTAACCCAAATGGCATTACTAGAAATTCATAATGCCTTTATTGGGTTTTAAATGCTATTTTGGGAACATCCACATCCTTAACTCAAAGTTGATAATATCTCGATTTCAAGTCAATCTTAGAAAATACTCAACACCTTTAAACCGACCAAATAGATCTTCAATTCTAGGTAAATGGTACTTATTCTTCACTGTCACTTTGTTTAGCTATCTGTCATAGACCCATTTTTTTCTTTATAAATAAAACTGGTACACCCCAAGGTGATGCACTAGGCCTAATGAAGCATTTTTCAAGCAACTCTTATAACTAAACCTTTAGTTCCTTCAATTCCAAAGGAGCCATCCTATATGGTGCCTTTGAAATAAGAGCTGTACCTGGTAAAATTTCTATAGACAGCTCAACATCCCTCTCAGGTGGAAGGCTAAGTAAGTCTTCAGGAAACACATCAGGAAATTCTTTCACCAGTGGAATCTCCTAAAGGTTTACTTTCTTTCTTCTTGAATCAAGTACCAGGGCTAAGAAAGCTTCACATCATTTTCTAAGAAATCGCTTAGCTTGTATAGCTATTATTATATTAGCTAATGGTTTAGTTTGAATGCCCTAATCTACAGTTTTTTTACCATCAGTATCAATAAGAGTTACAGTTTTAGCTTTATAATTAACCATTGCATGATGTCTAGACAACTAATTGATACCCAGTATAATATCAAACTCCCGAAAGGGTAATTTAATAAGATTAGCAAGGAATTATTTCCCTTAAATTACAATAGGACACTATTTATACATTATATTAACAACAACGCTATGACCTAAAGGGTTGGTTACACAAATATCATAATCCAGTTCATGTACAGTAGACATATTTCTACATATATCCTGGTGCAAACATAAGAATGAGTGGAACCAGGATCAATCAATGCATGCATATTAGAATTAAAGAAAGAGAAAATACCAGCTATAACTTTTGGAGCATTTTGATCCTTTAGAGCTTTCATTACATAAAGCTCGACTAGGAAAAATTGGAGCTATAGGTCTATTGGAGCTATAGGTCTATCTACTGATTCAGATACATTCCTGGACTGGGATCCCTAATGATTTGATCCCTCATATCCTCTACCTCTACCTCTACTAGAAGAGGGTACATTAAAAACTCCTCTACTACCTTGCTGCCTAAAACCTTGCTCCCGCTTCGAGAGATAGTTGGCCATAAAATGATCAATACTATTGCATTTGAAGCATGCTCTAGCCAATTTCTTGTAATTGCCTTAATGCTGCCTAGTATAATAGGGATATACTGGTGGTCGCCCTTCACTCTACTTCCCTTAAGCTTTTTTACCCTGCTTAGACACTGCAGAAGATTCTTATCTTTTTTCCCTTTTTATAGAACTATAGCCAAACTCAGTTGGCTGATTCCCTTGAGTTGCTCTAACTCTTTTCCTCATGAAAGATCCACCTTTGGACCCATTTTTTCTATGCTCTCTCTCTTTTAGCTATCTCATTCTTTTTAACCCATAAAGCTGCTATAATAAGTTAAGTGAAATTAACCATATATAGAGATGTAGGTCCAATTAACTTCTCACTGATCTATTCATTTAATCCATCTTCAAACTGTCTACATTTAAAAGCTTCAGTTAACATCTCATCATGAACATATTTGCACAGGTGACTAAATTTTTTCTCATACTCAACCACATACATAACTCTCTATCTCAAGTTTAGAAATTTCTTTAGCTTCTCTTGCTTGTATGCTTTAATAACATACTTTTTCTTGAATTCAACTGTGAAAAATTCCTATGTAAGGGGATTTGGTAATTGAGGTTGCTTTAAAATCAACTTCTACCAGTCATAAGCTCCTCCCTGAAGTAAGGACACAGTATAGGACACCTTATAACTTGTTGGATAATGAATTTCATAAAAAATTCTCTCTAGTCTTTCCAACCAAAATTTAGTTTCCTCTGACTATTCTAGATTAGTGCCTAAAAACTCCTTTGCACCGTGCTTCATAATTTCAGATATTGGAACTTTGGGTGTTGCCATCCTTTGAAGAATTTAGGTCATGTCCTGAGATATCTTTAACGATGCTTCTATAGGAATGGCTGTAGGGATCTTAATTTGATTTGATGATAAAGATCCAATATTGGAAGTATTAGTTCTAGCCGGCCTATTACTTTCTATCGATTCATCAATAACATCTCTAGAATTCGTCATCTACTATCTATAAGAAAATAGGGACTTCTGCATCAGGCCAACAAGACAGTATATCATACTAAAGAATCCTAGGTTCATATTACCTAGAAAAGGCTAAACTTAGGCTCTGATACCATAAATTGTAACACCCCTATACTATTACCCCATTAATCATATCAATTTATTCATATTAATCATGCCTTTCATTTCTAACATGTCTGTATGTTATCAATCATATATTTATCATGATACCATTACTCATATCATGCTATATTATATAAGCATATGGGTATTACTATGATGTTCGTATATTTCATCTCATTTTTAGCATCATGCATACCATATTATATATATGCTACCTTAAGTACTATATGCACACATGTTCTTGCTTAGTCATATTATGAGTTGGTTAATATCATTTAGCAGAGAATTTTCATTTAGTAGAGAATTTTCAATACATATAGTTAAGTAGAAGTTATGTAGTAAATAATAATTATTAAATGTAGCAAGTAATTAATGTTTACTATGATGGCTTATAATAACCCAATTCATCGCAAATGATTTTAATGATCAAATTTGTGGTAACTTGACCAAAGTAACTTGGTTATCCATTACTACCATGAGCCTATAATTTAAGAAGGAGTTTATTTTCAAACTGTTGTAGATAATTAAAGAAGAACCTAAGTATTCATGCTAAGCATGGGCACAAAAAAACACCAAACCTATACACATAAATCAATTTTCTTATCGAAACCCAAGTTCCAACTAACTGGTTAATAAATCGAATACCAAACAAAGAAGAAAAAATTAAAATTAGTTTTCCTAACAAGCAGATAGAATTCTGTTTTAGACTTTGAAAAGTAGAGATAAGGTAGAGTAGGTATCTAATGATACTCGGGACACAAAGTCTTTTGTAATAGAAACAAAGGAAAAATGTGTGGAAATTAAAGTACACAGAAATCTCTATTGTGAGCAACCAAACCAACATCCATGGATAAAAATTGATTTGGACAACTAAAAACAACAAAAAAATATTCCTTTTAGAGCCATTAACTAACAAATGAATTGATGAAATTAAAAAGAAAAATCAGAAATCAAAGCTCGTATAAATTGAGAAGGCAGTTTGATGTACAATATAGAGGTATGAAAATTCTCCTCTTTCTGCTTTAGATTATTTATAATTGATTACCTCAAATCTATGGTTAGCTCCTACTTGTAGTTCAGTTTCTATATTATATATCTGTAAATAATTTAATCATGCATGTTAATTTCAAAACAAAAAATGTATTAAAATTAACTTGTTTATGATGTTAATGCGATCAATTATAAAGGAGACTTACAGTTTCCAGGATCAAGATGGGCCAAACAAACCAAGAAACAAGGTCCAACATGTGAAAGGAACTTTCTCCATCTAAGTTTCTAATAATTATTAAAATTAATTATCTTTTAATTACCTTAATGGTTCATATATTAAAAAAATTACATATATGTAAATACCTAGTAAGAAGGGTCTTCAGGTTTGGGATGATTGTCAGGTTGTGGATGATGCAGTTGTTGTATCCTCTTCGAGAAGATGAAATAATATTTCTAAGCTGGGTATCAACACTCTCCATTTGTGAAGATATATTGAATTAAATAATGAATTGTTTGGTTTGTTTATGGGTAAATGAGATTATTTATAAGGAAAGATGAGAAATGTGAAAGCAAAAGGGTAAGGTTTGATCATGAAAAACACAACATTTTGCAGTCCAATATCCATTTCTTAAGCAGATGACTTCTACTCAGTGCAATAGCGATAGGTCACTATCTTCTCTTTTCAATTTCTATATTTTTAGCTTTTTGATTACCATAATAATATTAATTTTATTGCCATAAACTTACACATATTATTGAATCTAAACTAGAAATAAATTTAAACAAGTAAAAAGAACAATGATATTTAATCACATAACTACTCCTTGTAAATAGACTTCCAAATGTTGACTTTAATTTATTAAAATGCAGGTACCATAATGAAATGGCTTCAATTCTTGAGCAGTAGTAATAGTGGTTGATGTAGTTGAAACTATTTTTCATACATCTTACCAAATTTATATGCAATAGTGCTGATACAACCATTACAAGCTTTGAGATAAAGGAGTGAAACTTAAAAAAATTTGCCAGTTCATCAACATCCTTAGTCTAAAACATACAAAAGAGGATTAAAAACAAACTATCCATAAGGTGAAAAAAAGAAAAATTTTTTAATTTGTCAATTTTAAAGCAAAATCAAATTTAATTGTGAATAAAGCTCATGCTTGCATGTCACTAACCTAGAAAGGGTTAGTTATTAGAACTATGTAAAATAGTCAAAGTAGTTCAATACACACACATACACTCTCTCTCTCATTGCAAGCAAGGAGGAGGAATGCCACAAATCATGACAATTATTTTCACAAGATTTTGAGATAAATGAATCAATTTGCAAATACCAAAGATATTTTTTTTTGCACTGCACAATAGACCATTAATAATATCAATTAGCTGAGTAGTAAATGCAACCAAACATAGGGGAAAATATTCCAAAAAGAGGTAGTTGATTTTTAGCAATAGGGTTTTCGTGGTCTAGACAATAGCTCCAATTCATAGCCATTATTGAGAAATATGCAAGACATTAACATCTAACATAATATCACCTCAATAATACAACTATTTGATGTAGATAGAGTTTTAAAAAGTAAGTATACCATAAGCATTTTATTTTGGCATTGTGACTTTGTAGAGTCACTAAAGTTTATCATCAATGGAAATTACTATAAAAACCACAAAGGAAAAATGTAATTTATTATTAAGATTCCTCTAACCTGGCAATTGTATATCACAATATTTCTTACCTAATCATGAAGCTTGCAAAACATGGGAGAGTGATGGAGCTTGGTGAAATGCATTTGTGAGAACACAAGCTTGATTAGCGAAGTTAAAACTTTCTTATATTCATTATTTCTTCTCTATTTGTTTTTGTTTTAAGAACCCTAAGAAATTAGAGTACAAGCAAAAATGGCATAAGTGAGAAACCATAGAACGTATAAGAAAACAAAAAAGCTAACGAAAATCAAAGCTCGCATAGAAATAGAAGGTAATTTGATTTTACTTCATACCTTAAGAGGGTCGAGAAATAGGGGCACCCATGGCAATTTGGTGATCGGAGTGACAATGATATATGGAGAGAAAAATACAAAATAAAGAAAAACCCACCGTGGTCGATTACACTAGAGATGAGGCAAAAGACTCCGGAATAACCATCTTATTTGCCGAGAAGGGCGGTAGTGGGACAAGGAAAGACAAAGTGAACCCATAGTAATTTCAATTGATGAGTAGAGAAAAGAGAGAGAGAGATAAAAGAGGGCAATGACACAGTAGGCTTAGATTTTAGGGATTTAGAAAAAACAATCTTGCTAACCCTTTTTTATCCCCCTTAAAAATTTGAGGGAATTAGCTATGGAATAGCTCTTCCAAAATCGGCATAGGATATTTCCTAGCTAAATGTTTCATATGGCAAAGGAAGCTTCTCTCTCTAAAATAGCATGGAATATTTACTCGCTATCTATTTCAAATGGCGAGGATTTAGTTATAGCTAAATTAGTGAGGATTTTTTCCTTGCTAATTTTTTTTCATACCTCAAATATAATAAAATTAATTATTAAACTGTTAAGTGGAAATAGGCATTTCAAAAGGTTAGTGAGAAAATACTGCTCTTGCTAACCTTTTGGTGAGGTAAATTGTGTTACTAATTACCCTGGTACATGTCACACATATTTATTAATTAGCTAGGAAAATTTACATAGCTAAGTTAACGAGGCTTGAGTCCTTGCTAATTGTTTCATATGGCGAGTACTTAATTCTTGCTATATTAACGAGACTAATGCTCTAACTAAAATTTAATTTATGGTATGTGTAAGTTATAAACTTGCTTTATATATAATTTTACACACAAATATGAATTTAAGGGTAATTTTCACGTGTTTCTATACTGTGTCTTAAATTTAATAAGTAGATGAGTGATAAATTAATATTTATATAATTTTATTTTAGTATATTGATATTAAATTTGAATAATTTGTACTTTATGTTTAAAATTTTGAGAGTTTATATTTTAATTTAACTGGTAGATGTAATTTTTTTAAGAAATGTAATGTTTATTTTTTTAATGGTTAGCTAAATTGGCAGTGATTGTGTTTCTTGCTAAATTAGCATGGGTTATGTCCTTACTAATTAGTTAAATCTCACATCTAATATGAATTGAGCATTTTTGAGGGAGTAATCCTCACTAAATTGGCAAGGACCATAGTCCTAGCTAAATAAGCAAGGATTATATCCTCGCTTACTAGTTAAACCTCACATCAAACACGAAATTGCCATTAGCGAGGGAATAATCCTCACTAAATTGGCAAGGATCATAGTCCTAGCTAAATTAGCGAGGGTTATGTCCTCATTAACTAGTAAAACCTCAAATCCAATGTGAAATCACCATAATTAAGGGAATAATTCCCACTAAATTAGTGAGGACCATAGTCCTAGCTAAATTAGCAAGGGTTATATCCTTGCTAATTAGTTAAACATCACATCCAACCTGATATCACCATCAATGAGGGAATAATTCTCACTAAGTTGGTAAAGACCACAAACCTAGCTAAATTAGCAAGGGTTATGTCATCGCTAACTAGTGAAACCTCACATCCACCATGAAATCAGCATTTAGCGAGGGAATAATCCTCACCAATTTGGCGAGGACCACTGTTTAAGCTAAATTAGTAAGAATTATATCCTCGCTAACTAGTTAAACCTCACATCCAACATGAAATCACCATCAGTGAGGAAATAATCCTCATTAAATTTGTGAGAACCATAGTCCTAGCTAAATTAGTGAGGGTTATATGCTTGCTAACTAGTTAAACCTCACATTTAACATGAAATCACCACCAGTGAGGCAATACTGCTTATTAAATTGGAGAGGACAATAGTCTTAGTTAAATTAGCAAGGGTTATGTCCTCACTAATTAGTTAAACCTCACATCCAATTTGAAATCACCATCAGTGAGGGAATAATCCTCACTAAATTAGCGACGACTATAGTCCTAGCTAAATTATTGAGGGTTATGACCTTACAAAGTTGTCGCTATGTCTTGCATAAAAAATTTGGCACCTAAGATTAACAACAAGATTTAGTTATCGCTAAATTTGTCGTAATATTTGTTTTTCCATAAGCCCCTGTCAATATTTATGACAGAAATCATTTTCGTCGTAATATTGTCGCTATGTAGTGCATTTAGCAACAAATTTCATTTTCTTTGCTAATTTTCATCATTATTCTGCATTTTTTTTTGTGGTGATCATATATCACTCAGGCAAGTTGGACCTAATCATAAACATAGGAGGTGGTACAACATTGTACACTCCTTTCTTTCTTCTTCTTCTTCTTCTCTTTTTTCTCAGGATTTGAAATCTGTTTGCTATCTATTAGATCTTGAATCTTATTCCTCAGGATGTGGCAATAATCTGTGAGGTGTCCTGTGTGTTAATGGTAGGCATAATAGTGATCTTCTCTATGGTGGGGCATCCTCTGACTTTTGGTAGGCGTAGCTGGCAATGACTGAAAATTCTATTCCTTGCTCAGTCTATCCAACACCTATGATAACTATTTCCCTCAATTGGAGTAGTGCCTCTGGTGGGACTCTATGACAAATACTGTAGCTATTTTGCCACTCTTGTTTCCTCCATTACTACTCCCAATGGCCTTGTTATTACAAAAGTTCCTTCTTGCACCCTTATTACTAGCCCTCTTGGCAAAGTATTCACCTTCTACTTCTATGGCTATGTCCTTCAGAGACTTATAATCCTTCAGCCCTTTTATCTTTAAGCCTTTAGAAAGGGACTTGCATTGATTATGAAAAGCCTAATTTGATCACTATGTTCCTCTACCTCATCAGGTACTCGTGCTTATTCTCGAACAATTCGAGGTCTTTAAGAGTGACCTCTATTCAGGTACTGCAGTCATATTATTTTAGAAACTTTTCCATTAGCAAGTCCCAATTTTCTTTAGTGTGCCTATTGAGTCCATAGTACTAGTCTACTACCGGGCCTACCAAACTCAAATAAAAGTACTCAACTTTTTGCTTTTTAGTCAAGGTGGTCCCTTTCATAATCAAAGTGTACTACTTAACATGCGCGAAGGGGTTATAAGTACCATCAAATTGGGGAAAATTTGGTATTTTAAATATTTAAGGGAGCGGCTCATCCCCATTCAGATCTCTATCCTCAAGTTTTATCCCCCTACTAGTGGACAATAACTAGGCTATGGCCTTTATCCTCTCTTCCATCATCTTAAAGGCAGTGTCTTCAACATTTAGTCCTCTATTCTTCACTATAACCATAGGTGGCTCATCTTCCTCTTCGATATAGTCATTTTCAGAATCTTGTCTCCTTTCTCCTTTATGATCCCTTGGTAGATCTCAAGGCACAATGGCAAATATCGTGGTAGTGTCCCCAACATATGTTGGCTCTACTATCTCATGAGTGGGTGCTACAGGCCAAGTTCTAGTATTTTGTACTAAAGAAGCCACCAGACCACCAAGTAGGACCATCATCCTCTCTTTAAATTCCTATACGCACCTATCTAATCCCCTATTTAATTCATCTTGTCAAACTAGAGGTACCAAAGTAGAAGCCATCTTATCCTCCAAATTGGACATCCTTAACCCAAAATCTTCTGTCATTCTACTTGTCTATATTTGCTGTTTCTCATCGTCATCAATTTCATCTTCTATTGTAGTCCCTCTACTACTTTTAGAAAACTCACCCCAACTAAGCTTTAATCGAACCTCAGACTTAAGCTTTGAACTCAAATCTAGCAGCTCAAACTTGAATCTTCTAATAAGATGATCGTCTAACTGCAAACATCTATTTAGAGATCCATTTTTGAGTTTTCCTATTTTGCCTAATTTTTGAGCTCTCTATAATGTTTGATGCCCCTGTCTAAAATGAACATTCTTACCTCCTAGGACTCTATTTGAAAATAAACTAATTTGAGCCTTCTTTTTGCTATCAACCCCTTGTTCCTCCAGACATCTATAATCATTAGTTGAAGGTAGTACACCCCTTATGGGTTTTCACACTAGCTTTTCATGGTAAGAAATATGTCCCGTTAGGGATTTTCACATAACTTTGTGCCTAACTTTTTCTTGGAATGGACCCAACTCATTCCAATGCCTTTTATCTATTTTTTTTGTAGGATAGATCAACTATTTTTAGGTTTTCACCCTATCCCTTGGCCTGATTTTTTCTTAGAGAACCAATTACAGTTTTCATTATTGATGGCCCATCCTTTTCTTTTTTTGGTGGCATCTGACTTTAACATGTGTCCTTGTTTATGCCATAAGCTTCCCATGGTTGGTTAATTGTATACTTATGTTCATATTATGCATGCATCCTTATCCATATGCATCTCATGCAATAACAATAATCATAACTAGACATATAATACAAAGACACAATTTTCTATAGTCTCAGGGAGTACATCTTATATGCATTTGACTCCTATTATTAATCAGCACTCTCAAGTTTTCTTGATAGAACATTTTCTCTCAACCCTTAATTTTTGCCTAAGATGCCTTTTTTCTTTTATTTGTGCCCTAGCGGGGTGCCTAATATCATCAAGGCCACTTATAGATTTTAGGTCCTGAGACAGCTTTTATTTGAGTTACCAAATAAGACTGGTCCTTTTCTCTTTAAACACACAAAACTTAAAGTTCAAATGACACTATTTTCTTTATATATAAATCACTTTCTTTTTTATGGGTTATTTAGGGTTTTTGGACCTTAAAAGGTGGTCCAGAGCATTAAGAAGTCACTTGGTAGGGTCTAGACTAGGTTTAGAGCATTACTCAGTGAGTCCCACCTATTAATTGATGAGTTTTGGCCATGAATCATTGAGTCCTACCCGTGACCTGATCTTTTTTAGTATTTTTTGACTTACTCTTATTGCTGAGTTCCAAGGAGCCATGACTCAATGAGTGCCGGCCGTGACTCACCCAATCATGCCTAATAGCCTAAAACTCACCCTTTTCTTGTGTTTTAACTTTTTTTCTTCCTATAAAAACCTATCCACTACCTCAAAATAAAAGGCTTGGTGATTTTAAAGTGTAGAAAAACATCCAGGAAAGAAAAAAGAGAGAGAAAAGAGTGAAAGAGGGAGAAAAGCAAAGAAAGAAAGAAAAAAGAAAAAGAAAAAGAAAAAATGAAAAAAAGGTAAGTTTTAGTTTTCTTTTCAATTTTTTACCTTCATTTTTAGATCTATTATTTTATTTTTATCTTTTTCAAAATATTTTTTGATTAAACTATAAAAGAGAGTCCTAAGAACACTAAGGTTCTGCCATTATTCTGAGAAAATCACTAAAAGTAATATTATAAGGCCATTTATACTCTTGACCTGTTCTTTACTTGGACCAGATCTATACTTTCATTATTGGAAATTATGGATCTGACACCCTTTTAGCCAGTTTGCTTAATATTTGACTAGATCTAGACTATTCAATATATAATAAGATGATTTGATAACTTTTATATGTTAAAAATGTGATTTTTAGTTTGTTTAACTTATTTTCTTTGTATATTTTATTTAGATATTGTCTTTTAAAATGTTTTAGATATTTTTGTTATAGTTTTGAGGATTTTAAACCCCAAATTTGCAAGGATCTATACAGAAAGTGAGCCAACTCGATGTGATTTTGACCCAATGGTCATAAGTTGCACCTGTATTATTTAAATTCACTTTTTACTTATATTTCTCTCTCTTCTATACTACTTTAAACTTTTATAATAAAAGGGAAAATTCCTTTGTTGGTCCTTCACAAAATTGTATGTCACACATAATTCTCTCATCCTTTTGGATGTTACACATTAACCACTCTCTTTTATGCTTCTCTTAAATCAACCCCTCATTTCTTTCCTTTATTCACAATTGACCCTTAAAATGCCATATTAACAAATTAACCCCTAAATTAGCATTTCATGCTTCAATTACACCTTTGAATATTATTAAACCAAAATAATAATTTAATTTCTTTCATGCAATTAATATAATAAAAAGAATTTATCACTTTTTCCATACCTCATATATGAAATTCACATTTTTTATTTTATCTCAATTAAATATATCCCTATTAAATCATACATTTTTGACTAATGTCATGTTAGGTGACCGGATGCTAGCAAGTGTACTAGATCGGCTAAGTAATATAGGAAAATATAATTATGACCCAAAATATCGAATCCAAGGGAAACTTGTGGTTGTATGTGCTATTTCAATTTCAAAACCAATTTTGTATGTAAAAGAAAGAAGAGAAATCCTAAAGTTGTGATGATTGATGATTTAAAACTAAAAACAAACTAAAACAAAACAAAGAGTTAAAATAAATAAAGATATAATGAAAACAAGTAAATTGAATGAGGTAAAAATCAATATTAAGAACAACTTTCACTAAAGGACTATCCACCTTAACAAATATTGCTATGACTTAAACAAAAGAAAACATACAAGTGATTATGAAGAATTTAGTTTAATAAGCCGAGATAACTTTATTCAAGATTATCATTCCAAGCATTAAAATTTTCTTATTCAGAACAATTTAATACTTAGCATAAATACCTGAATTAATTCTCCTAAATGTCTATTAAAGCCTTTTCCAAGAGATTTAACTTTCACCTATTCTTAGTTACACTTTTCTCAATCTTAACTTACTCAAATCAACACACAATTATAGCTTATTTAGATTATAATCATGCATTAACCTCAATAAATTAACCCAAGAACATGCAAATCAATAAACAACTTAAACCAATTACTTAACCAATGTTAATCAAGTTAAAAATCAATTTAAAATTGAATAAAGATAAGACTATGTTTAAGAACAAAGAAATAATCAACTTGCATTAAATTGAAGATCAAAATTAAGTCATACCAATACAAGTTAAGGATTCAAGTATCCTTTAGCAAAAGTTAAAGAAAACTACTCACAAGACATACTTAAAATTAAAACAAAGTGTTGAAGAAAAACAGTGAAAACAAAAGCAACATAAAAATAAACTAACTAAAGTAAAGCTTAATTATCAGATTCCCCTTTCTCTAGTGTTTTAGATTGCCATTTATAGGGCAAAATCGTAGTAGATTCCTTGTTAAACTCCAGACATAAAATAGGAAGTAAACTCTGCTTAAATAGGAAGCTCTAGGAAATCCTTCGCGAAGTGGGAGTCTTCAACACATGGCCACGCCTTTCCCATTGCATTTTTACACGTGGTCACGTGTCCATTAAGCCTTCCTCACACTTGGTCACGTGTGGACTAGCCTTGTGCTACACGTGGTCACGTGTCCTCTTAGGTTTCTTCATTTGTTCTTTCATATGGCCATAGATCCTTAAGCTTTACTCCTTCACGTGGCCATGTGTTCCATGCTTCAACCCTTCATGTGGCCACGGGTAGATTTCTTCATTGATTTCATGTGGTCACACAACAAGCTTCTGGACTGAACGCTCACTTTCTCGTATAAATTTTCCATATTTGCAGTTTTGGCCCCAATCTTTGCCCTTTTTGCAATTTAAGCCCTTTGTTAACAATTTAAACCTGAAAACCAAACAAAACATTGGATTAACCTTAAAAACATATAAATTACAATTTAACTATATTTTAACCTAAATAATACCAAAATAACTAAATAACAAAGCTTAAAACATATTAAAAACTATATATAATTCACAGTTATCATTAGAGGCCTCACACTTTGCCACTAATTTGATGCTCAATGTCCTTCCTTTTCAAATCTGCATAGGACTTTTACCTATCACAAGATTCTTTTAATCTATGCTTAATAACCTGTACCTTCTCCTCTATGTCGTTAATGAGATCAGGACTGATCACTATGCATTCAGATGACTCAATCCAACAAACTGGAGTTTTATATTTCCTGCAATACAAAGCCTTATATGGTGCCATAATAATATTTCTTCGATAACTGTTATTGTAAAAAGCTAGATATCTATCCTTACTTCATATGAAATCCAAGACACAACCTCTCAACATATCCTCTAAGACTTGGATAACCCTATCAGATTATCTAGCTATTTGAGGATGGAAAGCTATACTGTAACAAAGTTGTGTTCCTAATGCTTATTGTATGCTTTGCCAGAATCTAGACATAAACTTTGCATCTCTATTATAAATTATAGACATCGGTATACCATGTAATCAAACAATCTCATTTACATAGAGTTCTTCCGACTTATTCATAGGACAATCTATTTAAATCGGTAAGAAATGAGCTATTTTAGCCAACTTATCAACTATAACCCATACTACTTCATGCTTCCTCTGTGTAAAAGGCAAACCTATCACAAAATTCATTGTATTGTCTTTCCATTTCCATTGTGGTATTGGAATGGGATTCAACGATCCTAAGGCAACTAGTGTTCTGCTTTCACTTGCTGATAAGTTAAACACTTCGAAACATAATCAACTATATCTTTCTTAATGCTAGGCCACCAGTAGAACTATTTCAAATCTTGATAAATCTTATTCCTACCAAGGTGCATTGTGAACACTATATTGTGAGCTTCATGCAATAGAGTTCTTTTCAATTCCCTGTAATCCGGCACATATAATCTATTTTGGTAGTACACACCCCCATCTTATTTTACTGTGTACTCGAGTTGATTTCCTTAATGAGATGATTGCATAATCTATTATAATTTTCCATCTCTTTTTTGTGCATCTAACACTAATTGCCTCACACAAGGTCTAGCTTTCAACTGAGTTATCAAAGCACTATCCGAAGCAAATTTCCATCTGCCTAGTGTAACATCATAACTACCATCATCTTATGACTTAATGCATTGACTACAACATTAACATTACTTGGGTGGTAATCTACTAGATAGTCATAATCCTTAAACAGTTCTAACCATCTTCACTATCTCAAGTTAAGTTTCTTTTGAGTAAGCAAATACTTGAGACTCTTATAATTTGTATAGATTTTTTATCTTTCCCCATACAAATAATGCCACCAAATCTTCAAAGCAAATAGTACTGCTGCCAACTCTAAGGTATGGGTTGGGTAGTTTTGCCCATGAGGTTTCAATTATCTGATAAAGCCTTTGTCAAGCAATTCCTGCAACTGAACCTTTAACTCCTTTCATTCCATTGGGGCCATTCTATACAGTGCCTTAGAAAAGGAGCTATACTTGGTAAAACTTCTATAGTGAACTCTACATCTTTTTCAAGTGGAAGACTTGGTAAGTCTCTAGGAAATACATCCAAAAACTCATTTATAATAGGGATATCTAGAAGCTTAACCTTTTCCATTTTTGAATCAAGTGCCAAGGCTAAATATGGTTCACATCCTTTTCTTAGAAATTGCTTGGCTTGCATAGTTGATATCACATTTACTACTACTTCTTCACCATCTGTATCTCTAAGTGTTACTGTCTTAGTGCCACAATTAACTACTACATGATGCTTCGATAGCCAATCCAAGCCCAAAATCATATCAAACTTGTAACACCCTTATCCCCTACATAGTTGTAAACACTATATCCTACATCATTGAGCATGCCTACCAAGTTTAATGCTCGAAATAATTTTTTTAAATTTCAAACATAAATCCAACATATAAACTATACTATTAACACTTTACTGCATACTTAAGAGTATTTTTAAACAATACAATATTCACATCTATTAATCATATGTACATCACATCCTTGACAAAGTAAATAAGAATCTAGTAATCAAAATTCATTCAACAGTAGACTATACTTTCAATCTCTCTCTTGTGTTGGCCATCTTGCTGCAGATATAATCCTAGGGATAAATCCTTACTTGCAACCTACATAGATGAAACACCCGTGCTAAGCTATAAAGCTTAGTGGGGAACAAAAACATGTGAACGACCCCTTTTAAGGGTCGTCAAGAAGAAAACCCACATATACACATCTTAAAGCAAATAAACCAATCATTATAAACAATATTCACAATAATCTCCCACCTTGTATGCTCTTCTGCTATGCTTATAACCAATATCAATACCTATTGATATTTCCTTTGCTTATCAATTTATTACCTTTATCATTATTCATTCATTACTTTAAATCCTATACATCAAGCTTACTTTCTAGATTTCTATATGTTACTCTTGACCAATTACTTTGAATTATTAGTTGTCAAACATTAATGACTATATTATTAATGTATTAATATCAATTTGCAAGCATTTTAATAGCTATGCCATATTTCTGTCACTTATTTACAAATATTTTTATATACTTCATCTATACTTTATGAGTTCCCAGATTTTGATTTTCGTGATCACTTTGATATACTTAACTATCTTAGAAACAAGGTAGTGTATTCAGATAAATTATATTCCTTATACATATGTATAATATATTCCATGTATAAGATGCATTCTGATTCCTTTGAATGCTTACTATTTTTCTTAAACTATTATATCTTTACCTTGTATATTTTTCAACTTTTAAAGTATTTCGATATTACCATTGCTTCATTAGTAATCACACTCATCACACTTTATATATATACATTTATTTAACATGTAATCAATGTATTAGAAAATTTTGAAAAATCTAACAACTTCACATAGTAAACAAAAAAAGCATTTGAAAAGCTTAACAGTTAACTTAGCATGCCTGTATTGTATATTGACTAAGAATTCTTCATGCATTTAACTCATTTAAGTAATTTCGATCATTTGGAACCAACCATAAATAACATACATTTCATGTATTACTTAGTAACCTCTATTTATTTAAAATTATGAAACAATATAAGCAAATCATGTCAGACATGTAATCAAGCAATATCCTTAACTCTTATATGATGCTTGCTTTGTACTTTATACTTTAATGTCTTTATTGTACTTATAGTTTAGCCGACCTAAGTTCGAAAGGTGGATAAAGGGATCGATGGATACTCGAGGGTATCAAAATAATGGATATCCAAAGATATCAAAACTATGGACCCAAACGGGGTCGATTGTATGGTGGACCAGTCAAATGGACCTAAATGAGGTTAACTAAAAATCCAAATGGGGCTGTGCATGATCCACTTAGATCAACTGTACTTTAGGCCTAAAAAGGTCAATGGTGGCAGCTGCAACATCCCTATAGGCTCCTATCTATTCATAATTGAACTTTAATTGCAGAAAATATTCTATTTAATTTTCTTTTCATATATCATGTAATGTGTCGTACCTGTTCAAGTGCTCATCATAAAACATGCCTTGTTATACGAATTTTTCACTATAGCACATCATATGGATGTGATCATGTAAAAAGATTCATAATCACAAGTATATATATATATATATATATATATATATATATATATATATATATATATATATATGCACACACACATGTATTAATATAGGCGTATAACAAAAGAAACACTTACTATTAAGCATATGTCATCACATTATGTACTTTAACATGTTATCAATAAGGCACTATATGTAAATATGATATCACAAACATGTATGAGCATAAATAAGTTGTACTCTTGATCAATTTAAATGCATGTAGTTCATTCACATGTATGTGATAACGATACTTATCATCATGGTATCATAGATTCCAATATTCATTTATTTATATGCATACATACCAATAATTCCTATTACTTCAAGATATACAGTAAAGTTTAGAATCATATATTGAGTATGCATATCTTTTTATACATTTTTCTAACATACTCGTATATCACATTCGTAGGAATCATAGTTATATGGAGATAAATGTTCATATGTATGTTATCATTGTATAATTGTGTATTTATACAATTCGCTATGAAAACATGCTTTATATAATTACTCTTAAACTTATTTTACATAACAAGCACAATCAATCAACACAATATAACCAAGTACAATTTATCATCCATATTTACATTTCAAATATACATGGCCACATATTTATATTTCCATATTTCTATTAAACATATTTTATGCTTAAGAACACTTTTGTTTATGATTAAAATTTCATGCTTGTATAAGCTTTGTATTATCATACTTATATTATAAATTTATAGGAAGAATAATTATATGTAAATGCATATGTATGTCTACGTCATAATTAAGTAAAAAAATATTTCAAGATTTAAACCCAAACATGTATAATCATGCTATGTGTATGTTATAAGCACACATGTACTCTATTAATAACATAACTTCTTTATATAAGTAAAGTTGACATTTTAACTATACATAACATCAACTTCAATAGATTAATAACAAATATGTATATTCTTTAGTATAATGTCATTTAGACATTCAAGTATATATATAAATAATGATGCGATACAATACATAAACTCTTAGGCTTAGGTTATCACATTACATCTTACTAGATGACCACTCGTGTAAGTTTTCATAATTATTCATGGTGGTATAACTTAACTATTAATGCACAATTTCAATGATGCATAGGTATACATTCATAGACAATTTTAAATGTAAATGATACAAATCATGTAAAC
This sequence comes from Excoecaria agallocha, assembly GCA_037975025.1. Taxonomy (NCBI): domain Eukaryota; kingdom Viridiplantae; phylum Streptophyta; class Magnoliopsida; order Malpighiales; family Euphorbiaceae; genus Excoecaria; species Excoecaria agallocha. The sequence goes on along the minus strand of CM075818.1, from coordinate 9,852,511 downwards.
CCATAAATGTACTTTAATACAAATTTATATGCACACGAGTCTATAGCCCTCGTATACTTGCATTCAAGGCCTATTTTGTTTAGTTATATGTGTAACACATAGGGATAGCCTAATATACTGATAAAGGGGAATAAAAAGAAAAATTATTGGCAAAATCATGATGTTGCACTCGTGACAAATGTCGCGCTCGCGACAATAGCCTTTTTGGCCATACGAATTTTCACCATGTTCCCTGAATCTTGTAAACTGCTTAACAAACTCATTTTGTACTTTGTTTTGACACAATAAACGACATTTTTAGAAAAATATTTCTTCTACAAAGTTGTAGATATACGTTTCTGGTTTCTATAACATCAAACCTCATATCAATAACATTTCCAAATTGAAATATATCCTCTAAATACCGAAGACTATTCATGAGTATGAGATTGCACACTTATCCAATTTTCAAGCTAGGTTATGACCCCTTTAGAAGCAGAATTAGAATGTGATTTCTTCTTATGAAATCTTTGTATGGAAGTCTATTTTAAAACCTAATTAGAATCATCAAATTATCTATTCTAAAACTCAAGATATTAGCAAAAGCATACAACTAGGTCCAGTGAACCCAAACCCAAAATTTTAAAACTTACATGCATGTAGTTTTAAACATCAAAGATTGATGTTTTATTCCCAATTACTCATCAAATATAATTTCAAACATTGTATTATAAACTTTCTATAATAAAATCGCTTTAAAATAATCTCAAATCAAGCTTTTAACATTTTATTTATCCTAACTTTATCAATTAAAACATGCAAGAGGTAAATCTCTCAATCTCCTCTTTTGTAGCTATAACACTATATGAAAATGCATCCATCTCATATTATAATCACATATTTAACTCAAAGAAAACACATGCATGGAAAGTAAGTTCCCAAACCTGGAAATGAAACTCAAATCTTCTTCAAAATTCTATTTTTTCTCTCACTATCTTTTTCTTTCAAAATCCTAATTTTCTCCTTCTTTTCCTTTCACAACAATTTCATCCATTAACACAAACTTCCAGCATTTAACTCAATATACTATCGACTAAAATAAGAAGATGAAGAAGAAGAATTACTAATTAATAAGCTTACCTTAATGATACATACTAACTTCTCTTGATTAATTAAACATGCATGAATTTCTCTTTAAAGATTTTTCTTAGAGAAAGATTAACTATATAATATAAGAGATGAGAAGAAGAATAAATTTCTATAACTCTCTCTTTATAATGCCGTCCCCCTCTACTTCTCTCTCTTTTTTGTGAATTATAATATATATATAGTGGCAAGGTAAATTTCTTTCTTGGTCCCTAACAATTTTGCATGTTCCACTAACTTTTCTCAATTTCTTGCATGTTACACCTTTGCATCTCATCTTCTTGCATGTTATAAATTGGCCTATCCAATTATTCTTTCTCTTATATCAAGCTCTCAAATCTCTCTTTTATTCATATTTGACCCTTAAGATGCTGAATTTACAAATTGACCCATAAACTAATACTTTATACTTCAATTACACACTTTAATATTATTAAACCAACAATAATAATTTAATTATGCCCTTATAAAATTCATGCCATATAATTCACACATTTATCACCTAATTAATCATAACTTGATAACATTTATGCCTTAAATAATATCTTAACTATATTTTTGCTCCAATTATACACACTATACACTATAATATCAATTGACTATTATATACTCTATTACATAAGACCATGAATTCATTAGATCATAACTGCTAATAATTCATCCAATAATATTTAATTAGGCTTTAATAACATGTAATTGCCCTTGAATTCTACTAGGGCCTATTTTGGGTCCTTACAAATCTCTCCCCCTTAAGGAATTTCATCCTCAAAATTCATACCTGTATCCTTTGCTCAAGTGTATCACTATCAATTCTTAGACTTTTATGTCTAGCACTATAAACTTTCATTCCATACTATCTTGAAAAATTTATCCTTGATGCTTACTTTGAATTAAGTCGCTTATCTTATAACTCAATCTCCATAGGAGCGATCTTATCATACAATTACTTCATTGCTATACTCAACATATATCCTGTCAGTTTCCTTTATCAGTTGAGGCCTGTACATGTAATATGATGCTTGATGCTATGTTATGCGTGAATGATGCTTTCGTGTATGCAGTAAAATGTAAATGCATTTTCTCATGTGCTGTTTATGTTTTTGCCCCATCCCATGTATAATGCTTCATCAATTGCCCATACTCGATAAGGAAAAACTGACAGGTATATAGAGCATTATCATCACTCCTCAACTTAATATCTCAAAACCTTCAACTATAGATATTTTCATCAACTAAGCAAAACTCCATCTCATATATTATAATTAAATAATCACTACTTATTTTATTAACACACCTATTTCATAATCCTGTATACTTTCATATGCACATTATGTTCTATTCAATCCGAAATTGAGATCCCAAGAAAGTACTATTCTACACATAGTCCATTTTAGAAACTTCAATCATATACCTTTACCCACATATAACTATCCTTATATCCTATTTATCAGATTCTATCAAATCATCACACTTCAATCTAACCATATAAAGACCAGGATATCTACATTGGCCAACAATCCCAAAGCTTCCTATGATAACAACTCTAAACACCTATACCCTAGAAATGACTAAACCTAAGCTTTGATACCACTAATTTTAACACCCTTATTCCTTACATAGTTGTAAACACTATATCCTGCATCATTAAGCATGCTGGCCAGGTTTAATGCTCAAAATAATTTTTTTAAAACTTTAAACATAAATCAGACATATAAACTATACTATTAACACTTTACTGCATACTTAAGAGTAATTTTAAACAATACAATATTTACATCTATTAATCATCTATGTATCACATCCTTGACAAAGTAAATAGGAATCTTGTAATAAAAATGCATTCAATAGTAGACTATACTTTCAATCTCTCTCTTGTGTTGGCCATCCCGCTGCAGATATCATCCTAGGGACAAATCCTTACTTGCAACCTACATGGATGAAACACCCATGCTAAGCTATAAAGCTTAGTAGGGAACAAAAACATATGGACGATCCCTTTTAAGGTTCGTCAAGAAGAAAACCCATATATACACATCTCAAAGCAAATAAACCAATCATTATAAACAATATTCACAAATCTCCCACCTTGTATGCTCTTTTGCTATACTTATAACAATATCAATACCTATTGATATTTCCTTTGCTTATCAATTTATTACCTTTATCATTATTCATTCATTACTTTGAATCACATACATCAAGGTTACTTTCTGGATTTCTATATGTTACTCTTGACCAATTACTTTGAATTATTAGTTGTCAAACATTAATGACTATATTATTAATGTATTAATATCAATTGGCAAACATTTTAATAACTATGCCATATTTCTGTCACTTATTTACAAATATTTATATATACTTTATCTCTACTTTATGAGTTCCCACATTTTGATTTTCATGATCACTTTGATATATTTAACAATCTTAGAAACACGGTACTGTATTCAGATAAATTATATTCCTTATACATATGCATAATATATTCCATGTATAAGATGCATTCTCATTCATTTGAATAATTACTATTTTTATTAAACAATTATATCTTTACTTTGTATATTTTTCAACTTTTAAAGCATTTTGATATTACCATTGCTTCATCAGTAATCACACTCAGCACACTTTATATATATATATACATTTATTTAACATGTAATCAATGGATTAGAAAATCTTGAAAAATCTAACAACCTCATGTAGTAAACTATAAAAGCATTTGAAAAGCTTAACAATTAACTTAGCATGCATGTATTGTATAATGACTGAGAATTCTTCATGCATTTAACTAATTTAAGCAATTTTGAACATTTTGAACCAACTATAAATAGCATACATATCATGTGTTACTTGGTAACCTTTATTTATTTAAACTTATGAAACAATACAAGAAAATCATGTCAGACATGTAACCAAGAAATATCCTTAACTCTTATATGATGCTTGCTTTGTACTTTATACTTTAATGTCTATACTGTACTTATAGATTAACCTACCTAAGTTCGAAAGGTGGATAACGGGATCGGTGGATACACAAGGGTATCAAAATGGTTGATATCTGAAGATATCAAAACTATGGACCCAAATGGGGTCAACTGTATTGTGGATTGATCAAATAGACCCAAATGAGGTCAACTAACAAACCAAATGGGGTTGTGCATGTTCCACTAGGATCAACTGTACTTTAGACCTAAAAAGGTCAACGGTGGCAATTGCAACATCCCTATAAGCACCTATCTATCCACAATTGAACTCTAATCGCAGGCAATACTCTATTTAATCTTCTTTTCATATATCATGTAATCTGTCGTACCGGTTCAAGTGCTCATCATAAAACATGCCTTGTTATAAGAACTTTACACTATAGCACATCATATGGATGTGATCATGTAAAAAGATTCATAATCACAATTGTATATATATATATATATATATATAAGCACACACACATGTATTAATATAGGCATATAACAAAACAAGCACTTACTATTAAGTATATGTCATCACATTATATACTTTAACATGTTATCAATAAGGCACTATATGTGAACATGATATCACAAACATTTATGAGCATAAATAAGCTATACTCTAGATCAATTTAAATGCATGTAGTTCATTCACATGTATGTGACAACGATACTTATCATCATGCTATCTTAGATTCCAATATTCATTTTTTATATACATACATACCAATAATTTCCATTACTTCAAGATATACAGTAAAGTTTAGAATTATATATTGAGTACGCATATCTTTTTAAGCATTTTTCTATCATACTCGTATATCACATTCATAGGAATCATATTTATATGGAGATAAATGTACACATGTATATTATCATTGTATAATTGTGTATTTATACAATTCATTATGAAAACATGTTTTATATCATTACTCTTAAACATATTTTACATAACAAGCACAATCAATCATCATAATATAACCAAGTACAATTTATCATCCATATTTACATTTCAAATATACATGCCCACATATCTATATTTTCATATTTTAGTTAAACATATTTTATGCTTAAGAACACTTTTGTTTATGATTAAAATTTCATGCTTGTATAAGCTTTGTATCATCATACTTATATTATAAATTTATAGGAACAATAATTATATGTAAATGCATATGTATTTCTTACGTCATAATTAAGTAAAAGAATATTTCAAGATTTAAACCCAAACATGTATAATCATGCTATGTGTATTTTATAAGCGCACATGTACTCTATTAATAGCATTGCTTCTTTATATAAGTAAATTTGACATTTTAACTATTCACAACATTAACCTCAATAGATTAATAACAAATATGCATATTCTTTAGTATAATGTCATTTAGACATTCAGGTATATATATAAATAATGATGTGATAAAATACATAAACTCTTAGGTTTCGGTTATCACATTACATCTTACTAGATGACCACTCGTGTAAGTTTTCATAATTATTCATGGTGATATAACTTAACTATTAATGCACAATTTCAATGATGCATAGGTATACATTCATAGAAAATTTTCAATGTAAATGATACAAATCATACAAACCCATAAATGTACTTTAATACAAATTTATATACATACGAGTCTATAGCCCTTGTATACTTGCATTCATGGCCTATTTTGTTCAGTTATATGTGTAACACATGGGGATAGCTTAATATACTGATAAAGGGGAATAAAAAGAAAATTTATGGGCAAAATCATGATGTCGTACTCACGATAGTAGCCTTTTTGGCCATACGAATTTTCACCCTGTTCCCAGAATCCTGCAAACTGGTTAACAAACTCATTTTGTACTTCATTTTTGACACACTGAATGAACCTTTTAGAAATATTTTTCTTCTAAAAAGTTGTAGATATATATTTTTATTTTCTATAACATCAATCCTTATCTTAATATCAGTTCTAAATTGGAAAATATTGTCCAAATACTAAAGACTGTTCATGAGTACGAGACTGCCCACTTATCCGATTTTCAAGCTAGGTTATGACCCCTTTAGAAGCAGAATTAGAATGTGATTTTTGTTTATGAAATATTTTTCTGGAAGTCTATTTTAAAACCTAATTAGAATAATCTAATTTTATATTCTAAAACTCAAGATATTACTAAAAGAATACAACTAGGTCCAGTGAACCCAAACCCAAAATTTTAAAACTTACATACATGTAGTTTTAAACATCAAAGATTGATGTTTTATTTCAAGTTACACATTAAATATAATTTCATACATTGTATTATAACCTTTCTATATTAACATCAATTTAAAATAATCTCAAATCAAGCTTTTAACAATTTATTTATCCTAACTTTATCAATTACCACATGCAAGAGGTAAATCTCTAAATCTCCTCTTTTGTAGTTATAACACTATATCAAAATGCATCCATCTCATATTGTAATAACATATTTCACTCAAGGAAAACACATACATGAAAAGTAAGCTCCCAAACTTGGACACAAAACTCAAATCTTCTTCAAAATTCTCCTTTTCTCTTACTATCTTCTTCTTTCAAGATCCTAATTTTCTCATTCTTTTCCTTTAACAAAAATTTCATCCATTAACACAAACTTCCAGCATTTAACTCAATCTACTATCAGCCAAAACAAGAAGATGAAGAAGAAGAATTACTAATTAATAAGTTTACCTTAATGATACATACTAGCTTCTCTTGATTAATTAAACATGCATGAATTTCTCTTCAAAGATTTTTCTTAGGGAAAGATTAACTATAGAATATAAGAGATGAGAAGAAGAATAAATTTCTATAACTCTCTCTTTAGAATGCCATGCAAAACCTTGCTCCCACTTTGATAGATAGTTTGCCATAAAGTGGTCAGTACTACCACATCTGAAACATACTCCAGAAAATTTTTTGCAATTACCATAGTGCTGTTTAAAACAATAGAGACATTCTAGTGGCTAACCCCCACTTTGTCTCCCTCAAGCTTCTCTACCAGGTTTAGACACTGTAGATCAGTCTTGTCTTTTATCCCTTTTTGTAAAAATGTACCCAAACTTAGTTAGAAGATTCCCTTAAGCTCCTCTAACTCTCTTTCTAGTGGAAGATCCACCTCTAGACATACTTCTTTTCTATCCCCTTTCTCTTTGAGCTACTTTATTCTTTTCAACCCTTATGACTACTAAAACAAGTTGATGGAAATCTATCAATTACAATGATGTAGGTCCAATTAGCTTTTCTTTAATATGATCACTCAAGACATCTTTGAATTGTTTGCACTTAAAAGATCCTATCGGCATCGAGTCAGAAACATATTTACACAGACGACTGAATTTCTTCTCATACTCAACCACAATCATAGCTTTTTGTCCTAGATTTAAGAACTATCTTAACTTCTCTTCTTTATATGCCTCAGTAACATATTTGTTTCTACATTTAGCTTCAAAAGATTCCCATATGAGGGGATTTAGTAACTGAGGTTGCTTCAGTACTAATTTCCACCAGTCCTAAGCTGCTCCTTAAAGTAAAGATGCAACATAAGACACTTTATGATTCATTGGGCAGTGAATTTCATTAAAGATTCTCTTGAGCCTTTCCAACCAAAAATTCAACTTCTTATGATTGCTCCAGATTAGTGACCAAGAATTCATTTGCACCATACTTCCTAATTTCAAATATTAGAGCTTTAGGAGCAGTCATCCTGTGTAGAATTTGGGTTATATCTTGTGAATGTTTCAACAATGATTCACCAGGAATGGTTGTAGGAATCTCATTCTGATTAGAGGATAATGATCCTAGATTGGAAGGTTTTGATCTAATCAGCAAATTACTTTCAGCTGATTATTCGATAGCATCTCTATAATCCTCCATCTATTATATATAAGAAAATAGGGACTTCTGCATTAGGCCAACACCACAGTATATCACATTATAGAATCCAAGACTCTTATTTCCCAGAAAAGGCTAAACCAGGCTTTAATACCAAATTATAACACCATGATTCTATAGCCTAACTATAATATTGAATCATACATCATTAATCAATCCTACTATGTTATTATATCATAATGCATTCTTACTATGTTATTATTTCATCATGCATTCTTTGATCATACTATAATAATCACTATGCTAGTCATCATACATGTTAATTAGGAATTAGTAGTTTTTCACATACTTTAGTTCATATTCATTCAGGGATTACTATCACTATTCTCTTATTCTACTTGCTTGTACTATAGTATACATATCATATAGTATGTTAGTTGCTTTAGATCATAGAGGCAGATGTTTACTGTTCTCTTTACAAAAATGAGCATATACAACTCAACATGTCTAACTAGATACATTTTACATACATATAATTGTGAATGCCAAAATTATACAAAATATATTCATCATAAAATCCCTACATCAACTTCTTGGTAGTCTTGTGTTGGCTTTTCCTGATGCAAAGAATGTCCTTGAGAAAATGTCTTATCCATGGAACCTACACGGATCAAATAACCAGTGCTAAGCTATAAAGCTTAGTGGGGAACAATTCATGATGGACTGCCACTCATAGCGGTCATTGACAAACACACTTAATATACATCACATGCAGCATAAGATTTCAATGATAAACAAATAATTAATTCTAGTAACATTACAAAACATAATCAATAATGTAATAGAGGCAAATAAATAATTTAGCATATATAATTCATGTGATTGATTGATATGCTATAAGCATTTATACTTGAGATATAGTTTTTATAATTAGAACCAATCATATAGTTTAACTATATCATATGAGCACTCATACTTTAATTCAAATACTGTAATCATAATTATAATTGGAATTTAGCCTACTTAAATTCTGAAAGTGGATAATGGGAACTTTAGATACCCTTAGGTATCAAAACATTAGATATCTAAAGTATCAAATCTTTAGACCCAAAAGGGGCTAATTCTACTTTAGAACAATCAAGTGGACCAAAATAGGATTAGCTAACAAGCCAAACGAAACCATCTTTGTACTTTATGACCCAAATGGGGCTCACTCTTGCAACTGAAACTCTATCTTTATAGGCATGCTTATCTATCCACAGTTAAAATCTATTTGCAGGCAATACTGTATTCATATTTAAGTTATTTATCATGCTTTTACTTTTACAATACATGTTGCACATATAATATCATATAAACATATATACAATCCCTAATCTTTAAACATGTATTCTCAATCTCATATAACACTATGAGTAATTGTAATTGAACATGTATTCTTGTAATTATATATTTTAGCATGTTGAAAAATAAGCATGACATATAATAAAAACATATAAACATGTTCATGCTATCTCAATTAGGTAAACAATAACATACCTGTTCTTGTAATTGCCATATACATGCTTCATCAATTATTCATGACTATTGCTTTACAATTTTATTTTATCATATATTTAACGAACTTATCTCCCTTTATATGTTGTTTCTATATTATGAAATGCTTTAAAGATATTTTAGGAGGTTTAGTTAAACTTTGGTAATCATTTGGAAGCTTTAAATCAATTAATAGTGAAACAGGGGAGGGTCACTATAATTACCAAATGTGTATTAACCATGACATAGGTGCACTTTAGGTTCCAAAATGATCTCACGATCAGTACTAAATAGGTACTAACAATGACATAGGTTCACTTTCGATTGTAGACTGGCCTCACGGTTAGTACTAAATAGGTACCGACTTTAACATAGATTCTATCTATAGGAAGATTTACTAGTTCATCATATTTGCAATTTTTGACCTTTTAAACATAACTTTTAGGCAAAGTGGCCTTCATGAAAGTTATTCCTCTATGTCTCTAGTTTCTATAACATTAAAAATTATCTCATTATTATCTCTACATTTCAAGATATTGCCCTTGTTCTTCTTACTTCCTCTTTCTTCTTCTACATATAGTCATGTATTCTTACATTAAACTCAAATTTCTTCTTCATTAAGATATATTTAGACTTTAAGAAAGAGGATGAAGGAAGGAGATATGAGATGAACCCATTGCCTTACAAATTTCCTCTCAAAAGTCCTAAATCAATTAACATGCAGCAGAATTTTCTCTTAAAAATCTTAGAGATGAAATGCATAATTTTAGAGAGAGACATGAGATGAAAGAGAGAGGAAGAAATCTGAATTTTATTTCTTTAAATGCTACCCAAACCAATTTCATAACCCATTATCTGCATTTCTCTCTCCTACATGTAGAAATTTAGACTTTATAAAGGGGAGGAGAAGTTTCCTTTTGGTCCTCCATTAATTTGCATGTAATAGGATATCCTGTCACCTTTCTTCCTCTTATAAAATCAATCCTATATTTCCTCTTTTTATAATTGACCCACAAATCTATTTTCTTTATTCCAATTACAACTTTTTAAAATTGATCATGCTTAATAACTCACATACATAACATAAATAGAATTATCACTTTGCCCTTTTGACCCAAAATTGAATTTCTCCTAATTAATTAAACATTAATCATGAATTTTATCAGTTAATCATGCATTTCTACCAGGGTTAAAATTAGGGCGTTACATATGGCTTTAGTGATCTAAAACAATTCTCCAACAAGGCTTAGGTCTTTTAACTTAACCAAAAGATCAACTTCCTTTAAGTTCATTCCGAACAATGTTTTTATTGCTTTACCAAAGGTAAAGTCCAAGACGAATTCAAGGTCAAAACTCGACCAAGGAGCACTCATCTTCTAGGATACCAAAACTCATGTTACATGGATTCTGTTAAAAAGGTAGGTTGAATCCCTAAACCACTTAAATGATTCTATAATCGCTAAAAAGGAAAGATTGTTAGCATGATGTATGATTGTGCATGCAATTCATGGACATGTTGTGCATCATTTGGAAAACATATGCACAAACCAGAAGAAAACCTTCCAACTTTATTACCTCTCATACAAGTAGTTGTGTAGTCTCTTTCCTACGTGGGGTTAGTTCATTGGTTAATAGGGAACCTAATGAAAATGGATGGTGAACAACAGAAACTCAATAGCATAACCTCTCTGCATTTAAAGTGTAGGCAAATGCATTTTTTATCACTATGTATTTAAATAATTCAAAAAAATAGATAAGCCTATCGAGGAATGATAGCCTTTGATGAGTACCTACCTCAATTTATCAAAATTTAACCAAATATATAGGGATCCAAATAGCAAGCACAATATTATGGTTTATGTTACCTAAGGGAAGTATCTGTTGTCACTATATGAGGCATTGGTCTAGTGGTATAACTTTAGGGCTACCCAAGCATAACCTCTACTAATGGGTCTAAATCATCACAAGCATAATGACAAATCATGTAACACCTTAATTCCTTAACCATGGATAATCATCAATCATCAATCATCATCATAAACCTATTAAAGACTAGGCAATAATAATAATAATAATAATAATAACAACAACAACAACAACAACAACAACAACAATAATAATAATAATAATAATAATAATAATAATAATAATAATAATAATAATAATAATAAGACAGGCCTTTATTACATGCCACAATAAAAATAATGGAGCTTATCGATAAATAATCATAACATAAATGGCCTTCAGGTATCCTGAAATCCTCAAGGCAACTGCATCTTGCCCGATCCTCTGGAGCTTATCTTGAAACCTACACAGATAAACAAACCTGTGCTAAGCTTATAAAGCTTAATGAGGAACAAAACTATAGACAAGATCATACAACTTTCTTCATCAAACCAAAATCAGCTATCACAATAACATAACATATGAGATTACATTATTTATCCTGCCACATTGGACATTCCGGGAATTTTTTAACCTTAACCATTGATGCCATCGTTACCAAAACCAAAAGCATTGTATAAAATTATCTTATCCCTAAAACTTGTTATTTAACGATCATCTTTAATCCCTCTCTTATTGCCTAGAAGATTCATGCAGCTTATAATTCTTCTATTCAAGAATACTGATATCTTCGTTATATTCGTACAACCATCAACTTAATAACATTAACCAATTAGGTTACCTAACATGTGCATTTAACATTTATTCATAGCCAAAAGGAAGTGCTTATTTATATAACATTTGCAAGAGATATTGCTAGGCATGATTTCATTACATATATACAAACTTATCATTTTTGTTCGGGATTCTACACATATCTTCCTTAATGCTATATTATCATGGCACTTTAAACATCATATAGATTAATATCATATCATGCTTTGCACTTTGATTTATATTAGAATTATACCTATACACGTACATATATATAAATGTTCATATACACACAAATTTGCATGCCATTCCAATGAATAGGTATTACACCTCATGATTAACTGACATGGTCTCCATGCCACCTGCAAACATTTTCTAATTTTCCCATACATGAATGTTATTATGCATTTCATAGTTCATATAACGTTTAATTCAATCTTGTAAGTTTGTGGCCCATGCAGCCCAACTATTCACTGTGAAACCAACTTACACTAGCAATTACACGGCGACCTTTCTCATGGTTGATGTAAGACATCACAATCACGTAATACATAACATGGCATTTCATTTCATAGCAATAGTTTATAACTAACTAAAATTTAGAGTAAAGCAATAGAATAAATCATTATCATGATTCCAATATATATATAAGTGATGCGATCGATACATACGCTGCTTTGTCTCTTGAACCATTTACATCTTTAATAGCCTACCTAAGTACTAGTTCGAAAGGTGGATAATGGGAGCAATGGATACCCAAAGGTATCAAACTATAGATATTCGAAGAGATCAAACAACGGACCCAAACGGGGTCAAGCAATGGTTCCAGCAAGGAATAAACTATGGACCCAAACGGGGTCAAACGATGGTTCCATTAAGGAACAAGATCTAAACGGGGTCAACATATGGCAGCTGCGACTGTATCCCTTTAGGCATGCCTATCTAATCCACAACTGAACTAAGACCCACAGGCTTAACTTTTTAAGACATCTCTTATTTTAACATATTCTTCTTTACTTAGCAATTCATTTAGCTTAAAGCCACTTTTCATAAAAGAATGCATATCATTCTTTTTCATACATCAATGTTGAGCTTTAGGCTCTATTACATATGAATGTTGTCATATGATCGTATGCTTGCATCAATTTTCTTTCGTTCATATCATAATAGTTACATGTTTATGCAACAATAACAACACATCATCTTTCATGATTAGCATTACACGTACCCATATGCACCCGTACATATATGTGCGGTTTAAACATGACAATACATGATTTCATTACTCATACTTGTTCTCATATTAAATCAAGCTACTCATCATAGAATGCTCGAATCAATTCTACCACATATACTTACATAACTCAAGAATAGTTCTCAAGGATGTACCTTGTTATTGCTTTCCGTGAGTAGTTTCCCTATTCTTGTAATTAATCACATTACAACATAATCATATATATAGTAGCACTCAAGCATTCATGATTCATATGATAGAATAACTATGTTTTCATATGGCTTAAGGTCAACACTTCTTCATTTATAGCCTATTTGGATCACTTTTATAGTCTATTATCTCATAGGCAATATATTATCTACCTTAACATTATCACATATATCATGATCATCTTATTTGTACTTTCTATTTTATAACATTATTTCTTAGAGGAGTTGTATAAGATTATATCATCTTAATTGTTAGAAAATTACTTGCAGACTTATAACTTTCATTTTACATCATAGGGTATGCATAACATATGAGTATGATCCTTTACATCAAGGGTCACCACAGTAGAAACAACAAGTTATACACTTTAACATAGTCATATATACTTCAATCATCTTACTTGTATTTTATACCCAGATAGATTATATGAGCTTATTTCATCTTAGTCGTTAGCACACTATGGATGCTTATGTGCTAATCATAATATATTATAGGCATGAGCAAATAGGTGAGCAAGTTATTACACATTACTGATAGTCATTAATTCTTCTTGTGACTCTGAGTATAATCAAGCTTCTACTGTTTCATAATTTAACATGAATTGTGATATCCCACTTCTTTTAACTTGGTCATGCAACCTTGCGACTATACTCTTATTATCTTTAGGTTATATCATAGTGTTCTCATATCATTGTAGAGGAATATCAATGTGCAATATTTTTGGGCAAAGCCAAATCACATATGTATGATCTTTATAATACCATCAAATTCAAATAATCATTTTCATGTATTATAAAAGTATTATTCATTTAATAACTTTATTCTCATATAATGTTTCATTTAATCATGTTTAGTGTCACAACTTATCCTTATTTTATGCTTAAAATGCTTCAAAGTTACTTAAAAAGGTTTTAGACCAGCTTTGGTGACACTATAGGGCTTAAAATTCATGTTTGGATGAAGTAGAGAAGTGTACGAGTCATGAGGGGTGTCACTACTCATGAAAGGGAGCAAAATTCATGACTCATGCACTTGCTCACGAGTAACATATGTCACGAGTCGTGATTGGAGTTACGAGTCGTGAACAATCATAGGCAGTTTTTTGAGTTCAAATTGTAAACAATATTTGACAAACCAAAAGGAATTTTTAGCAAATATGATCTCCAAAAACTTGTTCCATTATGTTTCTAGTTTCTAAAACATCCAAAAGCATCTTGATATCATTCCTATATTTCCAGATATTTACAAAATACTGAGTTCTGCTCCTAGTGATTGGGCAGCAAACTGTTCGTGAATTCATGCTGAAATATGGCCTATTTAGAGACAGATTTAGGATTGGGTTTCTTCATATAAAATGTAGGTATGGAAGTCTATTTTCCAACACAATAAGAATCATTCAATTTGGGGTTCTCTAGCTCAACTTATACATTAAAAAGTAAAGATAGGTCATGAAGAAATCACACACGTGGCCGTGTATTTTCAAGAGGAAACCACACACGTGGCCGTGTGTTTTCAAGAGGAAACACACATGTGGCCACGTGTTTTATGAACAAAAGAATGCATGGCCATGGGTTTTATGAACAAAAGAGTGTATGGCCATGGGTTTTAGGAAGAAGAAACACACGTGGCAGTGTGTTTTCTTCTTCAAACACACACGTGGCCGTATGTTTTGAAGAAGAAACACACGTGGCCGTGTGTTTTGAAGAAGACACACACACATGGCCACATCTGGGAAGAATGCCAAGAAACTCAAATACCCTGATTAAGTAGAGCATGCATTTAAATCACATATCTCACCTTTCAACTTACTTAAATTACCTTTTAAGTTACTGATCATGCTATAATCATCGACACCTACTAGGTTAACCCTTAATCTAACAAAGAAAACACATACAACAAGAGATAGGAAATGTATACAATAACTTTTCTAAATAAATCTCGTACCTCAAAATCAAGCTTCACCTCCTTTACATATGATTCCTTTCTTCTCTTTCACTTGATTTACATGCTTCTCTCTCATTTCCTTACACATGATGACAACAGGATCTTGTAATCTCTCATCACCAAAGAAACCACAAATTAAAAGAAAAGAAAGAAGGCATTTTAAAAGGAAAACATTACCTTCATGTTAACTCCCAAACCCTAGCATCCATCTCTAAACCATGATTTTAATTCCCAAATTTATAGTGGGGGTAAATATCTCACAAAGAGAAATTCCCACTATACCTTTATATCCAATTAAATCCCCATTATTTCAATTTCTTTCAACTTAACCTCAAGACTTTCGAATTCACTTCAATTATATCCTTTTCTTTAATTATAATTTAACTTAACTCATATACTTACATGCTGAAATTACCAAAATACCCCTCTTGGAACTTAACCTTGATAATTACAAAATAATCCAATTTTACGTTAACTAGCAATGATCCTCATTAATTTACAATAATTCGATTAGTGTTATGATTGGGTCCTTACAAATCAGGTCACAATTTGATATACCGAGTGGTATAAGGCTTGGTTTGGTGATTATTCCCTAATGCTTTCTTACATTGAGTGAACATAGGGTTGCACTTTAAGAGTGCATTGTTGGTCAAATAAGGACACCTAACCTAGTTCTAAGGTTGTAGCACACTTTAATGTAGCCTATTTCTGAAGAAGGTTGGAATAATTAAATTAGCCAACTTACTTTTAGAGTAAATCTTATGGTCTTAGTGGAGTCGCCACTATGACATGTGTCAAACCCAGTAAGGCATCTGGTTTATTCTCAAATACCTATTTTTAAGGCTTAAGACTGAATTAATCTTCATTTAACTTGTTAAGGCTGATCACTTCACAATAGATAGGATTTTGTTCCTATCTATTATTAGCAATCAACCTATGAGGGTGTCTGATAGGCACCATAAGGCAGGTATCACAGAGTTGCCACCCAATAAAACATTGGAAAAATGAATTCTAACCTTATGAAGTCGAAACTAAAGATAGTTCAAACTTTACTCCTATTTGTAACTTGGTTAATGTTTTATATAAACAAATGTTTATGGTTAATTATCCCAACCTTTTCTCAAGCATTTCCATGGCATAAAAAAGTAAAAAAAGGCACATTGCAAGCAAAATAGAAAATTATAAAAAAATATAAGATAATAAAAGAAGAATCATTACACTAGAAAATACATGAAATCCAGGATTTTATTGAATTTTTTAATAAGGACATTGGTCCTCACATATATTTACAAAAGAGGGCGAGATTTTAGGTGTATTTTGAAGAAAATAGGGCATTTGAGCCCATGTGGCTTTTGAAGAAAAAAAATAATCGCATTAATTAACTTTAAGGTCAAATACTCGTTTGCATTAAAAAGAAATCCTTGATGTTGTATATTATTTTATGGGAGAAAATTGGGACATTAATCCCTTTTATTATGGAAAAATTCCACTCAAACTTGTATAAAATCATTTGGTGCTTTTTTATATTGACTTTCAAAAAATTGTTCATTCACATGAAAGAATAACAAGTAAGCAAACATAAATTGTGATATTAATTGATAGGGAAACTTGATTCCCTCATGCATATTTATAAAATTTCTTACAGAAATTTTAGGATTGAAAGTGGACATTGATCCATCTTATGTGAGAAAACCCAATTAATTGGTAAAAAATATTTGATGTGAGTTTTCTTTGATTGTCATACAAAAACCCTTTTTTACTAATTCTTACAACCAATTTGCAACAAAAAAGAATAATATAAGCCAAATATAGAACTAAGCTAATTTCTAGATTAATGAAGGAGAAATTTAACCAAATTCGAGTTAGCCTAGGTCACCAATTTGGAATTTTCCCACATAAGAGCATCACATGGTTTGCCAAGAAAGAAAAAAACGTATGGATTAATAAACTAAAATAATAAAAAATAAGGCATTTAGATCATAAAAAAATTAACAAAAATAAAAACATCAAAATAGGCATTAATGAAATTATAACACAAGAGTTTAATTAAAAAAAAAGGAAAAAGAAAATAAAACAAAGCAAATAATTACAATAATGAAGAAAATAAAGGAAAAAAAAGCAAACTAGCAAAGAAAAGTAAAAAAAATAATTTATTCAGGAAAAAGAGAAGAGCAAGCCACGACCTTGATTCGGGTGAGTCACATCCTACTAGGTGAGTCACTAGCCGTTCTAAGAGGAAGTCACTTGGGCTATGACTCACTCATGACTTAAGGCCATCAGTCACCCTAGTTTGTCCAATAGCTACTGGAATGATGCCATGGCTATTCTAAAAATATATAAATGACATTCTAGGCTCCCAAACATGTATAAAAATTACTCTAAGCTTCCTAAAATCAACCTTAATGCACAAAATAACCATTAAAATGATTAAGACAATTAATTCCAAGAATCACTATGTGAGAACTTTAAACTTAAGAGAGAGAAACGAGCACAATAAAGTCACAAACTTCACTCAAACTAATGCATAAGTCAAACTTCATGCATAAAACTTAATTATACACATGTATGTGCCTTTAAAACATCATTTAGACAAAACTAACCAAAATAGAATGTATCATAAAAAAAGAAACTAAAAAATAGAGCATGAAAAGCTGTACAAAAACACAAAACAAATATGTACAAGCATGAAACCTATAGAACTACATGTGAGCAATATTTTTGCCTCTTACGTTACCTTCAGTAGAGCTACTTTAAAAGCAAGTGTTTCTTCACTCTTCAACCTTTTCTCATTCTTTTTTCCTTTTGTTTATTGAAAACTAGATAAAACAAAGTTTGTTATTTTCTCTCTTTCCCTAGATGCGCTTTGTTTTTTAAGATTAAGTCCTTTTCTTCTTTTAAGAATCATCATTAGCTTTAAATGCCGAGGATTAGGACAAATAAAGTAAGAAATAATTTTTTTTTTGAAAAGTAATCCTCTATTTTATAGGGAAAAACTACAATTTGAAATGAAAATGCCCTGTCATAGCCTTAACTGGTGAGTTAAAGGCATGACTGGAAGTTGGACCTCCTAGAGAAGCCCAAAAAAAAACTTAAAAAAAGAAATGGGGTGAGTCACGGGCTTGGGTCAAGACTTGCTCATGAGTCACACCTTTGAGTCATGCCTAGTGATTCAAAATATGGTAAAAAAAAGGGAGTGAGTCACCCCTAAATGGTGTGACTCAGAAGCAAGTCACAATTTTGACCTATGAATCAAGGTTGTGACTCATTTCTAAGTCAATTTTAAGCCTTTAAATGTGCTTATTTGACCCATCTGAGAGAGAAAAAAACATAGGCATGTCCCTAAAATATCATTTTTTATTCTCAAAATCATAAAAACATGTAGAAAGGCTTTTTTAAGAAAAAAAATTGGAAAAGGATAGAGTGCTTCTGCTTTCTGCTACTTTAGAATAGCATTATCCTCATTACATAACCCTAATAGAGGTTGACTCAAGAGCCAATATCTACAGAGAGCAACTATCTTGACTGACAACAATGGCAATGAATTCAAAACATTGATCAACATTGATAGAATGAAGAGATTCCATGGCTAGACTTAAAAGAAAAAGAAGGGAATAAAAGCCCTGTGGGTCAAAAGTTGAAAAAACATTGGCCTTCCTAAAATTAGGCACCCTATCTGGGAGAAAACCAAAATAAAGCATTTTGAGCAAAATTACAGGCTGAGAGAAAATAATCAATCAAGAAAACCTGAGAGGGCTCATTGATGATAGGAGTTTTGATGCTTTTAAAGTTTCATCCCGAGATAAGATAACTTGTA
The DNA here is from genome assembly GCA_037975025.1 of Excoecaria agallocha. Taxonomy (NCBI): domain Eukaryota; kingdom Viridiplantae; phylum Streptophyta; class Magnoliopsida; order Malpighiales; family Euphorbiaceae; genus Excoecaria; species Excoecaria agallocha. Next base: position 9,833,179 of record CM075818.1, on the reverse strand, counting down.
TTTTTGAAATTCATGTTAAATCATGATTATGCATAGTGAAATCAAACAAAAATGACACAATTGTATTTAAATGATTATTATTAATATATTCAAAGTTGTTCTTTTGTATTTAATTACAAAGTTACAATAAAAGCAAAAACATAATCTTTGTTGCATCTAATCTATTGTATATGCTTGGCTACTCTCACCCTTTAGATATCTCAGCTAGTATGTCCTGTTATCGACCCCCGAGCTGATAACCCATCTCTTATACTCACCTAAAGTAGTGAAGTTGCAAGCACCAATATGTGGTATGATAGTCTTTAGGGGAAGTTGAGCCCAAAGCTAATGGTGGCTTGATATGAAGCCGATAAAAAGGATTCCACCATGGAAATCCAAAGGGATCTGATAATGTCCTGTTGCTCCCCAAATTGACGGTCAAAATGAGCAAAGATACAGAAGGTAACTTGATACAACACGTATAAAGGAATGCACCCAAAAGGTCAACCTCAAGTCATAGAATATATGGGCAGACATAGACATTAGAAGCTGAAATCATCATTTGCCACAATAACCATCTAGATAGCCCCCTTGTGAGGTGAATAGAAGTCATATGTCTTCTGTCTAGGTATGTGATACCTCTAAGAATAAGTGCTAATCAGTCTGAGAGAAGGCTCTATCAGCAATCTCAACTTCTTTTGCAACCAGACCTTAAAGAAATGCCACTAGGGAGAGTTGGATTCATCTCAGGCAAAAGAAAGGCAAGGGAATCTGTGAAAATTCAAAAGGACACACTTTCCAATAAGAAAAGCTAGTGTGAAAACCCATAAGGGGTGTACTACCTTAAAATAATGACATACCTAGAGCAATAAGGGGTTACCAGTGAGACGGGTAATAGGGTCAGCATAGACAACATCTAAGCTGAGAATGGTCACTATAAAAATTAGTTGAAATTAGGTCAACCCATTGTGTATGCCTTCTATAGTGCTAAATAGTTTGTAATCTCCGGTGTAGCTATCTAAAGTCATAATAAAGTATTAAGCACAACTATATTACAAGATGACATTGGTGTGATATACAGGAATGTCAAAAAAATAATGTAGAGCCTCGATTAGGACATTCGGTGAAAATGACTCTCCTCATGATACTAGCCTAAGGATGGCAAAAGTACGAATGCCCAAAGCCTAAGCCACCTCCCTCGAATGGTTAAGCACACCATAAGGTATGCAAGAGAGAGTGTCATGAGGGAATCTCGAGTTAAGGATACTGGAAAACTCCTCTGCTAGGGGGTCTAATTTCTGATGTGTGAACAGAAAGAAATGGAACCTTAGGTCCCAATGCTGCAGATAGAATGAGTGTGGTATCAAGTTTCACTTGCCACAAAAATGTCAGGTTAACATATAGGTTCAGGACAAGATTTTATTTGATTTTGGGATCATCTAACAACTGATGTAGTTTATATACCATGGAACTTGATATAGTGGGAATATTTATGCAGTCTATGTCCAGAAAAAAATAATAATAAATAAAAATTGCTACAAACAAAATCGAAATAAAAAAATAGAGAAAGAAGAAAGAGGAATACTTGGAAATAAGGCTGTCTGGGAAGATACAGAGTTAAGGCACAAATTAAAAGGAAAAAATCAAGCATATTTATAGGGAGGCCTTGATAGACATCCGTCACTCGGGAATGACTCACGGCCTGGTCATTTGTGACCCTTAGATCACAAAAGTTAATTCTCTTGCACTTTTGCATGGCTTATTCACTTCACATATACATTTTGGATCTAATTTTATTCATTTCGCAGGTAAAATGGAAGAAATGTTGATACTACTAAAATTCATTAATGTTTTAAAAATTCAAAGAGTATTTAAAAAAAAAGATGATGATGATGATGATGATGATGATGATGATGATGATGATGATAATAATAATAATAATAATAATAATAATAATAATAATAATCAATTGTAAATAACCTATAAATACTGTAAATTACAAATTAAATTCCTAAGACCTTAGAAATCTTTTTTTAAGTGTAAAAATATCAATAGTATGGGTTAAAAATAACTTTTGTCGAGTTTTGTCTAAAAATATTTTAAATTCAAAAATTGGAGCAATAGACAAGACAAAAGTAGTGCATATTGCTCATTGTGATAGATGGCCAGCCCATCTGTCACGTTGATTTTTTACAAAAGGGGCCTTATCTTCTTCTTCTTCTTCTTCTTCTTCTTCTTCCTCCTCCTCCTCCTCCTCCTCCTCCTTTAAACCACCATTGTTATCATTTTAAGTTATCTCCTTTAGTTTTTCAAGCTTTTCTTCTTTGTTTGTTAACCGTTTTTTAATTCATTTACATCCAAATTCATCATGAGTTGACAGACACCAAGAGGTTGCTTTCATTTCGATTTTCGTTGTGATTTTAGAGTACCCATTTTAGCATTGCAGGTAAGTTTTTAATTTTTTTCTTCTTTTTATTTCTTTCTTTATTTGTATCTTACTTGTTTATTTTGTTAATTAAATAATTTTTTCTACTTGGCTTGTTTGAATCGCTTTGTGTTTGCTTATTAGCCTCCTCTTTGAATGTTGTCTAGTTTGAGACCTGCATGCCCTCATTTTTTTTTCTTTTTTTATGTATTTTATTTACAACAACATGAAGTAATAAGAAAGGGAATTGCAATAAATAAAATATGAAAAAAATAAAATAAAAAATAGACAAAAATGTGTGTTGAACTTTTTAGAATATTGCAAAGTTAAATTAATTGTTGTTTTGGGTGTATTATAATTAACTTAAATTGAATTAGTTTCATCTTTTACTTTCAATAGAATGATGATTGTGTCCATTGAGGTTATGAATTGTTTTTGAATTTTCTTGTGCGGATTTAAACTGCTAACTTTACATTGAGAAACGTGCCTTATTGTCAATTGTAATTGGCTTAATCATTACTTTTGTAGAAATAGTTGTTGTAAAAATAAATAAAAGCACAAAAAATGTAGTAGGTTTCTTAAACATTGCTTTTTACATATAATAACATTTTCTAGCCGAAATGCAACTGAAATTTCATTAGAATTTTGTAGATAACACATAGATTTTTAATCTTGATTGGCATGCATGATTGCTAGAACACCCACTGAGAGGATTAGGATATTTGTGATTTGCTTATGGCATTTAACTCGTATTTCTATATAGAATGGCTAGCTTCGATATAATCCCATATGCTATCAAAATTTTGTAATTGAATTGATACAATTACTTGCATTCCAAGTTACCTCAATAAAACTAACTATGACCTTGTTTTTGCAGATGGCCTTACGTCATGAGCCACATTCCACTCTCGCTCCACCGACTCTAGTGTGGATGACACTTTTTAATTACACTTTGACCTTTCAAATATTCATATATCTTAAAATTACTCTTTAGTTCATAACTTTTGATTTACTTTTTTCCCATCCTTTATAATCCAAATTTGTATTTTAATCTATAAATTATCATTTAATCATTTTTTATTGCTTCTTTTTATCTCTTACTTATTTAGTTACCACTATTTAAGTGAGAATTCAATTTTTGTCCTTAATTTTTATTTTATCACATTCCTCACCAATTGTTACCAAATTTTATGGTTTTGCCTTTTTTATGCTAATTATCACAGTTTCATCCTTCCATTTACATTTTGGTCCTTATAGTTTCTTCACATAATGGAAAATTACCATTTTGCCCTAGATGATCTTATTTTCCTATATTTTCATCCTTTCAACCCTTTTGGCTTTCTCAACTATATTTTTAGTGTTTTCTTGCTTAATTATAAAATTGCCCTTACCAATTGCTTAACCATATTTTTCATAATATTCATTATTTATTTACACATACCTTATTCTTTTTAACTATTTACCTCTTTAGTCCTCTTTTGCTTACATTATTACATAATTTCCACTGTTTATACACTTATTTGTATTTTTTTTTCACTTTCATTCTATATCTATTATTACAATTACTCATTTAATATTTATTCACTATTTACTATTAACTTACATATTTGCCTCTTCTTTATCCTATATTTTCATAATTATCACCTTTTTACTATTTCTTTACTTATATATCCTTGGTTAACGTTCATTTATATTTTTATCCATTTCCATCAATAATTTACATATCTATATATTTTTCATCATCATTTACCAATTAATTCATATTTTGCCCCTTGTAGTCCCTAGTTGAACCCTCGAGCTGCATATGCAAGACACGAGCCCTATGAATCCAAATAAGTTAAATTCACCACATAGAGGGCCAACACCTCAACTAGCATCATACTATATTTTCTTTTTTTTCTCTCATCTTTTTCCCATATTTACGATGTGGATCCGCCTTTGGTCCACTTATGCGAGTCGCCATAATTGGCTACTGCAGTAAATGTCCTTATGGCTAGCTAGTTATATCCTATACCTTTAGTTTTGCTATTAAGTACTAAGGTCAACTATTTTCACAATTTCAATAAACATATGCATCATTTTCACATTTTCTCATATTTTCACATCATGTCATAATTGAACTCCACATCAAATAAATTATATTCATTAAATTTACTTTAAATAGCTATAATTTAACTATGATCAT